>CM033756.1:4958444-5394150 GCA_019671005.1 Hibiscus mutabilis
GCGTAACGAAAAGTTGAAGAAAAAGGCCAAGTAGTCATTCATTGGCACATCACATAATATATGAATATGAAAATCATTGAACTGCGTTATTCTCCCGCACAAAGTTAAGAGAGTGGGGAAAATGACACTTTGAAAATCAAAATTAATACTCAAAACCTCCATTTAGGAGTTCACAATTTTTTTAGTTTAATCACAAGTATCTAATTCATTGGTTGATTAATTCAAATTGAATACTGTAGAAATTCATTATAGGTGACCCTCTTAATCTAATTTATTCCATTTACAAGGTTAAAATTCGAACTTCTAACCTTACTTAAGAAATCTTATTGTATGATTAGATTACTGTACGTTTTAATTTAATCGACATTTTTTAAGAGCTTACAAGCTCGAATGCATTTAAATATAGTTATTTTTTATTTAGGGATTATTCATAATTTCAAGCAAATGCTAGATAATGTCTTTCTTTCTTGCCAATATTTCTATAGATTTTTTTATATATAATTATAATTGTAGTTTATAATTATATAATCTTTAACTAGGCAACTAAAATTTTATACTGAAATGTAATTTTAGTATCTTCTCAACTTCATAATTTTAGATCTTGGAGAACATAAATTTAAAAATTACCATTAAGAAGGGTAAAGTCTTCTGCTAAACGCTTATCTCCGTTATTATTTTTAATCAAATCGAGTTAAATTTTAAACAAGAGAAAACTCTCTCTCAATATCTATAAAGCTACCTTTATAACAAGATTCGAATTTGAACACTCAGACAATAAGCTGTAGATATAATTACTTGTTAATGCATAGTTAATTAATTTTCAAGTTTTGGTTCATATCATGATTAATAAAGGGCCCGTAAAGATTACAAGGGAGTTGTATTTCCATAATTGTCAGCTCACTCACACAAAGTAGCATTAGGTATAAACTATACATGCACACTCATGACACCCACTACTTTCTCATTTTGTATTACTATTATTATTAGAATATTATAAAAGGTAAAATTTTCATATGCAAAAGTATAATACAAAATTTTAAGGGTGAGTCTAACGTGCGGCATGTCTAGAGTGCGGCTAAAAAATAGCAAGTTTCGTAATTTGTTCTTGAATTGAAAATGTTAGGCTTTTTGATAACATTTCGGTTGTTTTTTGAGTTTTTTTATGTATATATACTTATTTTATAAGTTTTGATACTTTGTCTCAAACTGAAAATTTATCAAAAAATTAAGTATCGATACTTATTTTATAAGTATCGATACTTGCAAAAAAAAACTCAAAAAAACAAGCAAAAATGTTATAAAGAAGTCTAACATTTTAAATTCGATGACAAATTTCGCAATTTGTCATCTTTTAGCCGCACTTCAGACCTACCCATACTTAAACAACTATTCAAAGTTTGAATCTCCGATATGTAATTGCACATTTCCCTTGTATAAAAATAGAAATTATAGATTAAGTTTTATTTATGCCATCAAACATCTATTTTAAATTTTATGAATTTAATCTTTTTTATTTATGTAATTTAAAATTTCCATTTCAATCGATAATGATTACCGTTAACTTTGAATATATGTTATTAATTGTACTTTAATTTCAAAAGTTCAAAGAGTACAGGGACTAAGGGCCTATTTAGACCTAGAATAATATTAGAGTAAATTTAAAAAAGTTATAACGAAACAAATATTTTAAGAATAATTAATTTGGATTATAACGTTGTTGGTCTCGACTGATTATTTTAATACAAGACTAATAGTCAAATGCTAATTTCAATTGAATGTATATCACAAATTCTAAGGTAAAAGGAATATGGAGGCACATGGCAACATGAAAGCTCCCGAAGAATATATGACAAAGCCCCTATTAAACAATAAAACAAAATTCTATGCAACACGTAGCACATTGAAAAGAAGTCTTTTTCATATTAAACTGTCTAATTTCCATTAATTAGTCATTAGTTAGAAGCTTATAAAGATTTAGAAGATCTTCTAGTTCAAAACCTTCTCATATGTTTCATATCATTTAGAGCAACAAGACAATATCAATTGTGGCACTAATTAGTTCCAATCGGAATATTTTCCGGCATGTGTTTGGATTTATTTTGGATACTAGAGGAACATAAATCTTGGTAAAAATGATTGATATACATATAATTAATTATTTTGTTTAAGATTTTTATCTGATTTATCATGATTTATTATAATATTAAAAATGTATAAATGCTCGAAAAATATTTAATTTTAACATTGCTTAAAACATAACTAGTTTTGATTAATTAATTTAACCTCAATTGCATATTTTATATATTGTTTTAGAGGGAGAGATTCTTTAACTGATTTTTCATAAACCCTATTTAAAAGAATAAAATCTGTGAGGAAATATGGTTTTGCTGTAAGATGCATTTTGTGAGTTGTGACTTCAATGTTATGCTTTGTCACTTAGTTTTTTTTCCTAGCTAGCTATTGGAATTTGGACATGAACAAATTAAAACATACATATGGTTATTGATCTGACATAGTGACATACATATTTGATTTGCATTATTTTGATTGTCCATCATTCTGTTTGTATATCTTGCAGCAAGATCTAGCATGAAAGATGGCACTTTTCTCTTGGTAAATCGCTTAGATTAAAAAGAATTGAGTTGAACCCATTGAGTAGTCCCAGTGGTAAAAGATAGCGTTGTTCCTCTTAGGTTATCTGGGTTTGAGTAGCGTAGTCTGAATAACGTGTGTGCATTTATAAAAAAAATCAAGAGTAAATAACATATACTACCATGTAATCATACCAGAATATTAAAAAACGGAGTATATTTAAAGTGAATGACAGTGAAATTCATTATTCAAAAATGCATGTTTTGTATTGTTCTTGAAAAAAATATAATGCATTAGTCAGTAATGTAGTATATTTTGCTCGTGATGCATTTTTACATTTTTAGTTAATTATTGCTTTAATTTGGGTTAGATCAATAATTTAGTTATGAATAACTATTTCCCGGACATTCTTTAGGTGTTTTCGAACTTATTAACAGTTTTAAAAGTGTACGAGACTAATCGGAAACACGGACCCAGACAAGACACCCAAAGGAACAGAATTCGTCTACCTCTTTTATGTGTCTCCTTATATGTTCAACCAATAATTTTATGCCATGTGTACTAATGATTTAGTTTCATTGTTTTATTGATTGTTTTAGTTTATTGATAATACACGTAACATAAAATCATTTGTGAGATATATAAATGAACAAAAAAACAAATAAATTCTATTCGCCTCAAAAGATGTCATGCGCTGCACCGTGAACTGCTATTTTCATGTTATGTTTGTTTATTTTTGTATCGAATTCATCCTCTTTTAATATTTATGTGTTAAGAGTAATTTAAATATATATATATATATATGTTAAATATATACATGTTTGCATTATTTTTCATATTTTATCACATATTTTATATAGTTTTTATAGTTATTTAATTTAAAAATATATTTTATATTTGTGTTGTATCTAAATTATCTTATTTTTTGAATGACTTGTCATATTAGTTTGTTTTATATAAATTTTAAAACAGTCACGCTTTTGTTATATATAGGGTTAGGATCTACTTACACTATGTAAAATTTAATTACTTTTATACATTTCTGGACCGCCAGATAAGAGTAATAAATAGCTAAGATTATTTTTATACGTTGTATGGTTGGTATACTATTTCAATTTTAAATTATTAACTTAAAAACCTCATTATTGTTATTATCAACATCATCATATATAAATATCATGCTCAAAACATTAAAATGTTTTTTTAACGAAGCAAGGGTACATTCTAAGTATATCGTTATGACTAACGGTTAACTGAAAATATTGAAAAACTCTTAATACTAAACAAGTCAAGCCACCTAAACTGTGGATTATGTAGCAATTAGTTGAGATAAATTATGTAATCACATGGTAGAGAGCATGAAAACTAACAGCTTCATAAATTATTACAAAAACCAGTGTATGCCAATAATGCAAAGCCATTAATTAATAAGGGATATTCCATTAATAATTTAAATCATTGAGCTAAGTTGAATATGGGTGACCTCATCTTCTGATTTTGCAACTTCCATTAAATTATTGTATAGAATCTTTCCATTCCAAACTTCCAACCAACCATTTAATATACGTAGGTTTTTAAAATTTTCGTGAGGAGACTCATCTATCAAAATTAGATGTACGATATGAATTGGTCCGAATTAATTAAGACAGAGACATGAGGAACCGAGAATATAACAAAATATATATAACTTTTTCCCATGTCAGATATATATATAAATGAACACTTTAATATAATTTATTGTTTTTTTAATTATGAAAAATATTTTTTTCTCAATTGAGTTATATTCTTTTTTATAACTATTAGTACTTGATTTACTGTCGATTAGTTTGGATTACATATTACATATGCTTATTAAGACGATTTTTTTAATTCAGTTTACTTCATCTTCAATATTTAAACATTTATTAAAAAAATCTAATATCTCATCTCGGCAAAATAAATTAAGTAATTGATATTAAGTTAATATTTTATTAATTTGCGGCTTCAACTTAACCGAAACAATTTAGAAGTGGCATATGTATTAATTAATGCCGAAAAATCTAAAATATCTGATTAAAGAACAAATCCCAACGGCCATATTCAGTTGATGAGGTCGGTAAAACAGTTTTCCGAAATGAATGAAATTGTAAGTCATCGGTGCTGTGTTTTTATAAACTCCAGATACCATGTTAGGGGATTGCACCTGGCGCAGCCAAAGCTTTGCATGTGGCAATTACACCCCTGCTTTTGTTTAATTTATTATTATATTTTTTTAACACTAAGCAAATCAAAATGACCTTAATTATTATTATTATTATTTGTTTTCATTATGTAAAATTTTCAAAAGACTTTTCTCAATAAATAATCGGTTGGTCTGATAATATAAAACTCTGTAATATCTAATTTAGAATAAATTAGATTAAAAAACTCTTTTCGTACAAAATTTTATAATATCTAATTTAAATTAATCAACTAATAAATTAAATATTAATAATTAAATTAAAAAAATCCTCCCTCAGTTCAAGGTGCCGCCCCCCTCATCCAAACCCCAAAAACCGCACATAAAAATTTAAATTTTCCATGTTGGATGTCGAGAGAAAAAGGTAAATGGTTTTAATTTAGCATTTTCAGAATTAAAGTTTGAAGTTACGGGTTGAACATGTGAGGACCCCTTCAATGCCAATTGTTTAATAAATAATAGGACTTTTACACAGCTTCTCTGCGCTTATATGTATATATTTTCACCGGTATTTGATATAGTGACCAATTGATTTAAAATTGATATTACATCTGTTTATTATAAGTAATTATTTTTTATTTAGTTTGTTTCATTCATAACATTAAAATTTAAATTATTAATTTTATTTAAGAAATTTATCTTCTTATTTCACTTAATCAAGTAATCGACTATATATTAATTTCCACTTCTCCCATTTCTCCCATTTATTCTGAAGCGATTATAAGAAGTTTTTAAGTTTCATAGTTTTTATTCTTTATATTATTTCTTCTTTGTCGGCGGCAGCCGTTGACTGTTTTACTGATTATGTATATAAATAATATTTATCTTTGCTAGTGAATTTTAATTTTATGTTTTTTTTTACTTTGTCAAGTTTATACCATATCTGCTTATATGGCAGTTCTATCGTCTGCTTCTATGGTAGTTCTTTCGTCTGCTTCTATGGCAGTTTTTTTGTCTGCTTTTATGATAGTTTCAACCTATCTTTTGATAGTTTAGAGTTCGGGTGACGAATATCATCGAACTTCTTTGTCAACGAAGGAGGCCGAGCTGTACATGTTATGATTCCCTTTTTGTGTCTGTGCCGATACGCCAAGGACAAGTAGCGGAAAAATTTTGCTTTCTACAAAGAGCACCCAAGGCAAAGTAATAATTTTTTGGATTTAATTTCAGAAGCTTCTTCTGAAGGTGTTAGGTTTGGTATCTTAACGTCTTTCACACCCTTAGATTTCACTGCATTTTTTGTTTTGCACTGAACTCCCAATGTTTGAGGTGTGATTCATTTGTAATCCTTTCACTATTGAATATAATCCAATTTAAAAAAAAACTATATATTAATTGTTTAAAATTCTAATTTTTATTTATGATTTATATATTGCTCGACTCAATATATAGATTAACTATTCTTTTATAATCGATTTCAAAATTTAATGTCAATTAAAATTTAAACAATATTTAATGTTAGTACATTATAGTCTTAATAAACATATGAATTCATTATTTTAAATATACAATTATTAAACTACCAGAATATGTAACATGTTTGGTATGGATAATCCAACGGAACGTGTTGTCAACTCTATGCAACCTGGTTGCTAATCCATTTAAAGATTCATTTAAAATTAAATAAAAAACTTAAAAAAAAACTTAAAGCGTAAAAAGTACTTAATCTTCGGGGTAAACTAATTAAGTCTATAATTTTTTTTATACCTAATTAAGTTTTTGAACTAATAAATATAATAAATTAAACTCTTTGACCAACATTGACTATTGAATCTAACAAGATTTTTTAGATAAGTTGATACATTATGTTGCGTCACAGTGATGTCACTTGACAATTTTAGATTTTTTTTTTGTTTACAAGATTCCTAAAAAATTTTAAAAAAAACTTAAATATTAAAAAAAGTAAAAATGCCGCAAGATAGAATTGTAGTGTATCATATGACAGTAATATCTAAAGAAAAAATATATAAAAATAATGGTCAAAATTAGTAAAAGTGTTTAATTGATTAAATTTATTGGTTTAAGGGATTGATTGAATACAAAAAAATCAAAATCTTTATTATTTTTTTTTTCAAAAGTTCAAAATCTTCTTACTTCTTATCTAAAGAAAATTATTTTTAACTTATGTATCTCTATTTAAATATAGGTGCAAAATTGCCCGTCAAGCATAACATGGTCAACTATTTCCCATTATGTCAAAGTAATGTGTTCTTTAAAATCCATTAACTGGTTTAATGATTAAGCATGTTTATATTATTTTATTTAGTATGAGTTTAAATTTTGATATGAGAATATGATAACTCTTTATTTAATTAAAAAAGTAATGCGCTTTCCAAAACATGGTAAACTTAATCATTTATTAATTACGGTTAACTTTTTTTTGAGCCAAGGTATTTATCACCAATAGCAGTAACTAATATCCTCGCAGCGGGTGCTCTCACTAAGAGGTAATGTTAACTTTCTTATTTAATACTTCAAATTGACACCTATAACCTATTTTTATAATATTCACAAACTTAATTTTAGATCTTAATATTTATAATTCTTTTGCCTTGATTTTTAATACAACATTCTATATAAAATGAAAAAAAAGTAAAATTCATATATAGATGCATATTATATGTTTGACTAGTTATTAAACGTCTATATAAAAATACCTGTTGAATACGAATATATGATATTATAAAGTTGGACTATTCTAACGACCAAATTATGCATATAAGATGTTTTAGAGTGGATATAGATAGACCTACCTCACCAAATGTAATTTCTTTTATAATCCATATTAAAAAATAATACATAGATATTATTACCGTATCTAATGTTGTTGGAGTAATATGGAAATAAATGTCTACGTGTTTGTTTCAGCATCAAGAAGATTCATGCACATTGCCACGTTGATGAGTAGCCTACTCCAAGTCCAATCCTATCCTATCCACCTGCATTTTCATGCCGTTTTGGTCCTCTCAAAACTGGTATTAAGACAGACATATACACATAATAATAATAATAATAATAATAATAATAATAATAATAATAAAGTATTGAAATGTTATTAGTATTTAAATCCTGTTTTCCACTTCAATTATTTTCATTTTTCCTTGAAAAACTACATTGTTTAGTTACCAGAAGAAATGTTTCGAGGATGAAGAGAGTTAAATTTCCCATAAATATATATTCTTATTATTATTGGTTCTCGTTTTTTTGGCACATGCATGCATGCATAGAACATATATATGTGTGTGTGTGCAGGTATTATCGGAGGGCGGTCATGATTTTGAGAGAATTAAGGCAAGGGATGATCCTTGCTTAAGAGTCATCAAAACCGTCCAATGTTAATTAATTTAAATGTTGTTCTAATTACATTAAATTCTCATTTTCAAGGCCATGTGATGGGTTGCAATTACTTGTGCTTCCCCCCAAGTAGAAAGTCAATTGGTTCTCACGTTACAACGTAATATAGAACATGTGTACAAGTCAACGTTTTTGTTGACTCCTCAGGCTTCTCACATGCTACAGGAACTCGGCAAGTAATTCTTTTTAATGTTAAATGTCCGAAATAAATATACAATACAAAAAAAGAAATATGAAAGAGACATTATATAAACACATTTTTTTTAATTTTATGATTAGGTTATCGACATGAATTAAAGCTTTTTTTTTCTTATATAGGATTTGGTACGTAATTGTCAAACATTGGCATTGCCAATTTGCCATCACTTTCTTAATCAAGAGAGCGGCTTGAACTGTTTGTTTTCACATCGTGGATTTATACAACCACTTAAACCAAGGCCCACTAAACACCCATACCATGGACAAGCTGCAGCCGTCTCGTACAATCAAATATTGGGAGGATTCAACCGTATAATTTAAAACTTAATATTGATATAGTAAATATTTAAATTTAAAAATTTAGAGATTGATGTTTTATTTGACAAATATTATGAAATGACATAAGATAATCTTTTGGGGCTCTCAACCCATACTTAAATTTTGACACTGGAGATGGGTTCAAGATGAAACTTTGGGAGAGACAATTAATAATAATAATAATAATATGAGAGTCATGATATAATTGTTAAGTTATCAATTTAAAATTGATAGAGACTTTAAACCTAGAGGTGAGCAATGAAAGTGAAAATCGAATTGTGTTGTACTATTTAGACGATTAATGATTCACAAGTTTAAAAATCTTGGTTATCAAACATAACCGAATTTTATTTTTTAATTTAATTTACAATTCTTTATAATATAAAAATAAGTATATATATGTCAAATAGTGAAAATAACTTTAATATTATTGTTTTATTTTACTTATTACTTTTTAGAAATATATATGAAAAAAAACTTTGAAACATTATTTAAAAATACCAAAAAAATCATAAAATAAATATATTGTGTTAAAAAAATCAAGACCTAAAAATAAGGCAAAATTTGGTTAATATTGTTTTTAGGAATGAAAATTTGGAAAATAGGGTTGGTTGGGGATTATTTTGGTTTCTATGAAAAAAATTACAGTAAATTTAAAAACTTCTCCTGCAGAAGACGTTCTGTAGTTTATGCATGCATGAAACTTCTCCGGCAAAAGGCATTTTCGTGGAAAAATATTAAAAAAATTTATTTCCCCTGCTGCAATGTTAAAATCGAGGAAGAAATGATTAAAATATGGCAGAACGTCTTCTGCAGGATAATTTTTTTAAATTTACTGTAGATTTTGTCGTAGAAATCAAAATAATCCCCAACCAACCCTATTTTCCAAATTTTTATTCCTAAACACAATATGTACTTAATTTTACCTAAAAATAATATGAAAAATCGAGAACCAAATCAAGTCAAACTAAGTTAAATAGACAGTTCAAAAATTTTAAAAATCAAACCGAACCGAATTAATGTCACCTATAATTAGATCAAATCAGCTACGCACATAGATCCGTCACTGAATGTCCTTGAACTTAAATGACTCTAATGGTATGGTCCCAAACCTATATCCTTAGACGGTTAGACTAGGGACGAATTTCTTTGTGGTGCACGAGCTCAGGGCTGAAGCTGTTCGCCATTTTCACGTGGATATGCCTGCTAAGTGCTACCACCAAATTGTTGCACCTAAACCTGATTGTTTGCTTTAAAATCTTGGACCAAGTCGCTTTACATTTGTTGTTTTCATGTCCCATTCAACTCTACTATATTTACGCCTGCCTTCTTCTTCTTTCTCTTTGATTTCGATAGTTTGAAATTTCAAGTCTGATTCTTTTTAAATTTGGGATTAAATATTTATCAAGTCGACTTTATCTCTTATGGTCTATTCTCAATTCTATCTATGATGCAAAGCTTAAGTCTTGTCATTAGTTTTATTCACATCATTGACATTTTCATGTTTAAAATTAGGCTTGTAAACGAACCGAACGAACACGAACGAGGGTGTGTTCATGTTCGTCTGTTTAACTTTAACCGAACAAATGAACGAACACGAACATAAACGAGCACAAAATTCCTTGTTCGTCTTTGTTCGTTAGGGAATGTAGCTTGTTCGTGTTCGTTTATGTCCGTTCGTTAAAATGAAAAACGAACACAAACGAACATAAGTAACATACATAATCGATAGAATTGAGATTTGAAAAAACTCTTAATCATTAGCCGAAACCTAAAATTATGTAACAAATTAACCAAATTTGTTTTGGTTTGGTCGGTTAGTTCGGTTTAACCGAACAATGAACACCCGTAGCCAATAAGAAAGAAGTTTTTAACGAGTCATAAATTAGGATTTGTAAACTCAAATAACTCAAAAAATTTTGACTTGACTCGATTCGATCTAATGCTCACCCCTAGACATTTGTGAATAAATTTAAACGAACATAAACAAATGTTCATAAAACATAAATGAACGAATGAGCATTTTGTTCGTGTTCGTTCATTTAATTAAACGAACAAAAAATCTTGTTCATGTTTATTCATTTAATAAATAAACGAACTTTCCGCTGAACAATTCACAAACAATTCACTAAACGTTTGTTTCATTTACAGCTCTATTTAAAATGCATTCCGCCTACTCTCAAGAGTGTTTTTTTTTCATATATAAAAACAAAGACCCATTCGTAGCAAAACAAAACATCAAATCAAATAGATAAATAAAACTGTAAAGAAAAACTATTCCACTTAATCCTAACATTACTTTTGATATTTCTAAATTTTTGAAGGAGATATAAATAATAATTTTGATTCTATTTTCATATTTTTCCGACATCAAAACACTCACAATTCATTTGTTGTTGTTGCATGCTGAGAGTCATGATCTTCTTGCAACGTCAATGAGAGAAGGTAATTTAAAACTTTTGAATTTTGGTTTTAAAAAGGCATAATGTTAAAAAAATGCTCCTAATATTTGATTGGATTATTATTTTAGCTCTTTTTTTGAAGTAATTTAGCCATTAACATTTCATTTTAGATCAAATAGCTATTTTACGGATAAAAACTGTTAGTCAACCAATGGTAAATTGATTGAGAATGATGTGGCAAACTTACGTAGCATTGCATGTGTGATAGGAGTGTCATATAGGCAAATATGCTAACTTTACAGAATGACACATCAGTCAAAAAATAATTTTAAAAATTATATAAAATATAAAATATTTTTTCTTCTGATGTGTCATTCTGTCATTTCAAGTTGTTTATTGTCAGTTGACTAATAATTTGTATTTACGGATGAGCTATTTTGACCCAAAATGAAACATTAAGGGCTAAATTGTTTTAAAAAAAGAATAAGAACCAAAGTAACAATTTCAGTCAAACGTTATGAACATTTTTTTGACGCTATGCCTTTTGAAAATTGTATTATTCCTTTAACATTATGGTGCAATTACATAGTAGTATCTATTCTTTACTCTTAGTACTTTGAGAATGAATATACATTATGCAAACAAGTTACTCAAACTCAAATTATTTAAAGATAACAACATTTATTTATCTACTGAGACCACTTAATAAATTCAATTTTAAAAATTTTAAAAAGATAAGTAGTATAGTTTATGTGAAAATAAACGTGTTTGACGGACTATTTATAAGTTTGTTCATTTCTTATGAGATTTCTTCTAATTTTAAAAGATTTAGCGTTCAAGTTCTGTTAAGGACATACTTGATGTAGAGCAAAGTCCAAACTAGGGAGGCCGTATGGGCCTTGTCCAACCCTAATATTAAACATTTAATTTAAGATTTTTAACCATTTAATTAAGTAGAAAATTGGGCATTTGGCATCTCTTTAAAAGTTAATTATTTAATTTAAACCCCATTAAAATAATAAATTTTAACTTTAACACCTCCAAGTTTTTCTAGTTATGTCTCAACCCCTACTAGAAATATTTCTAAATGCTGAGATTTATCCCTTAATATCATGCCTAATCCAAGGAGTTCATAAAACGTAAACATCTAAGGCCACGTTTTTCGTTGCTTTTCAAAATTGCATAGGAGTCAAAAATGTTGTTGAGGTCAAAAATAATGTAGAAAATATAGTTTTATTTTTTGGTAAAAAGTGTCTCTCATTTTAGTTTAAAAAAATATTTTTGGGTCAAGGTTATTGATTTCAATAATTTATGATATGAAATACAATGAGGAGCATAAGCCAAGCCTCCAGAGCCGCGACACCTCAAAATTTGGGGAAATTTAAATTACATCCTTAAAATATTTTAAAAGATTTAATTAGACCCCTCAAATTTGTTAGAAATTTTCATTAAGTCTTATTTTTGTAGAAAATTATTTTTAATTAAGTTTCCGAAATTGTTAAAATCCATTTATCACTTGTTAAGATTTGTTTTTCTTTTGGTTTAAAATTCATCACTTGCATGGACTTCTACAAATTACACATGTTTCAGTCAAATTTATACATCAAACTTATTCCAGAAAACATATTCATTTATCCATAGAAAATTCACTCTCGGGGGGACAGCCTTGTTTTCATTTTGAACTTGCATTCGCTCTTTCCTTGGGAACAAGTTCACTGCCAGCAACACAAGATTTCCAGTTTCAGCTAATCACATGAGAAATAGTTTAATGAAAAGAGAATTCGGGTCGGCGAAACGAACCGGAGAATGCGAGTGAGGGTAGCAGCTTGAATGAAATCTCCACCTTCCCGGGCTTTTAAGATATTGAACATGAGGGCCACCTTTATTTGAGTCCTGGCTATTTGTTTCATCACCATTTCTGTTTCGGCTCTCAGTCGATGGCCTTGCCTTTCCATCTCTCCCAACTTGGCTCTTATTTTCCTTTGCTCCTCTCTAATGAATTTCCCATTTTCCTCTGCCTTTCCAATCCTTGCTTTCACTTTCAAAGCCACCATTTGCAGCTTCATCTTTCTTGGCGCCATGGAATTATCAAATACATTTGAAATATTTATATACGCACTCACACACAGTCGACTGGATCGCGCGATTGAACCAAGCTGAAGTGAAATATCGCATGGAGTGCTGAGAATGATGGGCGATTTACAAACTATGGGCTTTAAATATGCAGCGCCACTAGTAAAACTTTCTTTTGATTTGACTTAACCACTTTTTTTTTAACAAACTCTACCTAAGGAGGAGAAAAGGCGATTGTTCTTATTAAGACTAAAACTTAAGATCTAAAAGAAGAGATTAGATGTCTACAGAAATCTTTAACCATCTGCTCTAAATTGTGTTGACTTGACTTAACCACTGCTAAGTAAAATAGGATATATTATCGACGTTCGGCTGGCATATCGTTTGCCGTTTTCGGCGACGCCGCGTTGAGAAAAATGATCGTCTAAGTCTGACGACCAAAGGAGTGTGTCCAGGCGCGACAATCGGCGGCGAAAGTGGCAGCGATTTGGGGGTTTGAGTTTGAGAATTTTTAAGGATTTAGGAACTGTTTTGTAAAAATTGCAACATTTTGAGATTTTATAAAAAACTAAAAAAATAAAAAATTGTTTTAATTTTTTAATTTTGAAAAAATAAAATAAACATGCCACTTGTCAAGCATTGATTGGTTAAAAAAAATGTAACACCTTTTAACGGTCAGACACCTAAAATTGCTACATTATAAATTTTAAGCACCTAAAATTATAACGGTTAAAACTTTAGGCACCTAAGATTTAAAATAGGTATATTTTGAGCACCTATTTTTCTTAAAATGATGATCAAAACTAATAATACAAAGTATTATTTTGTTTTTATTAATTTATAATTCAATATTAAAAATATAAATTTAATATTTTATATATATTCATTTTGTTTAATTTCTTAATGATATATATAATAGACTTTTAGTCTTCTGCTAGTAGCAGGGCCACTTAAAATTCGACTTAATTTTTTTAATAAATTTGAGTTATAAAATATGATTTAAATAACGTATAATTTTTAGTAATTAGTGGAACGAAATTAAAAAATTCAAAATTTTTAGTAATTAGTGAATCAGATTTTAAGTTTGAGTTGAGTCTCGCAACTCTCCCTGATATACATATATCACAAGTAAACAATATGAAGAAATATACATATATATATATATCGTATATGGTTATAAAAATTCGTTTAAATTGGAATCAATTTGTACCATAACATTATAAAATATTTACAATTAGATTTGATAGAAACTTGAACAACTTGACTCAACAAGAATTTCATAAACTGGAGTCTAAACTTGACTCAAAAAATTTCAAATAAAGTTTGAGTTAAAAATAAAACTCGTCAACTTAACTAACTCAATTTTTTAACTCGACCCAATTAAATACTCACTCTAGTTATTAATATTTATCCATAAACTCTAAATTAATAATCCAACACTTTAGCACTTGATCACCACATGCATATTACTTATTTTAATTATTTTAACAATTGAGTAATATACTAAATTGTAATTATACAATATAGTTATAAGATTATTATTTATTATATATAACACTCTTTGTTAAATGATTTAATCTTTGTCTTTATCCATCCTTGCTAAACGAAAGGCTTTCTAAGATTTCTGTAAACTAAATACATTAAAGTATGAACAAAACCATTTTAGCAGCTGGAATAGCTCAGTTGGTTAGAGCGTGTGGCTGTTAACCACAAGGTCGGAGGTTCAAGCCCTCCTTCTAGCGATATGGTTTTCCATTTTTGTTACCAACTGACTCATGCCAATTTTTGTTGACAACACTAGACATGGGCGCAACATTAACCCATGGAATAAAAATATAATATTCATGGTATAAATTTGACAGAATTTGGCGTTCAAGTTAATTTGATATTAATTAGAGATGATCATTTTATTCGGACCAAATAAAATTTTTATTCTACTTAAATCTGATTTAATTTTTACAAAATTCGAATTCAGGTCGAAATTAGGTTTCAAGTAAAATTTCTTGATATGAATATATATAATTATAAAAATATTAATATTGTATAAAATGTTACAAAATTACAACTCTCTCTATATATATATCAGGGCTAACTTATTGTTCCTTTCTGCCTCATTTCATTGGCCTTCCTCCTCATGACTCTCATTTTCCCCTATTTTTTCTCTTACAGACACCAAAAAAGAACAAAAAATTTCTATTCACTTTTGTGCACTAATTTTAAATTTTGGAACAATATGGTAATATTATCTATGAGCATGCAATAATTTTAGAATAACTTTGTACATTTGTATAGTAAATTTTAAATTTTATTTTAAGTGCAAGAGATATTGTTTGTTTCTCTACTGTGCAAGTAACTAACTCGTTTATCAAGCAAGTTTAAATTTTTTAAATATATATATATAAATTTAATTAGTTAACGGAATTTTAAACGACAGTTAACTATCATACACTTAAAATTAATGAAATAAAATATTATACACTTATTTTTATAAAAATAAATTTAGATTTAAAAGATATAAAGTTTGATCACTTCTTTTTATACTAAGCCTGTTAAAAAACAGTACCAAAACTGATTTTTTCTATTCGAATGACCAAATTTTCAGTTTCTTTTTTAGATTTTAGATTCGGTTTCGATTTATTAGATTTTTTACACAACCCTAAAAGCTGGTATATATATATATTTATATTAAAAAATTCTTAGCCCAGAAGCCCTCATATGAGTCCAATAATCCAATTAGGCCGGCCTTTCAGGGCAACCCCTTGTCCTTGGCAACTTCGGCTTTGGATTTTGCATCCGCCACGTTCGTTAAGCAACGTTCACTGGATGTCACAGATATTTTTATTTTATTCATTAAATAAATAAATAAAAGATATTATCAACTAGGTAGGTTCAAGCTTTCGCTTAAACAGTTTGAGATTCTCACTGAAATTCACTTTCAGGAGTCAATTTAGATTAGTGAGAGAGTTAAAAGATATTTGTAGTTAGGTAAGCATTTGTCTTGTCATTTATCCGCCTTTCTATTCCTTTAACCTTTCAACACCTATTTTCCAGTTCTTTGCTCATCAACAAATCAGAAATGCAAGTCTCCCAACTCACTATCATCGTCATTTTAATGGCACAGCCATTGATTCTTTTTGTTTCTTGTTTGTTGGGTTTTTGTTATATTTGCATTTGGATGAAATGGCAGGGAAAACAGATTGAAGCCAATGGATGCAGAGCAGCTGAGGGAGTATGGTCACAAGATGGTTGATTTCATTGCTGATTATTACAAAACCATTGAGAGTTTCCCTGTTCTTAGCCAAGTTCAGGTCTTTATACATATATCTCTAACCATTTTTCCTTTTTGTCTTGCTTTTTAGTTTTGTTTTAGTTTGAAAAGTTCTTCTAAATTTCTAATGGACTATGGAGAATGTACATTTAAATGTAAATGTATGTCTTTATCTACATGGAATGCTGTGATTTGATGCGTTTTTATTTAGTTGTCCTTGTTTATTTGTGGTCATATATATGCAGCCTGGATACCTTCGTGGCCTGTTACCGGATTCCGCACCTAATCAACCGGACTCTTTTCAGCGTGTTCTTGATGGTGAAGTTGCTCAATTGATTCTTGAATTTATTAAATTTCTCAATTGATGGTGAAGTTGTCATTGGGTGCATCATCATGTATTTTTCTTCATGAATAAATATTCTTCTGATTGCAGACGTTCAAGCAAAGATATTGCCTGGGGTTACTCATTGGCAGAGCCCAAATTATTTTGCATACTATCCTTCCAATAGTAGTGTTGCTGGATTTTTAGGAGAAATGCTTAGCGCTGGTCTCAATATCGTTGGTTTCAGTTGGATTACATCTCCTGCTGCAACAGAGCTTGAAATGATTGTTTTGGATTGGCTTGCCAAGATGCTAAAGCTACCCGAAGATTTCCTTTCAGCAGGCAAGGACTTGGATTTTTTTTATTTATAAAATTCTGATATGGGGTATTTTCATTGAATTCTTTCTAGCATCACAAGAATGGAAGTGTAAAATATCTTTAAAGTTTATGGAATGAGGTCGGTAACTGTGTTGCAGGACAAGGTGGTGGAGTGATTCAGGGCACGGCAAGTGAAGCTGTTCTAGTTGTACTATTGGCTGCTCGTGACAAGGTTTTGAGGAGGGTTGGAAAAGATGCACTTGAAAAGCTTGTAGTTTATGCATCCGATCAAACACATTCTGCCTTGCAAAAAGCCTGCCAGGTATCCGTGTGAATTAGGGTTCATCTCTAGTTTTATTTCTGTTTGTGCTAATCGGATCACATATTTACCATTCAATGGCAGATAGCAGGAATCCATCCTGAGAACTGTAGGCTGCTAAAGGCAAACTCTTCTACTAACTATGCACTTTCACCAGAGTTGCTGAGTGAAGCAATTTCACATGACCTTACCACTGGCTTGATTCCTTTCTTTTTATGTGCCACTGTAAGAAGCAAAATGTTTTTGATGTTAGTTTCTTTCAATCTTTTGATCTATATGCTTTTCCTTTTCACTTGCCCAAAATAACAACTTGATAGAGACATTATGAGATGATTATCTTTGTAGGGTGTGTCCTTTACTTTATCAAGCATAGAAGCCTATTAGGACAGTGTCCTATCTGTAACGTTTATGATCCATATTAATAAGTCAGTGTTTGATTGATTCCTTGTTTTTCATATATAGCAAAATTTTGATCACTGAATGGTATTTATATTCAGGTTGGCACAACTTCTTCAACTGCCGTTGATCCTTTGCTTTCACTAGGAAAGATTGCTAAGGTATTGTAAAATTGGAGGAGGGAATTTGCTCTGGAACCTAGACCAATATAAAATTTGTATTTGATTGGTTGATGCATAAATTTTAAGTAACTTCATAGATCATTTAACTTTAGGCATGAAATTTTGTCAATAGAGATAAGATGGAAATATCAAGCCACCTATGTGGACTGAAACATGGAGCACAAGGATTTAAAATTAACAAAAATGATTAAATATTTAACTCATTTACGGAGATTGTATAAAACCCCCATACAAGACTTATGTTACCGGGACTTGGGGTGAGTTGCCAGGTATACGTACGAGTCTAGCATAGGTATGCCCATTATTCTAAGTCTTTTCTTCTATTTGGAGGATCATCTCGTACCCATGTCCGAATATTTATCTGACATAGCTGTCGAACATGGGTGCTTTAGAAAAATGAATTTGAGTACATAGTAATTTCCATGAAGTTTTTATTATATGATGCATGTTATTATCTGGTACATTTGAAAGCAATACAATTTAACTCTGCTTGCGTGCTTTGCCTCTGGACAGAATAATGGAATGTGGTTCCATGTTGATGCTGCGTATGCTGGAAGTGCTTGTGTATGCCCTGAATTCCGTCATTATATGGACGGCGTTGAAGAGGCTGATTCTTTCAACATGAATGCACATAAGTGGTTTCTAACTAATTTTGATTGCTCAGCACTTTGGGTAAAGGTATGTCATCTCTACTTGTTTGCATATAGCAACAACAATAAAATTTCTCTTCATTACTCTCTGCACTTTGCCTGTATATTGGTTGACAATCTGATTTATGTACGCTATTATTTTGATAGTTTCTTTTAAAGTTTCACAAAGATAAATTGCTGCAAAGTTTGCCTTTCAATTCGGTGTAACTACTGACATGAATCTGTGTGTAGTTTATATATCTGGCACAAGGCCTGCATGCTTCAGTTTGCTAATTTCGAACTTGTCGTATGTGTGTGGTTTGTGAGTTGTTCAACTTTTCTGTGGTTCGCCTACTATATTCTATTATACTGGTTTGGGGTTTCTCATTGACCAACAAAATAACAGATAGGTGTATATGTATGAACTAGCAAAACTGTCTCATCAATATGTCATAATAATTCTCAGTTTCGTAAACATGTTTTAGCAAATGCCCTTTATGTTAAATGCTCATATTTCATTGTTACTCCCTGTGACAGGATAGAAGTGCTTTGGTTCAGGCCCTCTCTACAAATCCAGAGTTTCTGAAGAATAAGGTTAAGTGTTGTTCTATGTTGAGGGAAATTTTGATTTCGTCCAAATCTGGATAAGCTTTTAGTTACCCTTTTGCAAATTGGTTGTGTACGTCAGATATATAAGATGCATTGGTTTCAGAATGTGGCCGACTCCAAATGAGTCAGGACCCGGTTTCTTATGTACACTCGTAAATCTGCCAAGGTAGTGGCAGCTTGTCTGCTGATGGAATCTGAAAACTTTAAAAAAAAATGAGTAGTGTGAATCTTTTGAAAAAAACATAGAGCTCATCGGTTCACATGATTTATACACACTCCATATCAATTGTAAATACATGAATCATATTTCACTTGCTTATTCTAGAATCATTGGTACTAATATTGAGCCCACCCTAGTCTTTTAGTTTGTAAGAGTAAAACAGTGAGAAAAATAAAACCATAGCTGTTGGTTAAAATGTGTTTCTGTGAATGAGATTGGCGGGGAGAAAATATGGTAGTTACATTTTTTCGTAGTGTTAAGTTAATCGGATGAGAATGTTTAGGTGGTTGGAGCCTTGAAGGCGGTCTTTGACTTTGATTATCTATTACCATAGATAAACATTCCTCAAATAAGTGGTGCCTTAGGTTCTCTATGGTGTGCTTTCGTATATCTTTACAGTTTGATCTTCATTCAATGCTACTGCCTTTGTTATAATATCCAGAACTTTAGTTAAGTCGATGGTTTTTCCTCTTGCTATTTGAGCAATGGATCAAACCTGAAGAAATTTAGCCGGCTATTACAATCAAAATTTATAGTTAGTGAATTTCCTTTTGTGCTTCTCTATGCTACCAATTTCAGGCCTCGCAAGCAAACATGGTTGTAGATTACAAAGATTGGCAAGTTCCTCTTGGACGTCGGTTTAGGTATGCTTTTCAACATTATGCATTGAATATATGAATGCCTTTTATATTGTCGGTTTATGTACGCTCGTAAAGTTACTTGAACGAAAAAGTTACTTCATATGGATTTGTAATTTTTGTTTTTTCATGATGAATGTAAAATTAACTGACAAAATTTTCTGCCTGTTGCTAACGGATTATATTTTTGTTTCCTCAATAATATTAATTAGATTAATAAAGCAACTTTATTTGTATAATCAACTAGAAATTCCCTCCAACTAATCCATTGAGTGCCTCCAGATCACTGAAACTATGGATGGTATTACGATTGTATGGCTTGGAAAACCTGCAGTGCTATATAAGAAATCATATCAAGTTGGCCAAACATTTTGAGAACCTGGTCGTTCAAGATCCAAGATTTGAGGTAGGTGTGCTCTTATCTATACATATAATATATAATTGATGTAGATCTTAAGAACCCCTTAATAAGTCATTGTGACAGGACACGGCATGCTGATGAGCAAAGTTCAAATGAAATGATTAGTTCACGTTTTATGTTACAGATGATTTATCCAATACCATTTTAGAATATTAGAAATACATGAAAATAGTCACCATGACCCGGAAACAGTATTCCGCTGGGCAAGTTTTAACTGAAAGGATTAAAGTATTAGACATTCACTTGATTGCTGTGTAGCCCCTTACTTAAACAGGAATGTCAGACCATGTGCTTTGTAGCAATGGCATATAAATAAATAAGGCAACCTTCCTTGGTACCTATTGTCTAATCCTTAAACTAAGATGTGAGGAATTGGAACTAGAGCAATAGCTGTACTGCATCTTAACCAGGTACTTTATTGGACAACTGGATATATACAGTTGTCGAGGGAGGCAAAAGTTTTCCTCTTTATCGGATATGAAGTTCATGATTATTGTAATTAGGCTGATGATGTGAGATTAGTTGTCGAATGATACAAACCAAGTCCATGATGCTGTCTGCATCTAAAAGCCAGTCTGCTGGCTTTTCATTTTTCATGTTTAGCCTTTAATGGAACTCTCTCATATAGTCTAATTCGATGTCCTAATGCACCAAAAGAGACAGAATATTGTCTTGTCCTTAAGAAAGTAATAATTCTCAAGACCTACTAATAAGAAGGATAATTTCATTTATTATTCTTTTGCCCGTGCACAAGTTAATGTCTATGGTTGATGCATGTTAAGGAAAAATGCAATGCTAGTGATGGATCACTTGTTATATATAACTCATCTGAGCAGATTGTCACCCCTCGGATATTTTCATTAGTTTGTTTCCGCCTTCTGCCTCCTAATGACGGAGATCATGGCAACAAATTGAACCATGAACTTTTAGATGCCGTAAACTCAACAGGGAATGTCTTCATATCACACACGGTAAGATTCCTATCTACGGTATATACATTCAATTTGAACTACTGGTATATGCATTGTTGGCAACTTGGCATGCCTTATGTCTTGCTTGTGAATGTGGAAGGCACGCTATCTAAGAGCGATGACTTATACGATGAATGCAGGTTTTATCGGACATATACGTACTAAGGTTTGCGGTCGGTGCTCCATTGACGGAAGAGAAGCATGTGAATGCAGCATGGAAAGTTTTGCAAGATAAGGCCACTTCCTTACTAGCGGAATCCTTTTGCTAATTGTTTTTCTTTTCTCGTTTTAGTGTTTAATTATTGATGAAATCATCCTTAAAAGGTTGTTAATTACAATGCTGTCATGAGCAACATCATAATTTCCCATTCAGTTATTAAAAATATGAATTATTCGAATCAAGTATTAAAATACCAAACTTAATAATTTGAACTATTCAACCTCGACTAAACTGTCGGAGCTTCTTTCCATTCAAATCCAAGTAGCTTTCCTGCAGGGAGGAGTCGTGATTCATTCGTGAGAGGACAAATTGTTTAACTTTGAAATGAATGTAGACTTAAAAAAGCAATTAAACTAAAAAATTAAGGGAGTTAATATTTCATTTTACTAATATTAAAATTGAAAGGACTTAAAAAATAATTAAACTAAAAAAATGGAAGTCAAAACTTAATTTCTTTAATTTTAAAACTAACAAGGTCCTAAAAATTAATTAAATCAGAAATTATGGGAAGACAAGGATTTAATTACAAAATTTTGGAAGTGAGAAAGACTTAATTACATTGGTTTTAAAACTGTTAGTGGCTCAAAATGCAATTAAAACATTAAACATACATCCGCCCATGCTTTCCTGCGAATACATGTAAATTATAAACAGTAGAGGTGTCTAGTTGAACTATCCAAACCCGACAAAACAATTTTGGGTGCTTACGTAAATTTTTTTAAAAATTTTAGAAGCTTCAACTAAAATTTTTAAGATTTTGAGGCTTAACTAGAACATTAAAGAATGTAAATTAAAATTTTTACAAAAATCAAGGTGCAACAACTCAAATTTTTAAGTCAACATATGGCGTTGACCCGAATTATAGATCTTTGTGTTAGACTAAATAATGCCTTTGGGCCAAGTTTGAACTTTGTTGGATGAGATTTATGCCATATGGGCTTCGATAGTGACCATTTTGGATAAAGGATGAAAGTTGGGAGCTTTGAGTGGTGAATATACCATTTTTTTAAATAAAGGCTGATCTCCTCTTTATTTCTTTGTCTTTCAGGTGGGTTTAGGGGACAGATGATATCATCTTTTTCCTCGCATTTTTTCCTCTTTCTTCCTTTATCTTCTATTCCAAAAATACCATAGTTTCCAACATAAAAGGTTTAAGCTTTCTACCCTATTTTTTACATTTGAGATTCGAGTTTGAGATATGTTAATCAAGTATAATCTTGTGGGGGAAAGGTAAGATAGTCATTTTTTGGTTTTTGGAAAGTTTGAAGCTTTAAGGATTTTTGGAATTCTTCCTTTGATTTTAAGAGTTGTAAATTCATGGTAGATCCTTCCATAAATCATTTTAGAGGCTTGAGAAGTGATTTTCCGAGCTTTTGAAGACATTTCTAGGCTTCGGTATCGGTACACAGGGAGCCCGTACCGATACCATGTGTTATATATGATGAACATATGCAATATTTAAAGGGGTATCAGTACAGGCTGGAGCTGTATCGGTACTCACTGTTCCATTGAAACTCCAGTAGCTTGGAATAGTATTGGTACGCTTGGAGCTGTATTGATACCTAGGGCGTATCAGTACGTTGATATTGTGTGCCGATACGGAGTCAACGATCAACCTCTTTCTTGTAGAGAATGAGTATCAATACACTTGGGACAGGTACCGTACGCGTAGGCGAAATAGTTTTCCAGTAGCCATTTTAGGTATCGGTACGCGTGTAGGCGTATCGGTACCCTAGTTGTTTTAATAGTGGTATCGATACATGTGATGGGGTATCGGTACTGCCTGGACAATCTGCCCGGAAAATATGAAGTTGAGTTCGAGGGGTCGATAATTTGAGGACTTTAGTTCAATGGGCTTCTAAGGTAGTAAAATGAATTGTGAAACTGAGAAACCAAGGTTTAATCCTCGTGGATGAGAATAACGTGTAATAACTTGGTAAATGATGACTCGATATAACTATGATGGTTAATGTTATGTCTTAGGACATTTGTGATGGCTTGACTTGGTGCCATTTACCTCTTGGTGAGGGGTTTGAATGTTCGATGAGCATGTATTATCTTATGATTGTGGTAAAGGAATTCGGATATCCAAGAGTCAGTACTATGGTACTTATATAAGGGGATGTGTACTTCAGACTGAGTGATTAAGTACATCTGACGTACCCATGGACTGAGTGATCTGGGTGCGGTTAGAAACCTATCTATGACTGTGGTGATCTGAATAAGACAATAAACTCGACAGGCTGAGTGAGCTCGAGTAACCTGATTGGTTGAGTGACCTTAGGTAAAGACTTCTTGTGGCTAATGTGATCCAAGTATGTCTAGGATGTATATGTGGCTGTGGTGATCCGGATATGGTTCCCTCGACGGCTGTGTGAACACGAGTAACCCGACGGCTGTGTGAATACAGGTAAAGTAGGGCTTCGTTGGTGATCCAGATATGGTTCACTCGACGGCTGTGTGAACACGAGTAACCCGACGGCTGAGTGAATACGGGTAAAATAGGGCTTTGTTGGCCATTATGTGGATGATGTATGGATGTATTTATGTATGTTGTGTGGTTGCTATAGATTGATAGCTTATGCACCCCATGACTGAGTGATCATGGTATGACATTAACTAACTCGATGGTTGTGTGAGCTCAATTATTTCGATAGGCTATGTGACCTCGAGTATGATAAAACTTGTGAATTTTATAAGACTTCTTGTAGACTTGTTGATGCTTTGAGAAAGGTGATCTAAGAACTCTAGCTAGTGTAGGCTAGATGATAACTCATAGATAGAATAACCTTATCTATACTCTCTAAACTATATTATTCTTGCATGCTTATTTTATGATAATCACAAATTGTGGTAGAATAGAAATGTTCCACTAAGCTTTGTTAGCTCAGCGTGCGAATGTGTTATTTTCCATGCGTAGGTTGACAGATCACCCTTTGGAGGAGCTCATTGACGAGGATTTCCCCAGCACAGCGTTCGCTTCCGAGTACAATACTTGTTATTTTAGTCTGGGTTAATGTATTCATAGGACTACCATTGTTGAGTCTGTAATTCTATTTGAAATATTATTTTGATATACAGTGTTTTAAATTTGGAGCTCTTGTTTTGTAAACTTATTTAATCACATGGATATATGAATAATTTGATATTTTGAAAATGGCTAAACTTATAGTTTTAAAAAGAAATTTGATGGGTCGATTTTCGGGTGACCTAAATATAATACCTTAGATCCGGATCGGGATGTTACACGAGGAGACAAATGTTAATTTTTCAAAATTTGGGGAGCAGCCCCTCTGATCCGTCACCTTCCGCCTCTTATTATTAAAAACGTGGGTTTGAAAAATTAAATGAAGGAGACGCATCTGTGATTATGTGAGTGGGGGCTGAGTCAGAACACTGAAAATGTAGCAGTGAAGTCTGAGTATTTCTGGTTTGGGTGGGTGCTGGGTCAACCTCAACCTCAACCTCAACCTCAACCTCAACCATCACATTTCTGCCTAAAATCCCACAACGATGAACCTGCATATTTCCGGGCAGCATGCCAATTGAATTGTAAACAAAAGATTATGGCTTCGGCCGTCGAACCTTCTTCATTTTCCAGGTCCATCAACATTCCTGATAAAGAAGAATCCGATTCACTTCTGCCTACAAACTTTTAAGAATTCGGCAATTTACGAACTTCATTTCCCATTGGACTTTCATTTCACCTAATGTGGACACAACCTGGAAATTTAAACCCCAAAAGTAGGAGATTAACGTAAAGTTTGGGACAAGTGGTAGGTCCAAACGACACCGTTACATATGCAAGAATGTTTTTAACAAGAATAGCGAAAAAGAATTGTCTAGGATCGAACTCAAAGTTTAATATTAACTAAAATTAAAATAAGAGTATCTTTTACAAACAAATCTTTAACGTGTGATATATGAATAGGTTAAAATTTATTATTGGTTAACAAATCAGATTAAAATTGACTTTTTAAACTTAATTGTATATATCAATTATCTCACAAATAATTTAATGTTCAAACAAACTTAAAAATATATTTTAAATGTTTCCCAACTAACTCAGACTTTTTCAAATTAATTAACTATCGTTTTTGTGCATTAAATTCAAGTTTTCGGGAATTTTTTACTAAAAGAACGATATCTTTTATCAAATTAGCAAGTGAAGTGGTCTAATATATAAAATAATTATCATCCTCTTTTTTACTAAAACCGCTCGTTTGGTTTCACGTGGTTAAAAATATATAAAATATTAAATTGTTTCCACGTGGTTGAAACACTGAAATCCAATAACAAGCACGTGAACCAACCATATAATTCAGTTTCTTGTTTATTCTTATAAGGACAATATTGAGGAAAATTATGGCACGGAAAGACATGTTTTATTTATTTATTTAAAAGAATGATTTTATTGAGTTTGAATAACAATCTTTACAAATACAATAAATATATAATTAATTTGTTTAATCCAATGAATGCCTTGGGAAAGAAAAAAAATCAATTTGTTTAGTCCCAATATCCCAAATTTGAGCATGTTCTTACGAATTGAAAAGATTTCTCCTTTATATTAGTCTAAATCTGTAATTAAAATTTTATCACACTTCAAAGCATGATAATTTCCTCCCTTTTAAAATGAAAATCTGTGACCTTTATTTTTATATTAGTATTCGAAACACATGTAAATAATACATGTTTTATATTTCAAAAAGTAATTTATCTTTTCTTAACCAAATAATATAATTTTATTAAAATATCATACTATAAAGGGTTAATTTAAGTTTTCAAATTTAGGGATTTAATTATTTTCGATTTATTAGTAAAAATAATTTTGAACTATTATAAATTTATATTATTTATTTTATATTGGTTTAGGCATACTTTCCCAACTAAATTCATATCATTGAGTTAGTGCCATCAAATAAAGTAAAAGCTTTAAAAATATACATTAATAAAATTTTTATCTAATAACGCCATTTAAATAAATTAACTCAATAAATAATTATTGATAGAGTGATAAAAGGTATGTATATTGAAGTTATTAGTAATGCGTTCAAATCCTAAATAAAATTTTTATTTGGTTTATTAAATATTTATAAAAAGTATGGAAAGACAAAAATAGTGTTACAATAACATTTAATATAATTTAAAATAAGTGTGTGTTTATAAATTTGAATTAAAATGGTGTCCAGATTTACTCATGACACTAGAATAGAAATTATGTTCTTTTTGTTGGTGTTCTATTTATGTCATATGCTAAAAATTTAATTTTAGGGTTTAAGATTAATTTTAGGGTTATGATATAAAATTAGAATTTAATAAATTGGGAATATGGTGTTCAAAACCCCTGCCTAGTTCCGCCCTTGCATCAATACCTGATGCAACCCATTGCAACAATACCACACGCAAGTTAAATTAGCATAAAAAGATCATCAAAAAATACAGCACCAGCTGCAACGCAATGAAGCAATACCATAACAACTACCTCAAAGCGCAAAATAAGTTTGTCACGATTAAATTGTACCTAATAAGCCTTATATTTAAATAAAATTTTAAATAAATCGATATTTGTTTTAATTATAGCATAGTTAAGTATAAATAAAAATGAACTATTATTTAAGTACAATAAAAAAAAGTTAGATGCTTAAAAATAAAAAAATAATATTCACTTAATATTTTATTAATAAAAATGGTTAAAATATGCTTAGATGTGTGTGCTAATTAATTTGGGGGAGCGTGGGAGGAATACAAGAAGAATATATTCTGATTCAACACTCTTTGGTGATATAAAAAGGGACGCATGCATGCATCACAATGCACACACATACATACTTTATTTTATATTTCCTCCATTATTACTGTTATTATATTCATAAATATTGTAATGGATGATATTGCATGTGAATGCGATTGACATTGCTTGTTTCCATTTCAGCTTCACCACCTTTTTTCTCTTTAGTTGCATACATGGACGGACGAAGGCCTTACGTTAGGGAGCAAACCTATAAATTTTTAGAGGACGAATTTATAAAAATTTAGGGGATAAAAATATTTTCAATAAAAAATATATAAAAAATTCTAAAACGTATAAAAATTTTAAATTTTTAGAAGACTTCAGCCCCTATCGGTCTATCCCTAGTTGTATTGCCAAAGATAAAAGGCAAAAAGATTACAATAGCATTAACATTTCATTGCTTTTATCTTTATTTATTTTACTTTAAAGTACAATTAAAATAAACAAATGGTTAAATTTCTACATTGACACCTTAAAATCGAGGATTCGGACTCCGACAACAATATTTCGTGTTAAAAACAATTATTTATATAAACATAAATATACGTCATGGACTTCAATAGAACAAAATGCAAACATAGAAGGCAAACTCTGACTTGTTATTTCGTATTCTTAAAGTAATTGAGATTGGTATTTAAAGATGAGTAGGATAATAATATTTGTTTTATTACATTAGCTTTTATGGAAAAAGTAGAAGATGAGTAAGGTTGCCACGGCATCATCACTTGGTGCATATGTGCGTCAAGTCGTCATCCATCACCATCGCACGGGGAGGTGGACTGATGTTAATTTCCAACAACCTCGTTTCTTAAATCAGCCGCGAAGGTAATCAAATAAAATAAATTTCGAGCTCAACAAGTGATATTAATAAAAAAATAGATAATATTTTAAAGAAATCGAATTTAAATCGTTTTGTCTGTAAGGTGTGTACATTGTCATAAGATTAAAAATATGTATGAACATATATTACTTTGTAATCACCTTAAGATTATTAAAAAATAAAACAAATTACAACGACTAAGAATGGATATAAAAATAGTTTGTACAATTAATAAAAACAAGCTAAGTCAATGAATTTCAACTTATTTTATGAACAACCCATTTCTTTCAGTTAAAATGCAGCCTTTTCTAGACAATGGTTGTCAGTGTTTCGGAACCAAATGATGTAGTTTTACCAATGAATAACAGTAGTTTAAGGGCATGCTATTCCTTGAGTTTCAAACTAGTTTTTGGATTTTTCGGACCCAATAACAATGAAAATATACATGTTCTATTTGACAACTACTAGATAACTGATAATGAATTATAATAATAATAATTAATATTAGACTGCATTAATTTTTATAACTAGTTGATTCCATTAGTTAAATATATAAAAATGTTTGGCAAAATATATTTTTTACTATTAATTGGAAAGTGGCTTTCAAAAATTGAAATTTACATTAAAATTATTCATCTTCATCATTTAAATCACTATATTTTATAATTTAAAAATAATATTGAAATATATATTTTATTTATTAAAAAAATTTAACCGACTTAAATTTTAAGCCAATCAATTTAATAATATATTGCCAATAACTTAAATTCCAAGTTTGTGATTGAAAAGAAAAAGAACAAATTGGCTTTGAATTGCATTAGCGGTGACCAACCGTACATACCCTTAAAGTCCAAAAGTAATTCCGTCGTTCACACAGGTCGGTTTGACCCGTATCGCGCCAATCTTTACTCTCTTTCCTTTTGAATAAAAGGATAATTTCATTTAACCATTAATAGCGTCAGACAACACAATTGACTGGATATAATCAGGATAATCCATGCCAAAGTAAAAAAAATAAATCACAAGATAAAACTCTATGAACCAAAGAATGTGCTACCGAGTTGGCAACCCGACTTACAAATTGAACCCTTAAATTGACAAACTCTTGAAGTCGTTGTCTAACTTCTTGAAGATATACTCCCACAGTTGAAACATCAATATTTGAATTTGTTATCGTATAGACCACACTCAACGCATCGCCTTCAACTATAGCGATTTTTTAATAATAGCTATTGAATTTTTATTAAAATTATTTAAAATATCACAATTACGATGCATCTAAGAAGAAGTATAATAGGACTAATCTACTAATTTCTCTTACAAATCAAAAATAAAAAAGTGAATACTTGCATAGAGATAAGCATACTATCAAAATTCAAAAGCTTTCATGAATATCCTAATCTCTATCTAATCGAGACACATAACGGGTAAAAAAGGAGTGATGAACGGCCCAAACTATCAGGCAGAATGTTCCACTACCTAGGACTGATTAACATCGGCAAACAACTATCAACCGAGTGGGGATATAACTTTCTATGACCAGCGACAAAATCATAATCAGAATCTAACACCGTTAAAATCTCTGTGTGAGCAACAAACGAATCATGCCACAAGGACTGATGAAACGAACCAACAAAGAAAATGTCACAAGGACAGAAGAAAACGCTAGTCACAAGAACAGAAAAAACGCATGCCACAAAGAAAAAATTCTTATTAAAATAAAAAAAAAAAAAATAAAAAATTAATGATCGACAATTAATACTAAAATTAATTTTCGATCACTAATAAAAGAAAAAATTACAGCCGACAGTGAGAAGATAGACGAGAAATTAGAGGATTAGAGAATTAAAAGAAATTGCGATTTTGAATAAAAAGAAAAAAGAAATTGCGATTGAATAGGTATCTATTGGCTACTGCAACACGTGGAGTACTATTTTTATTTGAAAATTTATTTAAAAAATAAAAGTGAAGCTATTAATATTATGCTCTTAGAATACAATCTTAGATTTTTTAATTTATATTTAACGAAATTAACTTCTTGCTTTAAAAAAATGAAATTACCTTATTTTTCTTATAACCAAGGTGGTTAAACTAATTTTCTACAAATACTCCAAATACAAAATTATTTTCCCCTTTAAACAGAATTTTCATTTCAATTATACCAAATTAAATTTTAAATTGCACTGAAAAATGAACACAAATTTGATAATCAATTATCTGTTAGTTTATTTATAAATGAAATCAAGGCTAAAATCTTGATGGTTTAATTTTACCGGATTAGGATTAAGAGTTAATTGTATAGTTCGAAAATGATTAAAATATTATTTTTTAACGTGATTATATGGTAGTATATGTTTATATTTTTCTTAACATTTTGATAATGCACACACATGTGTTCGAATTCGAGTTTTCTATTATGAACATCATCGTCTTTTCTATTGGAGCCACTCGTTGAGTTCTAAAAATGCATTTTTATATTTTCCGTATCTTTACTTATTCTTTATAAATAGTATTGAGGTGATTGCAATGTAGTATATGTCCATACATATTCTTAACCTTTTGGCAATGCATATACACCTTGCAGACAAAACGATTTAAACTCAGATCTCCTATGAATGAACATCATCTGTTTTTTCACTGAAACCACTTGCCGAATTCTCCATATTTTTACTTCTACGAGTAAAACACTGAAAATTATTGTATTAACATTTAAACACAAAATCAATAAATCTAGGTGCAAATCATTTATTGTTGTACCTATAAAATTTATTACAAAAAAATTTAAACATACCCTTTTTACCTAAAATATTTTCATGTACGTGGTCAGAAAAACAAATACTTTGAGAAAAGAAGTCATCAACAATCCACAAATAAAATAAAATATAACAAGCAGCAAATTCAAACTCAATCTAAAATGTCCAATTCAATATCACCATACTTAAGTTAAATCAACTCTATTCAATCATCAATATCCATCTTAATATTACTTTTGTTAAGTTTTTCTTTTTCTTTTCACTTTTAATAAAATCGTGGAAATAAAGTTTTAAAAATCAACATCTATTACCAAAAATATTGTTATTTAAACTCGTTTCGAAGGTTTCACAAAGGTATCGACGAATTCTGCATTTGAAAATTGTAGGTATGTATTGAAATTAAAAAAAAATAATGGGGACTACCAACGTGTTGGTCAAAGTGGCAAGTAATTTAATATCGTTTAAATATATCTTAAGTTCAAGATCTTGTATATGAAAAAAATTCTCACTAGAAGACTCATTAATCACAGTCAGGTGTGCTATATGAATCTGTCCGAATTAGTCAAGGTGAAGTCCGAAAAATTGAAAGAGTAATCTGAAAAAGACGGGGATTGATTAATTAATTTTGTAGTGCGACCTAACCACATTGAGAAAGGTTGTTCTTAAAGAAAAAATGGTTAGGTAGACGTTTAATATGTACTGCTTTGCATTCGGTGGGTGTAGAAGACCGCGTTTGACTAGTTACAATATTAAATTTTATAATTTTAAAATATATCTAACCTAAGTATTTTTTATAGATATGGTAGCACTATTTATTATTTTAAACAACAACATGTTGGGAGTTGAAGACAATACACGTATGAAGTGAATCACATGTCTCTAAACCTAACTCTTAGATCGAGAAAGAAGAAAAGGACATTTTAAAGCAATGTGTGGAGATTATATAGTTTCAAGTCTTTGTAAGCAATCTCCCTTTCCAAAGAAACAAATATGAACCTAACCCTAATGCCATTGGAGTGACGGAGGCAACAATAGGTTCAGACTATTGTCTCATTATTCTTCTTATGAATGGCCCCAAAAAATAGAAGAGGGATTTTAAATTCGAGTCTAAATTGTTGCTGGAGAATGAATGTAAGGAAAATGTAAAAGAACTTGGGCTTGAAAAAACTTCGACTTTAATACGTTTTGTTGTATAAAATCACTCGAAGCTTTAATGTAAGCGTGTCATAAAATCGATAAATATTTTTAAAAAAAATTTAGGGTTTAAGAGTTTATTTTAATTCTCAAAAAAGAGAGTTTATTTTAGTATTTATAATTTAAGATTTAGGATTAGAGTTTAAGGTTTAGATTAGAAATTCAAAATTTATATTCTTTAAATAAGAATACTGGTGTAAATTATTGTTTTTATTTAATCATTGATATTTGACTTATTGATCGACTAATTCGAATTATATTTTGCAAAAGCTCAATATGAGAGTGACCCTCACAACCTATTTTTTTTATTTATAATGTTAAGATTTGAACTTATAATATTGTTTAAAAAATTTAATATATTATCTCATTAGATCAACATATTGTTGGTAGTGTAAATTACTTTTTGGCTAATATTTTTTTAATATTTTATTTTCCTAGTAAACTGCCAAATAAAATTTGAAAAGTGGTGTGACAGATAACACACACAAAAAGGTTGGCGGCCATAACTTTACAGTTTGATCCATTCCTGGCGCTTTTCCCTTTGTTTTTACCTGACTGCTTGTGTTTTCTGCCACGAAAAGCCAAGTGGGGGTAATCCTTAATAAGGTATTTGATTCAGAGCCAACTCAATTTAAATAAAATTAGGTTCCGAAGTATTCTTAATATAAAAATAGTGTTGGAGGAATTTTATTTAAGTGATATACCTTGGTAAGATCGTTCGGGGAATTTAATAAAAATTTTCAAATATTGCGTGATCTATTGAGATTTTTTTAAAAAAATTAAAAGTCTAATTAAATTTTTTAAATTTATAGGAGGCTTAATAAAATATTTAACAATTTTGAGAGATTTTTTTAATTTAAAACATTAATTTTTAAGACCTCATGAGAAATTTTAACATTTTTTAAAGGGGTTTAATTCAAATTTCTAAAATCTCAAGGGATGTAATGTAAATTTTCCTATAAGACATGGATAATTATTTGACGTACTGGCTGAGGAAACTTTTAATTTTTATAAGTGTTTAATTTTAAGATTTAGTGATATAGTTAGGGTTTAGGGGTTTAGAATTTAAAATTTATAGGTTAAAACCTAAATTCTCACAATATTACCCTAAAAATTAAACTCTAAATTTTAACCACCATCCATAAATTCTAAAACCCTAAACTACACATTCTAAACTAAATCTCTAAACACTAAAACTAACGCTTATGAAAACTTTTAAATGATTATAAATCCATAAAACATCGGAGGTGCCAAAGCTCCCTTGTTATTTATCTACCCCAGTTTAACTTTCTCCTAAAAATTCAATTCTAAATTTTTTTTATAATTAACATTAAAATAAATATATTTTTATATGATTTATAAATAAAATTTTCCTATAAATGTTCATGTAACATTACTTAATAAAAAATAAAATATTTAAAAATATTATTTATTTTTTTATAAATCTTAAATCTAATCTTAATACTAGATGAGTGCTCCTAGTAGGTCTAAAACCAATAACGAGAATATAAGAAATAAAGATGAACATATTGACCGACCAATCAAATGTACTTAATCAAAAATTATTATTTAAAATTAAGACACAAAATTAATGAATTTAAATATGTATTTGTTACAGCTGCATCTAATAATAAGCTTTAAAACGATGACATTGCATTCATGTGCTCATGCCCACTCCCATCCTACGGTCACCGCCATTACCACCGGCTAAACACAAACACAAACACAAACACAAACAAAAACAAATCATTCAATAGAAAATAACAAAAACAAAACACGATACGATACGATGTTTTCCTTATTAAGACAATATAGGAAGAGATCATTTTCATGATCATCAAAATCTGTGTGTTTTTTTTTAATAAAAAACTACAAAAATTAGACGCTTTACTAACTAAACGGTTCCTTGATTTTGTAGAAACCGAGAGTTTTTCCCCACGGAAGTGTTAAGAATGGTTAATAAGGAAAAAGAAACATTTTCACTTTTAATATTTCTCCAATCTCCGGAACAAAAAAGAGACTAAAACAAAAGAGAAACAGAGAGACCACAACCATCTCTCCCTTTCTCTTTCTATTAGATATAAGCATAGACACATTTCATAGGTTTCTTCTATATTTTTTTTCTTTTCTTTACATTCTATATGGTTTATTGGGTTTAGCCTGCCCAGCATCTTAATTCAATTCAATGATATGATTCATTTGGATTTTGGAATGCTGGTGTAAGAGTGCTACTCCTTTCATATATCAGACACAAAGGATTGGTTTTTGGGGGGAAAAGAGAAGAGAGCCAGACATCATCTTCTGGTTGATCAAAGGACAAAAACCCAAGTTCAGTTTTGTTTAGAAATGTGTTTTTTTTTGTTTCAGATATTGGTTTTCATTCAGTTTTCGTTTTGATTTTTGGTACCCTTTATTTGTCCCCTACGTGTCTCTCTACCAGATATCATATACAGAGATAATATAAGGAATCGTTTCTGTTCTGTTAGATTTCAGTCTTCTTTTTTCGTGTTGTTAAAATCTATTTGTTTTCATGTGTGGGTCTGCAGATTCCATCTCTAAATAACTTTTTTTCTTCTCTTTGTTCTTTTTCCCCTTTCATTGCTTCAGATGGTGAGATGCTCTTCTTCACACCGTTTGATCTCTCTTATTACTTGATTCGTCGACGCCATCGTCAAAGCCACCCACTCAGCTTGTTTCTCACGTCTCTCCTTCACGAAAAACTCACCTTTTCCAACAATGGGCTTCACTCCTTTGCTCCATAGCATTGCAGCTTATTCTTCTTCATTATCTGCCGGACAACTACATTTCTTCCTTCTGGGGACAAATCAGGGTTTGCCCATATCGGAACTATCCACCATTTGCATCAATCTGACACTTATCCTGTTGTTCCTTCTCCTAATATCTGCAAAGCAAATACTTGTCTGTGTCGGTCGAACTCGATTTCTTAAGGATGATTCTGTTGGGAATCCAAGCCCAATTAGGAGAAGCATTAGTGTTGACGGTGAAGTTCAGGATGCTACAGTCGGTACTGGGTTTAAGTTATCTGTGTTTTGTTGTTTCTATGTGCTGCTTGTGCAAGTTGTAGTGCTAGGATTCGATGGATTTGGTTTGGTAAGAGAGGCTGCTGATGGGAAAGTTGTGGATTGGTCTGTTATTGCCTTGCCTGCTGCTCAAGGTTTAGCTTGTTCTGTGTTGAGTTTTTCAGCTCTCCATTGTAAGTTTAAGGGGTTGGAGAAATTCCCCTTGTTGTTGAGAGTATGGTGGGTTATTTCTTTTGTGATTTGCGTGTTTAACTTGTATGTTGATGGGAAATCATTCCTAGTCAATGGTTCGAACCACCTGACTTCTCATGTTGTGGCCAATTTTGCTGTGACCCCAGCTCTTGCATTTCTTTGCTTTGTTGGAATTAGAGGTGCTACCGGTATAGAAGTGCATAGAAACTCTGACCTTCAGGAGCCTTTGCTCGAAGAAGAGGCAGGATGTCTTAAGGTAACTCCTTATAGTGATGCTGGGCTCTTTAGTTTGGCTATACTTTCTTGGCTTAATCCAGTTCTTTCAATTGGTGCAACGAGACCGCTGGAACTTAAGGACATTCCCCTTCTTGCACCAAAAGATCGAGCCAAGACTAATTATAAGGTTTTGAATTCGAATTGGGAAAAACTGAAGGAAGAAAACCAGTCAAAGAAACCTTCTTTGGCTTGGGCAATTTTGAAGTCATTCTGGAAGGAAGCAGCCTGTAATGCTGTATTTGCTTTGTTGAACACTCTTGTTTCCTATGTGGGCCCATACATGATAAGTTACTTCGTCGATTATCTAGGAGGGAAGGAGATTTTCCCTCATGAAGGTTATGTGCTTGCTGGAATATTTTTTGTATCAAAGTTCGTAGAGACACTAACGACCCGGCAGTGGTATCTCGGGGTTGACATTTTGGGTATGCATATTAGGTCAGCTCTAACGGCAATGGTATATCACAAGGGGTTGAAGCTCTCGAGCTTAGCTAAACAAAGTCATACCAGTGGAGAAATTGTTAATTACATGGCAGTTGATGTTCAAAGAGTGGGGGACTATTCTTGGTATCTCCATGACATTTGGATGCTTCCTTTGCAAATAATTCTTGCTCTTGCGATATTATATAAAAATGTCGGTATTGCTTCCATTGCCACACTGGTTGCAACCATTGTATCCATCATTGTTACTGTTCCTTTGGCAAAGGTCCAAGAAGATTATCAAGACAAATTAATGACTGCCAAGGATGAAAGAATGAGGAAGACTTCCGAGTGTCTAAGGAACATGAGGATTCTGAAATTACAAGCTTGGGAGGAAAGGTACCGTATTGCATTGGAGGAGATGCGGGATGTAGAATTCAGGTGGCTACGGAAAGCTCTCTATTCACAGGCCTTTATTACATTCATTTTCTGGAGCTCCCCAATATTTGTTGCGGCTGTTACATTTGCCACATCTATATTGTTGGGAACTCAACTCACAGCAGGCAGTGTTCTTTCAGCACTGGCCACTTTCAGAATCCTTCAAGAGCCACTTAGAAATTTTCCTGACCTGGTGTCTATGATGGCTCAGACAAAGGTCTCTCTTGATAGAATATCTGGATTCCTGCAGGAAGAAGAACTGCAGGAAGATGCCACCATTGTTCTTCCCCAAGGAATGTCAAAGGTGGCTATAGAGATCAAGGATGGTGAGTTTTGCTGGGATCCCTCCTCTTCTTCAAGACCTACCTTATCTGGAATACAAATGAAAGTAGAAAGAGGGATGCGTGTGGCAGTTTGTGGCATGGTTGGCTCTGGGAAGTCAAGCTTTCTCTCTTGCATCCTTGGGGAGATTCCTAAAATCTCCGGTGAAGTAAGTTTGGTTCATAATACTTTTAAACCATTTTCTAACTCAAATTCTGTTCTTTTTTATTTACAATTTCTTCTCCTTACAATGGGAAGAGTTTTAGATTTGCTATATTTTCAATTTGATGTTCGAACAGGTTCGAGTGTGCGGTACTGCTGCCTATGTCTCTCAGTCTGCTTGGATACAGTCGGGAAATATTGAAGAGAACATTCTTTTTGGTAGTCCAATGGATAAAACTAAATACAAGAATGTTATCCATGCTTGTTCCCTGAAGAAAGATTTTGAACTCTTTTCACATGGAGATCAAACCATAATTGGAGATAGGGGTATAAATCTGAGTGGTGGACAGAAGCAACGTGTGCAACTTGCAAGGGCACTTTATCAAGATGCTGATATATATTTACTTGATGACCCCTTCAGTGCTGTTGATGCTCACACCAGCTCAGATCTATTCAAGGTCTGACCCAGTCAATATACTGCACATATTGCTGTTCATAACAATGTAATATGGCTGACAAGTCATTTTTTTCTGAACTGCAGGAATACATAATGACAGCACTCGCGACTAAGACTGTTGTTTTTGTGACCCATCAAGTTGAATTTCTACCCACTGCTGATTTGATACTGGTATGGAAAGTTCTTTTCTTTTTAGCTAGCACTCCAGTATGAAATGTTGTATGCATTAAGTGCATTCTTTATCATGGGATAAACGCATGGTAATTACTAAAATTCACGCCATAGCACATTGTGTGCTTAAGTTTCTATATGATCTGAAGAAAATTTGAAGCAAACATTTTAGATAATGCAACTGATTAGTGTTAGTTTTTATTGTTATAGAAGAAAAAATAATCCAAGTTATTGATAAAATGGACTCTGTGTACATGTTTTATATATTAAGTTCCTTATGTGTTTTGATTGGATTTATTTCTTGAAGGTTCTTCTAAAATGACATCAGTCACATGTATAATTTTCTATTGTTCTATTTTTGGCCACTCAGACAAGTCTATTGGTTGAGTTCTTGAGTTCATGACTTTGCTTGTGCATTGCCTTTCCTTTCATTGAGAAAAGATATATTATTTTTCTGGACTAATCCTGTCCAAGGCCATGTGCTCTCGTCACCTCCCAAGCCGTAGAATATTATTTTTCATTGAGTTCATGTGCTCTTTTTATCCAATTCACATCCAGTATTGGAGGTTCTGGATTATGATTGATCAAAGGCTAAAGTAGATGGATTGAATCATTATCTAAATAATGAATTAGATGGTAATGACATGCGACAGGAGACACACCATAGGAGATAACAGCACACTGTCAAAAGTACTACGACAAAGTCGGTATTGATTCAACTATTATCTAATTAACAAACAGTAAAAAAGAAAGAATGATCTAAATGATAGCATGTGAGATTGATTGTACCTTTACAGGGCGGCCAAACTTAAATCTGTTGGACACGTGTTTTTTGACCGAAAACTCTTCATTTTCCTGTCATTTTTTTTCTTCATATAATGAGTTTTCTTCGGAGTAATTGTGTAATATAAGACTCAGTTGTGTTTTCTGGGATCCACTATATTTTTCTGCTTCCCCTTTTTTTTCTTAATAGACCATTTTAGTACGGTGTTCAGAATATTTTATCCTCATGTCATTGATAATATTTCAGGTTCTTAAGGAAGGTCGCATCATACAGGCAGGAAAATATGATGAACTTTTACAAGCAGGCACTGATTTCAACGCTCTGGTCTCAGCTCACCATGAAGCAATTGAAGCAATGGATATTCCGAGTTTCTCATCAGAAGACTCGGATGAAAATTTGCTTCTTGATGGGACAACAATACTGAATAAAAAATGTGATTCTGCTGGAAATAATATTGACAGTTTGGCAAAGGAAGTTGAAGATGGTGCATCAGCTTCAGACCAGAAAGCAATTAAAGAGAAAAAGAAAGCAAAAAAGCGGAGGAAAAAACAGCTTGTTCAAGAAGAGGAAAGGGTAAAAGGAAGAGTCAGCATGAAGGTGTACTTATCATATATGGCAGCTGCATATAAAGGCTTTTTGATACCGCTCATTGTTCTTGCACAAACATTATTTCAGTTCCTTCAAATAGCTAGTAACTGGTGGATGGCATGGGCTAACCCCCAGACCGAAGGAGACGAAGCAAAAGTCAGTCCTATGGTCCTACTTGTTGTTTATATGGCCCTTGCTTTTGGGAGTTCTTGGTTTATATTTGTCAGGGCTGTTCTGGTAGCCACGTTTGGTCTAGCAGCTGCACAAAAACTGTTTCTCAATATGCTGAGAAGTGTGTTTCGTGCTCCAATGTCTTTTTTTGATTCAACTCCTGCTGGGCGTATCTTGAATCGAGTAAGTTTTTTTGTTCTATTATTTCTTACTTTTAAGTTGCAAAATCTTCTTTTTGCCGTTGTCCAGGTTCATTTATTCAGATTATATGGTGTTGGTCTTTTGTTAAATCGCAGGTCTCTATTGATCAAAGTGTTGTGGACCTTGATATTCCTTTTAGACTTGGTGGGTTTGCTTCAACAACAATACAGCTTCTCGGGATTGTTGGTGTGATGACAGAAGTTACTTGGCAAGTTCTGCTGCTTGTTGTCCCGATGGCTGTTGCTTGCTTGTGGATGCAGGTAGTTCCTTCTATTTTGCCTAAATCTTATGTTGTTGGGTTCGATTGGCTCTCATAGATCGAGAGAAATGGAACCACCTTATTTACTAGTTAATTTCTTTTAGCCTATTCTGCTTTTCTCATTCTTCAAGTCTGATGAATTGCTCACTTATTTCTGGTTGCAGAAGTACTACATGGCTTCATCGAGGGAACTAGTCCGCATTGTTAGCATCCAAAAGTCTCCAATCATTCATCTTTTTGGTGAATCAATTGCTGGAGCAGCCACAATAAGAGGTTTTGGACAAGAGAAAAGGTTCATGAAGAGAAACCTTTATCTTCTTGATTGTTTTGCTCGCCCATTCTTTTGCAGTATTGCAGCCATTGAATGGCTCTGCCTGCGGATGGAGTTACTTTCAACCTTTGCATTTGCTTTTTGCATGATTTTGCTCGTGAGTTTTCCACGTGGAACTATTGATCCAAGTAAGCAAATCTTTTGCAGTATATTTTTATATATCTGCTTGTTTTTTTTAAAGAAATTCGAGTGGTCCTGAGTGATATGTACTGCAAATTTAAAGTAATACTGATATCTCACTTGCAAAGACAAGTAAATGATTGGTGTGTTGTAGCTTTGGAAATTCTTTATTCACATTGTTAAAATCTTGTTCTGCAGAGTGCACACCCAATCCTAAAATCCTCGCCCTATCATTTTTTTCATTTTGAAGGGTCGAGGTATATGGTATTCTGAAGTGATCCTTCAGAAGAGATTGCTTTGCACTGTGTCTTTTATGAGGACCCTTAGAATTCTCGGGTACTTTTAGTTACATTATTGTGCATTCTTTTTTCTACTATGCTTTAGGATACGTAAGACAATTTTTCTCTGTGATCCTTCAAGAGGTGGAGAGCCAGGCAAACTTCATTAGTCATCATAAATGAAAAAAGAAAAGAAAAAAATTGGTGGTGTTAGTCATCGTAAATGTTGATGTTTGTGATTCCTTCTGCTTCTAAAACAGGTATGGCAGGCCTTGCTGTGACATATGGCCTTAACTTAAATGCACGGCTATCTCGGTGGATACTTAGCTTTTGCAAGCTTGAGAACAAAATCATTTCCATAGAGAGGATTTATCAGTACAGCCAAATTCCAAATGAAGCTCCTCCTGTTATTGAGAACTCCCACCCTCCGTCCTCATGGCCCGAAAATGGAACAATTGAGTTGGTTGATTTAAAGGTATACCGTATCCAGTTGTTTTTCATGACAACATGCAGTACTTTCTTTTTACTTGCAACATACATGTGTCATTCTTTCTTCATTGGATCTTTCACCCTTAGTTCTTAATTGCACGACATTGTACAATCTAGTGGCATTTGAAGAACTCCTCTTGCTAAAAACTGAATATCGGTTTTTCATCTTTGTACTCTCTTCTCCCTTGCTTGATGAAGCTACTAAATTTGGAGATTTGGATCATGTTAATGATTTTTTTTTCTCATCCCAAAAAAGGGGGGGGGGAAGAGAGAGAGAGATTGTAGAGGACTGTGATCAATGGAGGGTGCATGGTTTTATTTTTCAAATGATGTTGGAGAAAAAAGGATAAAACATTCTCTGTTTAAATATTACAGGCACGGCATGCTGACTTTTTCATTTCTTTTAATATCCTTGTTTTGAAGGTTCGATACGGGGAAAATCTTCCCGTGGTGCTTCATGGGGTATCCTGTGCATTTCCTGGCGGCATGAAGATTGGAATTGTTGGGCGTACTGGCAGCGGTAAATCTACTTTGATCCAAGCATTGTTCCGATTGATTGAGCCAGCTGGTGGAAAAATCATTATAGACAACATCGACATTTCAACAATTGGGCTCCATGACCTTCGTAGCCATCTTAGTATCATACCCCAGGATCCTACTTTATTTGAAGGAACTATTAGATGTAATCTTGATCCTCTTGAAGAGCATTCAGATCATGATATTTGGGAGGTATATGTTTCACTTGCATACTCACCAGTTTTGTTAATTTCACAGGTTTCTTCATACAAGTTCTGGCATTTATCTCTTTATAAACATTTCAATGTTCTTCACCTCTGAAGTAATTAATAGTTATAGAAACTTTAAATAATTCCGGAGTTTGTAGTTCTTTTATTGAAGATTTCGAAGTTCGTTTCCCTGAGATTATTAGTTCCTCACTTGATTTACAAATATCACTTAGCAACAAAACAATTCCCGAACATTAATGCTTGCCATGCCGAAATATGATTTGTTGAATCTTGTAATATGATCATGTTGAATGATGCGACCGAATTAAGTACTGAAATTTTCTGTCTCAGGCACTTGAGAAGTCTCAGCTTGGAGACATTATTCGGGAGAAAGACGACAAGCTTGATGCACTAGGTTTGTGCCATCCCTCCTGGACACCATTGAAATAAGGAGGGGCAAAAGCCCTTTGAAGTTGCATGTGGTTTAATTGATAATTTTTTATTTGATGTAAAAATATGCAGTTTTAGAAAATGGAGATAACTGGAGTGTGGGGCAGCGGCAACTTGTTTCCCTGGGTCGGGCTTTGCTCAAACAGGCGAGAATACTTGTGCTAGATGAAGCTACGGCATCAGTTGATACTGCCACTGACAATCTCATACAGAAGATCATCCGAACGGAGTTCAAGAACTGCACAGTCTGCACTATTGCACATCGCATTCCAACAGTAATCGACAGTGATCTTGTTTTGGTGCTAAGTGACGGTATGTATATCTTTTAATATTTCGTCTTAAAGTTTGAGATTGCTCAAGTATTATTCATCGTTGTAAAGTGATTGAAAGTCTTTTTCCCAATGAATTGGAAACTTATTCGCAGGTCGAGTTGCAGAGTTTGATACTCCGCAACGTCTCCTCGAGGACAAATCATCCATGTTTCTAAAGTTGGTAACCGAGTATTCATCAAGATCAAGTGGCATACCAGAGATTTGAAACAGATTGCATGTCCACTTCAACTTGGGCATTAGAAGCTGAGGCCCTATCCAAGAATGAACATACTGCTGCTTCTCTTTCTCAGCACTTGGCAAACTTGGCTACGAATAGCAACAGATTTGCACATCCAAGACTTTAAACCGAAACCTCAAAGAGGAAAAGTAATTTCTACGTCAAGGTAATTTCAACTTAACTCATCCCCTTGAGTGAATTTGGGGTATTCATGCACAGTAAGTGCTTAGCAACTCGGCTTAACTTTGTAGCAGAAAATAAGTCGGACAGGTAGAGTTCGTTAATAATACACCGAAGGAAAGAAAGGTTGGACGGATTATATTTGTTCTAAGATGTGCAATAAAGTAGTGGTTATGACAAATGTTCCACTGTAGTTAGGACAATTTGTAGAGTCGAACTTAGTTCAGATCCACTCTTTCTTCTACTGGCAAAAACTCTCAGTTGTAGACTGAAGAACATAAATTTTGTTTCATTTCCTCTGGTTGCAAATTAAAGTTTTTGGCATTGCCGCAATGGATTTTGCTTTCAAACTTCTCTTTCTCGCTCTCTTCTCCTTATATTATATCCAATATACCGCTGCGGCTACACCGGAAGAAGTGGATGTTGTAAATATTTCGAATTTGTTGAAGTTCATTCACATTTTCCATGGCTCAAAGTGAGGAAAAAAGGATCCAGTTGGTCGAAAGCAATATGACCCAATACCGAAATCTCCAACGTAATAAAAATGGAAGGATCCTTTTGAGTTATTCCAGGTTCATTTAGGGGGTGTGAATCAGTCGGTGTGGGAAAGGTTTTGCATTCTCTACTTTGTTTTCAATATTTGTGAGTATAATTTTGGGTAATTATGATGGGTAAAACTTTGATACACACAGCCTGTATTTAAACTATAAAAATTTAAATCTTAAATTCCTAATCTTAATCTTAAAAAATTCTCATCCAAAAAGTTAAACAACATTTATTATTTTACTAACTAAAATATATGGTCGATTTCAATTTATAAGTTACATGGTCAATCCACTTAAACATATGGGTGAAGGGAACATATTTTTATGTAACATGAACACAAAAAATAAGGAGATAAATGGATTATATATTCTATATTCTTAATTAACAAAAAAAGGTTAAATTACTAGAGAGGTCACCAAACTTAACAAGGTTTAAATAAAAGACACAAATATCTTGATGGATTGGAATATTGATAATAAGATAGGTAGGTATATAGGTAAATGAAAATTAATTATATTTAAAAGTTTTGTAAAATATTGAGATTCTTTCGGATATATTTTGGATACCCACAGTTATTTATACGATTACAGTTCGATTATCCACATAGTTCGTATATAACAATCCCCATCCCCATTTCTATTTGAGCTTCGGTGATAAATTTTTCCGTTCCCATGAGTAAAAGTTTCAGTTATTCTCTATCTTGTAAGTTCGAATCCCCATAATTTTCGGATATTCCCACCCAATTTCAGGATGGAAATTGTCTGCCCCTATCTATGCTCTTTTTGGCGCCCCACTTTAAAATAGTGGATTTAAGGTTTAGGATTTATGGTTTAAAGTTAGGGTTTAGAAAATTAGGGTAGGGTGTATTTTTTAGGGTATAAGGTTTAGAGTTAGAGTTTAAAATTTAATTTATTAGTGTTTTTTAGTGTGAGACATATAAAGGGCATGCTTAAGGGCAAGAGGAATTTTGTCCCCAATTCCCACCCCTAGGTTCATTTCAGTTCCTTGGTGTTGGTTATCTCCTCTTGTTAAAGGAAATCATAGTATTTGTTTCGGTGGCAAGTTTTCTCGAAGAAACCATCTATCTGCTTTTGGGGTTTCCTTGTCGTTTTTGTGTTAAATCGAGTTTTTATGTCATGTAATTGTGCAGCTAAATATTCTTAGATCACTTCCTAAGGTTTGTTGTGTTTCCGAGTCATTTTTTGGCCTTCCAATTCAAGTATGGAACATTGTGTTTTTCATGTAGCTGGCGAAAAGCGAAAAAAACACTCACCTCTTAGGCTATGACAATGGACTCAGAATCTCTGATTATTATTATTACTCGACACAATTCAAGAAAACAAAACTATCCCGAAAAATGTCCAGAACTTCTCCAGAAATCAGCTTAGGTTCGTTGAACCGCATTAACTTGGAAGGAAGCAATGTCGGGGCAACGACGTTCATCCGTCGCGTCAGCAGCTCGGTCGAACGGCCGGATGGTTGTTGGTGCATCAACATCTATACCAAGAGCAACATCCAAGGGACCTACAGCTGTGTTTTGTTGGGGAGCAACATAAGGATCAAGAGTTCAGGGGTTCATCTCTATTTTGGAGATTTGAAGATAGGGGAGGAGAGTTGTTCAGCTCCAAGGTCAATTAGCAGGATGGCAACCGGTGGCACAGCAGAGTTTGGGAGCATTGTAATGTTTGTATTGGTTCCTCTCTTTTTATTTGTGTGGCTATCTTCATTGCTAATGGGGTAGCTGAGCAGCAGAAATAACTTCGATATAGATATGTTTCAAAATGTATATGGATTGAGCACAAAAAGAAATAAGTTTCAAATTTGAATTAATTTGTTCCGACCTGAATTAAAATGTTGATAATTGTCGGAGTTCCGATCGAAATTATTTTAAGATTACTTTTTATATAAATTTTCTTTGTACATTGTAAATGCCTATTTTTGACCGGGCCTCCAAATCTAATAGCCCACATCCAAAAACAATCAAATACAAGCCCAAAACCACTTTTAACCCAGACCCAAATTAAAAACCCAATATAAAAAAAACCTAATATGATAGCCCAACCATTGGCCACACGCGACGGCCACCGCCTAACGTCTACTCTATCGCCCTGCAAATAAAAAGAAGAGGGATATTATTATCTCTTTTTGGTTTTTAAATATATATAAATCGGCTATAAATACCCATGTAAACTGAGATGTAAAAAGAGGAGGTTTTTTTGGTTCAATAAAAAATGATAGGAGATTTTTGAACCCACAAAAATAGAGGAAAAAAATAAAAAAAAGAGATTCGAAAGGTAAAAAAATAATAAAAAACCAGATATATGTTCTTAGATCTGATTACCTAGGAGCATCCGTTCGAAAATTCGACCCCACATTCGAACTCAGCACGTCGAAAATGGTCGAAAATGTACGAACTTTTAAATTTTTGACCACCATATACGACGACGGCCGTCGCCGGCAAACGACGGCCTTCGGCGATGCCGCGGCGGCCGTGGAGCAATTGGGAAGCTCTGGCCGAAGGCATGAAGAGCATTTGAGAGAAAGTTGGATATTTTTTTTTTGTAAAAAAAGGTTCAAATGATTTTTTTTGGGTTATTTTGGATATTTATATACATCTCAAAACGACGTCGTTTTGGGTGTCACTGTTCGAGCCCAAAACGACGTCGTTTAGCCAGGCAACCCGCATAGCCGACCCGACCCAACAAGCAGACCCGCGTGTTTTTGAAGGGGGAAGTTATCGATTCGGCCATCCAATGTTCATATCATTCATATTTCGGCCTTTAAATTTATTTTTTCTTCCAATTTCGTCACCTTTTCTTTTTGTTTTTAATTTCTTGTTTCTTTTAATTTATTCACTGTTTTTTATTTTTTTATTATTATTACAATATTAATTATTATTATTTTTATTTTGATAGTATTTGCATAATATTATATATGCATATATTTTATTTATATATATTTTATATGTATACATATGTATATATTATTATTAATAGTATTATTATATTATGTATATATGATGTATAATTATTATATATTATATGTTTATTATAATTTTTATAATTATTACTATTATATTATTACTATTATTATTATATTATATTATATTACTATTATTATTGTTATTGTTATTACCAAATACTATTATTTATAATTATTAATATTATCATTATTTATTTATTTATAGTCTAACATATGTTTATATACAGTATATATCCTATATATTTTTTAATTGAATTCTAAATTAAAAACGACTTTCTTCATTAGGAATTATCGTGAAAAATTTACTTCGAACGTAAGGGGTGCCGCTTTCCGATAATCTCTATCACAAAATACCATTTTAAATCCTAAATCATAATTTTTTAAAATAGATTCCTTTCATTCAGGAATCGAATGGAAATTATGCCCCGGGCGTAGGGGTGTAAATTCTTTTCTTACAAAAAAAATATATTCTTAAATATTTTTAAAGGGGATCACAAATTTTAAATTAAATTTGAATTATTAATTTCTATCATTAAGACGTTAAATAATCGACCATGTACTAATTTTGGGCGTTGTGGGGGTGCTCACCCTTCCCCACACGTAACTGACTCCCGAACCTATTTTTCTGGTTTCACAGACCAAAACTCGTTGTTTTAGTAAAATGATAAAAACATGTTTTATTAAAATAACTGGGTTTTCAGGTGATCCAATCTCACCTAACTAAAAAGATTGGTGGCGAATCCCATCCAAACCAATTTTTCGTAAAAACGCGTCAAACACCCAGTCGCGGTGCGGGGCCGTTGTTACATCTTGGCAATTTTACTAGGGATAAAACTTTTTTTCGAGAGTCGAGTCACCGATTGATTACTTTTTGTCTTAACGAGTGGAAACTATAAATTCGGTTTAATTTATTTTCTGATCCTTTTTCCTGTTAAATTTTTTTACAAAAAAGGTTTTTTAATTTTTCCCTTGATTTTTGTATATCAAGAGCTCTGCACCTGAGCTCCATCCCGCTTAAGTGGGAGTGAGAAACTACGTCTTCGTGAGGTATCGCCTTCGTGCAGGACAGTGGATCACTTCCGGGATACATCTGTACCTTCTGTCTTCATAAGATATTCATCTCCGTGCAGACCTAGGGAAATGTATCCTCCCGAATCGATGTCCTAGCGGTAATTCGGGTACCGTTACTCTAGAACCTAAACCACATATAATGAACCGTAGAAGCTACCCTTTAGAACTATACTGAACTTCTGCCCGTTTAGAGAGACACCTGATAGGTGCATGGTAGATAGAGTTAGGCGTTTCTTTAATTCCTTTCAATTATGCTCTTTAATTTTAGTATCATTTATTTTCTCGCAATAAAACATACACTAGGTATCATGCCGATATTTTCTATGCGGGTAGAAAAACATGTTCGGGTAGGAATTACTTTTTGTTTAAAATGTGCGGGTAGAAAGCATGATGGGGTAGGATTACTTTTATTCGATTGAAGCATGTCTACTTATAGATTCTATATCTTTTTAATTTTCGTGATACATTATATCATTGATTATTCAATTATTCTATTCGTACTAACATGTTTTTATTTTTTTGCATCGCATTAATATCGCATTTTTGCATGCACTTGCATCCCATCATAACGCATAATCATTTCTTGGTCGAGCTCCTAATTCTGATAGAACTGCGATCACAGTGATTTTGGGGCATCTGATCTGGCCGAGTCAGCATTGATTTTTCGCTCCAAGCAAGGCTAAAAATGGATGATCGTCTGGAAAATGTTGAAAAGGCATATGAATATAAAGAGTGACATGGAGCATAACCTGAAAAAAGTACAACAAGTAACTTGTAACTACATTTCACAGTCACAAGAGGATCTACTAGCCAAGATAGCTTCAATGTTGGTAGGCAAATATCCTGAAAGGGGAAAAAGATTGGTCATAAACCCTGATGCTCTACAAAAATCAGAGAATCCTTGCGACATGACACCTATGCAAACGTCGACTTCAGTTGGGAAGCAACAAAGCCTTCAGGCTGAATCTTCATCGCACAAATGAGTTAATAGCCCTGGTGAGCACACTGTCTCTGATCCTAGTGAGGTGGCTAAAGTGATTATTGAGCTATCTAAGCAGTTTGAAGATTGGTGCCAGCGACTTGAAAAAAAGTTTAAAATTATAGAAAGGTCGGATGCGTTCTGCATGATTGATGCAAGAATGTTGACTCTGGTCCCTAATCTGGTGTTACCTCTAAAGTTCAAAATGCCAGAGTTTGAAAAGTTTGACAGAACAAGTTATCCATCTGCTCACCTTACCATGTTCTGTTGAAATATGACGAGATCAACTTTTAATTCATTGCTTTCAAGACAGTTTGAAAGGGTCTGCTACCAGGTGGTACAATCAGCTTAGCCGGAACGAGATACAATCATAGAATGATCTTGCTAAAGCCTTCACTGAGTAGTACAAACATATAACAAACCTTGATCCAGACCGGTTAACATTGCAAAACATGGAGAAGAGGCCCAATGAGAGCTTTAGGCAGTATGTGCAAAGGTGGAGGGATGTTGCAGCGCAAGTACAACCACCTCTACTTGAAAGAGATATAACGCGTACTTTTGTTAGAACCCTAGAAGGTCCATTCCTGAAGTATATGCGGGGAAATACAATCAAGAACTTTGAAGACCTTGTGATATCAGGTGAACTCATAGAAGAAGCTATCAGACAAGGGAAGATTATAGATTGCAATAGTACAATTATCAAAGAAGAAAGTTGATCAGAGGTTCATATGGTGAGGTCTTATCCGTCCAATCGGCCTTGGTCCTCGCATCAATCAAACTATTCATACTCACATCGGTCCACTTCTCAAAAAATTGTCCACCCAATTCCAGTAACATATACAGAGTTACTTTCGATGCTTGTTGAAAAAAACTTATTAGCCCCAGTTCAGTCTAAACCGAAAAAGCCTCATTACCCAGAAGGCTATGATGTTAATGATGTGTGTGATTATCATCTGGGAAGCACGAGCCATACTACCGAGAATTGTAGAGCCCTGAGAAATAAGGTGCAAAATCTAATTGAAAATGGCACGTTGAAATTCAACAGTGGAGTCCCTTAGATGAATTGACGAGGGGATAATGTTGGATCTGCCCGGAGTTTAGACAATGTTTTAAGACGCCTTTGTATCTTAAATCTTTTCTTGAGTAATGCATGAAACAAACCTTTTGCCCAGGCTCGAAAGCAAGAGGGAATCTTTTGTAAGGGCGTGTGTTCGTTTGTTGTTAATAAATGATGCATTTTTATAAATTTTCTTAAAATTTAATTTATTCATATTCATGATTTTTCCATACATATATAGATATAGGGGCCCCTTATTTTTAAGAAATCACATATTTGAAAGAGTAAATACTCTTTGCTCATTCATATAAGCATCTTGCATAATTAAGAAACAAAAGATTTCTTGCATTACTCTTTATAGTGATTTAAAGTACAGAGACCTAAAGCAAGTGTCTGCTCAGAACAAAAGCTTGAAGCCTTCGGAAGTATCCAAAAATATATGTCTGAGAATAAATGAGGCATCTGAGCTCCAATCAATGATAAATATAATCTCCCTCGAAAAGAGAAAACGAGATCATTCTGTTTAAAAGCTCAAATTTAGAAAAGAATGAGGACAATAAAAGTTGGGGGGTAAACTTTTGCTGAGGCAAAATTTTGAACAAGAATGAAATCAGAAGATTAAGCTGAGCCAGAAGAAGAGGACTTCTGCAAGTATCACATGTATCTTCATTCATCCTGAGGGCATACATAAAAGCATATGTAATATTGCATCATCAAATATGTTCATACGTAATCCAGTTTGTCATAAGGCATATATAACTTGAAGATTCTTACAAGAATTTCATGCACCTTTGCATCATCACAAAAACATCCACATGCATGTCATTTGCATAAATACATTATTGGAAAATAAATTTGCACTTGTTGCTAAAAAAGAGTTTCTTAATTTCGTCCTTCCTCAAGGACACTTTCTCTCAAACTAAGAATTTTTTAGTTCCATCATTTCTTAAGGACGTTTTTCTCAAAACATATTTTTTTTAATTCTATCATTTCTTAAGGACGTTTTTTCTCAAAATATGAGTTTCTTAACTTTGTCCTTCCATAGGGACATTTTTCTCAAAACAGAAATTTCTTAATTCCATCCTTTCTTAAGGACAATTTTCTCAAAACAAGAGTTTCTTAACTTTGTCCTTCTATAAGGACATTTTTGTCAAAAATGAGAATTTCTTAATTCCGTCATTTCTTAAGGATGTTTTTCTCAAACAGGAGTTTCTTAACTTTGTCCTTTCATAAGGACATTTTTCTCAAATTAAAATTTTTTAATTCCATCATTTCGTAAGGATACTTTTTTCTTAAAAAATAGGAGTTTCTTAACTTCCTCTTTCCATAAGGACATTTTTCTTAAAAAAATAGGAATTTCTTAAATTCTATCATTTCATAAGGATATTTTGCTTAATACAGGTCTAGCATCCCCAAACACGAAGGAATAGATTAACGTCGTCAACAAACTTCAACATCATTGACACAAAAAGTGGGATTCTATCTCTTTAACAAATGGTAGAACAGATCAAACACACCAACCAGTTCATCTCTCTGAAGTGACAGTGGAATGAACACCTCAACCGTCTCATCTTCCTGAAGTGGCAGCGGAATTAATATACCTCAACAAGTTTATCTCCCTAAAGTGGCAGTGGAATGAGCCTTTCAACCATCTCATCTCCTTGAAGTGGCAGCGGAATGAGTACACTGACAAGTTCACCTCCTTGAAGTTGGTAGAAGATCCCATATTTTTTCAAATCTCGCTTCGTCGTTGTTGGTGCAGCAGGTCAAATTTTTGTCCATGTCTAGTTTCTCCAATGATGGTACGACTAGACTAGATATTTTCCTCAAATTTTCTCTCCAGACAAATGGTTAAAAAAGAGATTTTCAAAAAAGGTAAGCCAAAAAAATGAAAAAAAGAAAAAAAGAAAAACCAAAACTCTCTTCAGATCACGCAACTTCGTCAAAATTGTAGCGGATCAAACTTCTTCTCCAGATCATGTCTCTTCGTCAGAGTTATAGCGGATCAAACTTCTTCTCCAGATCACGTCTCTTCGTCAGAGTTATAGCGGATCAAACTTCTTCTCCAGATCAAGTCACTTCGTCAGAGCTGTAGCAGATCAAACTTCTCCTCCAGATCATGCCATTTCGTCAAAATTGTAGCATATCAAACCCTCCTCTTCCGATCCTGTCTCTTCGTCAGTGTTGTAGGTGGATCAAAGCCATTTTGACAAGTCCAACAGAAATGTTGGCACAACGTACTTAAACACGGTAAAGTTTAAGATAATGGATAATTCAAATATCCATCAAAAATTTATTTTCACGAATGGTCAAAGAAAAATAAATCCTTTTAAAAATCCAATGTCACGATTGGTACAAATTGATTGTACCCAGGGGAATGGTACAACTAGCCCGAAGCAAACGGCTATCGGTAAAGGCAACTCAAATTCTTTGATCCCTGTGCATTTGGGAAAATATAAAAAAATCTACGAGCTGAGTTATAACTTGCTGACTTCCGATCATGCCTCCTCGACGATATTGTAGCTGAGCCAAACTTTCATCATTCGATCCTGCGTCTTCATCAAAGTTGCAGCTAGATCAAGTTTTACAGACCTTACCTCTCCGTCAGTGTTATAGTTAGGTCAAATTTTCTCCAGGCATTACGTCATCGTCAGAGCCGTAACAAGCCAAACACATTTTACCTTCTCCAGCGAATCACCTCTGGTTTTTGCCTTCCTCAACGGATCATCTATTTTGAAGCTTTCGCTTACAAGAGTGGCAAGCAGATTAAGTGAAGCTCGAGAAGAAGCAGCGGCCAAAAAAACAAATCCTGACCTGACCGGACAAAAATGGTCATCTTTTTGTCTTTGCTTCATTGCCGTTGCACAACAATGAGCAAAGAGGGGTAGCTGTAAATGCCCATTTTGACCGGGCCTCCAAATCCAATAACCCACATCCAAAAACAACCCAATACAAGCCCAAAGCCACTTTTAACCCAGACCAAAATTAAAAACCCAATACAAAAAAACCTAATCTGATAACCTATTTTAAATACCAAATTCGACCTTAATTATAAAAATACCCTTTACCTTAAAAATAATAAAAAACCCTAGTCTTATCCTCTACCAAGCTGCCGCCGCCCTCAATGACTGATCATCTTAGCGTGTGGCCGCCGCGCGCACCACCATTGGCTACGCGCGATGGCCACCGCCCACTATTCCGGCCACCACCCAACGTCTACTCCACCGCCTTGTAAATAAAAAGAAGCGAGATATCATTATCTTTTTTTGGTTTTTAAATATATATAAATCCGGTATAAATACCCATGTAAACTGAGATATAAAATGAGGGGTTTTTTTGGTTCAATAAAAAAGGTGAGGAGATTTTTAAACCTACAAAATAGAGGAAAAATAAAAAAGAGAGATTTGAAAGGTAAAAAATAAAAAACTGGATATATGTTCTTAGATCTGCTTACCTAGGAGCATCCGTTCGAAAATCCAACCCCGGATTCGAACTCAGCACGTCGAAAACGGTCAGAAAGGTACGACCTTTTAAATTTCTAGCCACCATATACGGAGGCGTCCGTCACCGACAAACGGCAGCCTTCGAGGCGCCGCGACGACGTGGAGCAGTTAGGAAGCTCCGACCGAAGGCATGGAGAACATTCGAGAGAAAGTTAGATTTTTTTGTAATAAAGGGTTCAAATGATTTTTTGGGCTATTTTGGATATTTATATACATCTCAAAACGGCGTCGTTTTGGGTGTCACTATTCGAGCCCAAAATGGCGTCGTTTAGCCAGGCAACCCGCATATTCGACCTGACCTGGCCATCAGACCCGCGTGTTTCTGAAGGGGAAATTATCGATTCGGCCATCCAATTTTCATATCCTTCATATTTCGACCTTTAAATTTATTTTTTCTTCCAATTTCGTCCCCTTTTTCTTTTTAATTTCCTATTTCTTTTAATTTAGTCACTGCTTTTTTATTTTTTATTATTATTACAATATTAATTATTTTTATTTTGATAGTATTTACATATTATATGTGCATATATATTTTATTTTTTATATTTTATATGTATACATATATATTATTATTATTATTATATTATGTATATATGATGTATAATTATTATATATTATATGTTTATTATAATTTTTATAATTATTACTATTATATTATTACTATTATTATTATATTATATTAATATTACTATTATTATTGTTATTACAAATTACTATTATTTATAATTATTAATATTATCATTATTTATTTATTTATAGTCTAACATATGTTTATATATAGTATATATCCTATATATATTTTAATTGAATTCTAAATTAAAAAACGACTTTCTTCATTAAGAATTATTGTGAAAAACGTACTTCGAACGTAAGGGGTGCCGCTTTACGATAATCTCTATCACAAAATACCATTTTAAATCCTAAATCATAATTTTTTAAAATAGATTCCTTTCATTCAGGAATCGAATGGAAATTATACCCCGATCGTAGGGGTGTAAATTATTTTCTTACAAAAAATATATTCTTAAATATTTTTTAAAGGGGGTCACAAATTTTAAATTAAATTTGAATTATTAATTTCCATCATTAAGAAGTCAAATAATCGACCAGATACCAATTTTGGGCGTTGTGGGGGTGCTCACCCTTCCTCACACGTAACTGACTCCCGAACCTGTTTTTCTGGTTTCGCAGACCAAAACTCGTTGTTTTAGTAAAATAATAAAAACATGTTTTATTAAAATAACCGGGTTTTCAGGTGATCCAATCTCACATAACTAAAAAGATTGGTGGTGACTCTCATCCAAACCAATTTTCGTAAGAAGGCGTCAAGCACTCAGTCGCGGTGCGGGGCCATTGTTACATAAGTAATAACATATCCTTATAAATAGATACAACACAAACCATAACAAGTAAATCAAAATCTCAACATAGCCTTAAGACGCAAACTACTTATAATCTTTTCTTATTCGTCATAGTTAAAGTTCTCATCTCATGTTCATAATTTTTTATTTAAATTTTTCATGTAAATTTTGATATTCTTTATTTTCTTATTTTGTTTATGATCATTATCTTTTTTGTTCGGCGTTATCGTTCGTCTTTAGTGTTAACAAGTTAAACCCTACCAAAATGATGCATTTTTCTACTTACTAGTATTTGTTGTAGAAATTTCTAGAAGAAAGATGTTAGAAATGTTTTTAACGTAAAATTTTACTTTCATCCAACGATTTAAAAAATTGTAAAAGTGATTGAGTTTTACATAGTGTAAACGGATCTTAACTCTATGTATATGTGTACATATATATGATTAGAATCCACTTACACTATATAAAATACAATTGATTTTACACTAATTCATGGACATTGAATGGATGAGATAAAACACTCATTTTTTCCTTAAAAATCTTCTTATTTTTAAAATTTTAATCTCGTTCATCCATTTCACATCCAATGATCATGAACTAATATAAAATTAATTGAGTTTTACATAACATAGGTGGATATATATATATATATATATATGTAACTGAACATAAAAATACATGTGGGTCAGAAAATGACCTATGGGTTTAGGCCCATGTTTTCCCAATTCTTGGACTTGCTTCAGGCCTTTTCCCTTTTTCCCGAATTAGGAATTTAAAAGGAAATTGTATTGCATTTGCATGGATAATATATGTGGAAAGCTGTTGTTAGGATCCGGTTGCTCCTTTCCATCACTGCACGCACGCTTATATCAAAAGCTTTTTGTGACCCAACACATACGTGGACGTGTGAAAGCTGACAGCACACCGCCGAACCCCCTCTCCTTTGAATGTTGATTTCGGCATTTATTGTTTCTCCGGATCAAGAATGGAAAATATTATTCTACTGGATTTCAGTTTGAACTTAATGTTAGAATTTACAAGGATAATGAAATGAAAGAGATGGGATAATAAGTTCAAACAACACTCCAGCCCAGCCGTTGAAGGCGTCTGCATTAATGCACTTGAGCCAGCATTTAATGGCGATTATCTTCGTCTTTTTTAATTTTTTTCGTTCGACAATACTTAACACACCGATGGGATGGAGCCGTGTTTGAATAGATTTGAAGCAAAACCATGGTTTTGGTTTTAGTTTTGGAGCTCTGGGAATGTATTAAAATCAAGCATAACATCTCGTGAGGTCAAGTGCCTGGTGCTTTCAGCTCCTCCAAGAAAACCCAGACAACAAAGGATCCTCGTGAGGAAGAGCTCTTATGTTTCACGAGTTTCATATTCTTATCCACTCCTCCAACATGTTCCCAACTCCATGCTTGGTCTCTCTTCTCCACCTTCAAATACCCCCGGTTCCTCTGCAAGATCCTTCATCGGATTCCAAGTACCATCGTTTCAACTTCTCCATGGAACCCAAAATACAACTTTTCTTGTCTGCTCTTTGTTTCTGCTTGGTGTCCGTATGTGGAGACACTCTTCAGACTTACATTGTTCAGTTGCACCCACAAGGTGTAACCAGCTCCTTCTTTCCTACTAAGCTTCAATGGCATCTCTCGTTTCTCGAACAAACTCTTTCCTCCGAGGAAGACCCTTCTTCTCGTCTCCTTTACTCTTATGATTCTGCCATCGAAGGGTTTGCAGCTCAGCTAAGTGAAACTGAACTACAGATATTGCGAAGTTTGCTTGATGTTGTTGCTGTCAGACCCGACCGGCTGCATCAGCTTCAAACTACTTATTCTTACAAGTTCTTGGGATTTAGCTCCAGTACAAATGGTGCTTGGGTTAAATCCGGATTCGGTCGTGGAACAATTATTGGGGTGCTTGATACTGGTGTTTGGCCTGAAAGTCCTAGTTTCGCTGACCACGGAATGCCACCTGTTCCGAAAAAATGGCGAGGGATGTGCCAAGAAGGGCAAGATTTCAAGGCCACAAGTTGTAACCGGAAACTCATTGGTGCTAGGTTCTTTATAAAAGGTCATCATGTTTCCTCAGCGTCCCCGTCAGCAAACATGGTTGATGAGTATATATCACCCAGGGATTCCTCCGGGCATGGGACTCATACATCATCCACAGCCGGAGGAGTTTCTGTTCCAATGGCGAGTGTGCTCGGTAACGGTGCCGGTGTGGCCACTGGAATGGCTCCTGGAACCCACATTGCAGTGTACAAAGTTTGCTGGTTCAACGGCTGTTACAGTTCTGATATCCTAGCTGCAATGGACGTTGCAATTGCAGACAAAGTTGATGTGCTTTATCTATCTATAGGTGGCTTCCCGTTGCCACTTTTTGATGATAGCATAGCTATCGGCAGTTTTCGAGCGGTCGAGCATGGGATATCTGTGATTTGTGCTGCAGGTAACAGCGGTCCACTTCAAAGCTCAGTTGCCAATATAGCTCCTTGGATTGCTACCATTGGTGCTGGCACACTTGACCGGAAATTTCCAGCCATTGTTCGAATGGGAAACGGAGAATTCGTTTATGGCGAGTCTTTGTTCCCAGGGAAGAGGTTACCAAGCGCTGAAAAGGAACTTGAACTGGTCTATGTCACTGGTGGAAACAGTGGAAGCGAAGTTTGCTTCAGAGGGTCTCTTCCGAAGGCGAAAGTACAGGGCAAAATGGTTGTTTGTGACAGAGGTGTGAATGGGAGGGCAGAAAAAGGTGTAGCAGTCAAAGAAGCCGGTGGTGCTGCCATGATATTAGCCAATACAGAGATAAACCTCGAGGAAGACTCGGTTGATGCTCAAGTCTTACCGGCAACTGAGATCGGTTATGCCGAGGCAATGCGTCTAAAAACTTACATTAACACTACCAGTCATCCCAGAGCTCGAATATTATTTGGTGGAACTGTTATAGGAAGGTCAAGAGCACCAGAAGTAGCACAGTTTTCAGCCAGAGGACCCAACCTGTATGATGATTCAATCCTCAAACCAGATGTGATTGCTCCAGGGGTTAATATCATTGCTGCTTGGCCTCAAAACTTAGGTCCCACTGGCCTTCCAGAAGATACTAGAAGAGTTAATTTCACTGTCATGTCCGGTACTTCCATGGCATGCCCTCATGCTAGTGGCATCACAGCTCTCGTTCACTCGGCACACCCAGGGTGGACTCCGGCGGCCATTAAATCTGCAATAATGACATCTGCTGATGCATCTGACCATAGGGGAAAACCAATAATGGATGGCAACAAACCAGCTGCTGTCTTTGCCATTGGAGCTGGACATGTAAACCCCAATAGAGCCATTGATCCGGGATTGATCTACGATATCAGGCCAGATGAATATGTCATTCATCTTTGCACCCTTGGATACACTAGATCAGAAATCTTTACAATCACACACAGGAATGTTAGTTGCAGTGGGATTTTAAAGATGAATAGGGGTTTCAGCCTCAATTACCCCTCCATATCAGTGGTTTTCAAGCAGGGAATGAAGAGTAAGGTGATCACAAGGAGACTGACAAATGTGGGGAATCCTTACTCTGTTTATTCAGTGCAGGTGAAGTCTCCTGAGGGAGTCAAAGTGAGAGTCAAACCTAGAAGGTTGATATTCAAGCATATCAATCAAAGTTTGAGTTACAGAATATGGGTAACATCAAGGAAGAAAACTCAAAAAAAGAAGTTAAGCTTTGCAGAAGGGGAATTAACATGGATGAATGCTCACAATAAGTTTCATAGGGTTCGAAGTCCGATTTCAGTCACTTGGAAGTAGTAGCAGCTTAGCCATCTACTTTTTTGGTAGTTGTTATTTTAATTTACCATTGGAATAACTTGGAAAAATCCACGGTATATCAATATTTGTGTTGAGCATATACCATGTTTAAGTGGGTAGAAATTAAAAAATATTGGCCAATTAGTGAACATTCAGATGTCAAGAACAAGTAAATCTGTCAATCAAAGTAAATTGAACAAAAGCAAAGATCAGTGACAATCAACATTCTATAAACAAAACCAGGGTAAGCCATCAAAGGAAGTAGCAGGCATCTTGGCACACAAGAAAACGATTCGAAAACCGAAAAAGAAGGGGAAACAGGAAATTTTGTTGGGCGTGTGGAAGCAATAAGGTACTTGCATAAAACCTATATCTAACTCAATACATGCATCTGCATTCGAGTTCTACTTTAAACAGAATTACAACACTAAGGCAGAATACTCATGAAAGTGGAGTAACGCGAGAGAATAATGTATTTGCCTCATTTTTTGATAAACTGCAAGCCGTTTTCATTGGAGTATCGCTCCATAAATCTCATGAACCGATCCCACGCTTGGGGAGTTTGCATTATGTACTTTGCTTCAATCCCTGCAGGCTTCCCGTTCACGAATTTGGCATTCACATCAACCAACTGAACAACTCCTTCCTCATCAATCATGTAGAACCAGTAATGTCACCGACATCACTGGACGAGTCGAATACGGACGGTTGATCGAATCTGAATATAGCCATACCATTTGTACCATCTCTGGACTTGGTTAACCTCACATCCGGGATTGTATGTTCATCAGTTCCTTGAATGAACTGAATTTTCGATTTCACCATCATTACTATTGGTCCACATTTCTTAGAGTTCCATGTTGTTGGCGATAACAATGATCGAGCTACCAGTAAAGATTGCCCATTGGATAGCGAATTCGCGCTCCGGTGAGCAACCGAAGATGGTATTCCTATAATACATTTAAAAAAAACATTAGAAAGCTAAACTAAATACAATGAACTTGTATGCCCTTAAAAGGAACTACAGCTCATTAGACAAATCTAAATATACACAACTAATATCATATTGAACAAGAGAAAGCTCCGAGTCAACTGAGATGGCCTAATTCTAGTCATTTTCTCAATGAATAATCTCTTCAAGCATCATAAACATAAAAGAAAAGAAAACCAGTGCAAGGAAATTGGGTGGCCAAAGCAATTGGATTAGAGGAAAACAAATGGTCGATGAACCCTCAAATACATAACTGATAACACAAGCAACCACATTATCAAACAAGTTGAAAAATAAAGAAATACCTGAGAGACAGGAGAGGCCAAAGCGGAGACTGAAGAGTTGCCCTTTGGGATTTAAATTGCGGTTGCGATTGCAGTTTCGGCCACGTTCTCCAGGGTCATTCCTGGGCCAGGGCAATAGGGGTGCCCGCCCAGGCTCATGCCCAAAAAAATTAAAAGTATAGTTCTTAGCTCTTACGGGTGGATGAAGAAAAGAACCCAATGATGAATATATATATAGCTGATAAGTTTCGAGGACCCTAATAATAAATGTAAAAAAAATTAAATCATATGAGTATGCTCATATTAATAAATATTGAGAGAAAATCGAACCCCTAATAATAAGTATTAAAAATAATTCAATTTTTAAGAGTGCTTGTAATAACAAATATTAAAATTAATTTTTTTAATATTTGTTATTAGGGACCTATTTTTCCCACTATTTATAATTATGAGCATACTCTTAATTTTTTTTTCAATACTTGTTATTATAGACGTACTCTTAAAATTTATTTTTTTCAATACTTGATATTATAGACATGTATTTAAATAGGGGTATGTAACCGCAACATATATCATTATATAGCGGTAGAGACACTATCCAAAACCACAATACCTGCAACCATTATGTCCACAATAGCATATGTTATTAAAATTTTTCACAACTGCGATACCCGCAGTGATAGAATAACATTCGTTATGTCGCGATAAACGCAACATGACTGAATATACTATTGCAACCGCAATTTAAATTCCTAATTTATGGCCCAATTTTTAGGTTCGCCTTAGGGCCACTAAAATCTCAATAACGGCCCTGACGTTCTCTATCACATTATGGGTATCGCGATTTCGGACAGTGCCAAAACTACTGTACGTCATTGTTGTTGGCTGGGTGGTCACTTTGTATGCCATTCTTGTGCCATGTAATATGCGCCATGCAGACCCTGGAAATTGGTAACGGAGAAAAAAAGAACATCACAGTGCATACGGAGCTGACCCGAACCACAACCATTGGAAAGCAATGGGTCAGGTCTTGTGGATTAATCAACAAAAACCCATTTTCATATGCTTTGCTTGCCTCATAGGCCCATTGGGCTAGCTCAAGAACATCTCCAAAAGCATTATCATTCCAATTGAGATCAAAACAAAAAGCTCTAATTCTAGTTTTAGACCACGGTTGATTCTAGAAAATATTTTTTATTTCACTTTAAAAAAAATTTATTTTCAGCTTTTTTAAAATTGAAAAACTCTTTTGGTTAGTAAAAATTAAAATTATTTTTAAAAATGAAAACGGTAAAAAGGCGCTTGATATATAATTTTTTTAAAATAGAAATGAACAAGTAGTTATTAAATAATTAAAATATATTTATTATAAAATATTTACGATAATAATAATAAATATGATTGAAAAATTAGAGTTTTAAAATTAACAAAAAATTAACATTAGAAGGATTCGTACACGGGTTAACTAAAGCTAAACTTAATAAACTTTTGTTTTCATTTTTTCCACTTTTCTAAAATATGTTCAATGAAAATAGTAAAGTATCTTTTTATGTTTTCAAATTTTTACTCAATTTTATTTTCATTTTCTAGATACAATTTTCTAATTTACAATTAGAAACATCCTCTTCAACGTTTTCTATTTTTTAAGAAAATGAAAATAAAAACAAAAACGATATCTACTTTTTAAAACCAAACGGATATTCTCAATAAAATTTTAGATTTCATACTTCTACTTATTTTTTATAATATTATTAATAGGTCTAAACTAATAACACTACTAAGTATTTTCATTAAAATGACACACGTTCATTTCCGTAAAACAATCTTAAACATTTGGTTGTCATGTAAATTTAGTATTAATTTAATATAATTGATTAGATTTTTTACATGACTAAAGATATTAAAGAAAAATACGTCTCACCATTTTAACGGCAACAATAAACGGTGTTGTCAATTTAAATTTATTAATAATATTATAAGTTAGAAAGATCAAATTATGTAAAATTGAAATAGAGAAATTAAATCTAAATTTTAACATAATAAATGATGAAAAATAAAAGGGTAAATCACACTGTTGGTACTTAACTATTAATATAATTTTTTATTTTGGTCACCAACTAGTTTTTTAATTTTGTCAATAATATTACAAAAATTGATATTTTGATAACTTACCGTTAAATCATTAAAAAAGTTGTTGATGTGATATTTTATAATTGGTATGACAATTTTATTAAAAAAATGGTATGACAGTTTAATAAAAAAATAATTTTTTAAACGGGTGATAAAAAAATAATTGGCATAATAATGCATTCTATTAATTTTATTATAATTGAAAACCAATTACGTTTCCTATCACTTTTGCACTTTTTCTTTCATTTTACTTAAAATATTGTTTCTTTCTTTCTCTTATTTCTTAAAACTAAAAAGACCTAACCCTTTTTCTTCTTTTTTTTTTTATGCAAGCCCTCACTGCAATTGTAGAGAATCCAATGTCGATGATTGTCGTTTAATCTTTGTTTTCGGTGAATTTAGTACCAATCAATAGTCTTCTTCCCCTTCTTTCAATCTACCAACTCAATTTTTTTTCCTAGAATAACCTCCAAATATAATGAAATCGACTCAAAATTTTTAAAATCGAAAAAATAGTTAATTATTAAAATAAAAACATTTTAATAGTTGGGTGACCAACAGATTTAAATTATCATAAACATATTGATATTTTACCATCCAAATTGAAACCAATTTTTTTTCCTTGAAAAATCAAATTTGAGATGGTGATGAAGAAATAAAGTTTGTAGGACATAGACAAGTAGGTAATATGAAAATGAGGAGGGCTTTCGGCTTTCTCCTTTGGAACTCTGTGAGAGTGAGATCAATAAGGACATAGGACAGCCCATGTCATGCTAGACAGCTACATCCTTTGATTTTATCCTCAACACAACGGTACCATTTTCAATTATTATCTAAATCTTATCATCAACAGCGGAATTGTTGTGATATATATATATATATATATATAAAGGTAGTATCTGTTCATAGATATTCTTAATGTTTTCACAAGACACACACATTGTAGACATTGTGATTGAATCTTAATTTCCTAAGATGAACATTATCCGCTTTTTTACTGAGACCACTTGTTGAGTTCGATAAATAAATTTTGATTTGATGTAATTATACGAATAAAATTTTAACTTTGGTTTGATTATATTCAAGGAACTTTTATTTTTTTGATTCAACGCACTTTTTATAGAAGCAGCTGGTTTTATTAAAAGGAGGGGGAAAATTAATTACATTGAAAGTTCATAAAAGTAAGCTAAATACATAATTCGAATATTTTTCTATAACCATTAAAATCATCAACACGGACATAAAAATGCATATAACAATGAAGCCACGATAGAACAATCAATATCACAACTCGACCACAAACAAGAAACGATAATTGTGAGCGTACATCCAAATTCATCTCAAGGATCCAAAGCATGAAAGATAAACAAGATAATCAAATAACAAAAAAATGAAGACAGAAAACATGTCAAGAGATAGAAAAAAATATGCTACGAGATAAAAAAAACGTGTCACAAAAATAAGGACATTCTTATTCAAAATTAAATACAAATGTCAAATAAAAATGAAACATAATAAAAGAAAAAAAAAGTTATTAATAGTCAACTACTAACACTAAAATTAATGCCCTCATTAGCTAAACAAAGATTAAAAAAAATAACTATGGCGCAGCAGAGAGAAAACCCTTAGTTTCCTCTTATTCAACGCATTTTAAAAAGAGAAAAACTTTAATACACAGTCTGCGTAAAATTTAATTTATACATATTTTTTTTTAGGATTAGGGGTTTAGTTTAGGGTTTAGAGTGTAGAGGTTTGGGTTATAGGGTTTAGAATTTAATGTTAGTGTTTAGAATTTAGAGTTTAGGGTTTGAGATTTATTTTTTAGGGGTTAGGTTTAATTTTGATTTATAATGTAAATACACAAGCTTGTGTAAAATTAATTTTACACAGCTTGTGTATCAAAATTTTACTCTTTTAAAAATATACAAATCCAATAAATTTTATGTCGAGTAAGTATAATTGTTTTTTTTATAAAATAAACAAATGTAAAAATGACATCACATAAAAAATTGTATTAATTAAAATTTATCAAAAATCAAATGTTTAAACATACATTTTTTTAATATGAAACTTCACATATTATATAGGTAATATTATTGTAAATTAAACTTCACATATTATATGTAATATTGAAATTTATATCATACATCTAATAATCAAATCTAAACTGTTCATTGTATTACATGCATCAAAACAAAATTTAGCCAAAAGAACCAAAGGGTTAAATAAGCTTTTGAAATTTGAAAAATTAAATCAAATTCTTGTGATTAACATCGAATGAATTATAAATTTATCAATTAAATATTTTGGGTAACAAAATTTGTTTCCAATCCTAATTATGTTGATACGGTGGTTTATGTGTGAATAATTGTCACATCATAACTATGTTAATTTTATCAGTTTTGACAGCTTTTTAAATATTTTTTATTTTTTTAAATTAAATAAGTCCTTTCAAACTTTTCAGTTGAATCTATTTTTCATTGGAAATTTGATTTCAAATCCACACAATATAAAAGCCTATCACTCAACCAACTAAACATTTATCTTTGATTGATTTTTTCTTAAGAATAAGTAATCATTTAATTTTTACGAAAAAAAAATTAAAGGGTAAATTACAAATTTAATCACTCAATGGTCAATTTTCTTCTCACTCTTATTGGTCATTGAATTTAAAATTTTCAATTTGCTTCTATTTTGATCACTCTACCATTAAATCTTTAACGACGTTATAATTAAACACTTATCTTTTAAAAATTATGAAATGAACTTTCTTTATTGTGAACAAAATCTCAATTTTAGATTCCTTTTGATTTCTTGGTGATTGGACATCTTTTTCTAAATCTCAATGATGAGGAAGTGGAGAAGGAGGAAGCAAGTCGTATATCTTGATTCTACCTTAATCGGCAGTGGATATTGTAGATTAATGGTTTGAGGTTTTGTGAGTTTCTCGAGTTTTAAAGTGATTTTAGAAAAATCTGAACTAATAGAATGGTAGAAGATGATGATGAGAATTTGTGGATGTTTTGAATGGTTGGAGAAAACATTGAAAAATGATAATTTTAACACTAATATGACATAAGGATGAAACCGTAAATTTTCATTTTTAAAGAAAAGACAAAAAAATGGCGTGGATGACATGACTGTCATGCCAATACATATGGCTGTTATATCATTCTTTTATTTTTAATTTAACAGTAGAGTGATCAAAATAAAAGCACATCAAAAGTTCTACTGATAAATTGTAAATTTCTAAACTTTAATGATCAGATGAAAAAAGTTGAGGGGCGGAATTTGTAACTCACCCGAACTAAAAATAAAGTAAAAGAAATAGAAAAGTGGCGTTAGGCTTAGGGTTAAAGAAATCAGGAAGGAATGGGTCAAGCAAAGTTGGCTCCTACGACCTAACCCTAACCCTAACCCTAACCCTAACCCTAACTTCACCATCCTATATACCAACTGAGCTAACTCTATTCTTTCTCACGCTTTCCGCTCGAAATAAAAATTACTCATCAACAAAGAAAAGAATAATTCTCCTTTCTTGAATGTGTAAGAATCACGATAATTAAATCCTGGTTTTCAATTAAATAGAGATAATTTTATATTTTTTAAAAGGAAATATTTTGTACACTGATGGTAAAAATTTTATCTTAATTTTAATTTAAAGTTTAAAAATTAGAGATTTATATTTGAGGGGTTTGAATTTATGGTTTAAAGTTAAAAATTAAGGTTTAGGGTCTAAATGTTACAGTTTTGAATTTTAGAGTTTAGAGTTAGAAATTTGAATTTTATGCTGTGGAGCTCAAATAAACATGCTTGTGTAAAAAAATATATTATATGTGCATCAAATATTAACCGTTTTAAAATTTAAAACTTCATTTATAATAAAAAAAATTATAATATCAATAAATGTCAGATATACTGATAAGATATTTTTTTGAGTGATTGTTAAGATAGAAGGTTGTATTTGTTAATACTTCTAAGAAAAGAATCTAAAATTAAGAATACAATGAGTGATCTCAGTAAAAAAAAAAAGATAATATTTATTTTGAAGATTCGAGTTCGAGCAACTTTGTCTACAAAATGTGTATGTCTTATCAAATGATTAAAAAAATATGAACAAATACTACCTTGTAATCACCTTAAAACTATTAAAAAATTTAAACTTAAACTTAAACATAAATCATAAAATAAACCTGAAAACAACTAATAATATAATAAAATTCAAACAACCCTAGAAACATTTTATAAGTTAATAATCTTATTTCCACCGAACCTTAAAGCAATCAAATTATTAATATTAGTGGAAAAGTTTGGAGTGGGGTAAAACTAAATTGGTAAAGGCCAATTTTCCACATAGAATTAAATGGCATGGAACTTTTGATAAAAAGTGAAAGGCTGAAAGCAAGCTATTAATACTATTATTAGTTGCAAGTTGCTCTAAATTGTCGGTATGCTTGAACTTTGATCCATGCTTTTATTTCTTTTCAATTCAATTTCCTTTTCAACACTTCAATATTAAATTATTTTATATTCAAATCCCTATTTAAGGCTTAAATCTCATCCAACATCTCCATATTTTAAATTATCTTAAACTTTAGTATCTTTTTATTGAAAATGTTAATATTATATTAAGGTTTAAATAAAAATAAGTGCCTAAAATATATATATCTTTTGAACTTTAGGCGTCAAAAGTATTTTTTGCTAAAAATAGGTGCCTAAAGTTTACACAGTTGTAATTTTAAGTGCCTAAAGTTTACACCGTTGTAATTTTAAGTGTCTGGCCGTTAAGAGGTATTAAAAAATTGTTAACCAAGCAATGCTTAACACGCGGCACTAATTTGATCGTTAAGAGGTATTAAAAAATTGTTAACCAATCATCTTTTGAACGTCAAACGCGAAATCAACGTTCGGCTGGCACGTCGTTCGATGTTTTTGGCGACGTCATGTTGAGGAAATAACCGACTAGGTCCGACACGTAATGACCTGGATTTCTGAGTCAACAATGGGCGTTGACCCGAATCTTGGATCGAGACATCGAGTCAGATGTTTGGTGCTTATCGGGCCGAAGTGTTGGGCTTTGTGAGCCTTCTTGTGATGTTGGGCTTGGATGTTGGGTTTGAGTTTGGGTGAGGAAGGATTAATGAAGGGTAGAGAGGTAATTTCCCCTCAATGGGAGACACAAGGCTGATGCCTTGTTTAATTTCCTGCAAAGGGAAAAAATGTGATGAAGTCACATTTTCCCAATCTCTCTCCTTCACTATTTCTTCTTCAAACTCCTATTCCAACACGAAGTAAAAGTTGAAAAAATTGTTGTGGTTGTAAGAAATCCTGAAATTGTTATCAAGGGAAGTTTCATCAGCATCAAAGGATCTCCATTTTAAGATAAACATCACTAGAATCGGTGGAAGTAAAGTTTGGAGGCTTGAGTCAATAAAAGTGGTGGCAAGAGCTTGAGGAGAGCTTCATTCCGGGATTTGCATGTTTAAGGTCAGTACATTCTGACTCCTACATTTCATGAACATCATAAAATGAATGCCTTGCTTGGTTTTATGATTTATGGGTGTTAAGTTTGGTTTTAAGGAGCTTGAATCCCTTTAATGGTGAATCTCGAATTAATGGTTAATAAGGTGTAATAAGGGTAGTAAATCACTCTAATCAACTCCCATAAGATGTAGGATTAAGTTAAGGAATTAAAGGATATGTTTTGGAGGCTTGGGAAGTGATTTCCCAAGCCTTGAAAGCCATTTTTGGGCTTCGGTATCGATACCCTGTGTTCTGAGGATGAACTCAAGATTTCTTGAAGGGTGTATCTGTACGGTATCTTCTAGTATCAGTACGGTGTCTTCCAGCATCGGTACACCATGTTTTCCAGTATCAGTATGGTGTCTTCCAGTATCGGTACGCTGTGTCTTCCAGTATCGGTACAGTGTCTTCTAACCTCGGTACGCCATGTCTTCCAGTATCGGTACGGTGTCTTCCAGCATCGGTACGACATGTCTTCCAGCATCGGTAAACCATGTTTCCAGTATCGGTACCCGCTGGGCAATCTGTCCGTAAATGTTGAAAATGAGTTTGAGGGGTTATTAATTCGTGATAAAGGGTCTGGTGGGTCCCTAAAGGTATAAAATAAAATCCTAAAATTGATAAATCAGGGTTGGTAACCCATATGTAGATTAATGGATAATGGCTTGGTAATGTTGGGTAAGTTGCTTGGACTAGGAATCCGTAGGGATCCGTGGTGGATCGATTGATGTTGTGTGGTAATCTGGGCCCTTGTTGTGTGCGGAAGGGATGCCTATAAGGTTAAGTCTTATTGAATAATAAGATAAATTAATGAGAACGGCTAATGTGTACCTTCATAACATACTAATAAATAGATAAGTTCAATAGGGTGGCATAATAACTGATAGAAACCTTAAGGTGGTGGTAAGGGTGTTAGAGCTGTGTGCGGTAAGACCCTTGTGTCGAGGTTGAGTGTTATGTGGTGACTAGGGTCCTTGTTGTATGCTGATAGGACACCTAGATAGTCGAGTCATCCTTGTTGTTGGGATTTGTATACCCTAAAAGTGTGTTGCAACACCTTGAAAACTCCCGAATGTAGGATCCCAATGCTTTGTGGACGCGGGCCTCATTCGAAGATGTTTGATGAGAGATTCCGAGCATAGATGTAGGATCCCGATGCTTTGTGGACGCGGACCTTATCCCCTTGAGTATAGGATCCCGATGTTTTATGGACGCGGGCCTTGCTCAAGGTATAGGATCCCGATGCTTTGTGGACGCGATCCTTACTCGTAGTGTAGGATCCCGATGCTTTGTGGACGCGGGCCTCACTCAAGTGTAGGATTCTGATGCTTTGTGGACGCGGACCTCACTTAATGTTGTTGTTGTTATCTATATGATGCTATGTAAACGTATGAGGTACTTGTATGAGCTGTGTGCATGATCATACATTCATAATGCTATGTGTTTAGGCAGTTATGGTAGCGCCATTGTTATCTTGTCATGATGTCATTCATGTTGCATTGCTTTAATTATGATTTGCATGAAGCATGGTTGAGTGGCGGTGTATCCACTGAGCTTGTTAGCTCAACGTTCGAAATCGTTTTTTCGTTTGCAGGTTAGTAGGTTTGGCTCGTTCTTGGAGGAGCACCATCAGGGAAAAATTCCAGCGCCTCATCTCTTCAGAGTACAATATTTAGGTCATTAGGCTATGTATTCGTAGAAACCTATTGTACATTGTATATTATAATTTGTATTTGGAATTTTAAAATGATCGAGTCAAATTTTTTATTTATGTAATTTCAAAGGAGCTCCACTTTATATGTTTTAAATATTCATTATGTATTTTGGGTTTGAAATGAAATGGGTTTTAATAATTGATTTGTGGATTGAGCTAAACTAGGTTAAAATTTTGTAGTAATGGGTTGGGCTTGGGGCCCAGATGTGACATTCGGGTCGAGGGTGTTACACGACGACCAAAGGGGTGTGCTCAGGCGCGACGATCGACGATGGAAGCGGAGGCAATTTAGGGGTTTGAGTTTGGGTAATTTTAGGGATTTTGGGACTGTTTTGTAAAAATTGATTTTTTTGGATTTTCTGGAAAATTGAAAATCGTGGGTTTTTTCTTAAAAAAATCAAACTAGTCTCATGTGTCAAGCATTGATTGGTTGACAATTTTTTAACACATCTTAACAGCCAGACACCTAAAATTGCGACAGTATAAACTTTATGCATCTATTTTTAGCAAAAAATACTTTCACCTAAAATTAAAAAATTATACTTTAGGCACATATTTTTTATTTAAGTTTTATATTAAATATGTTCTTCCACGGTTAATTTAAAGTTTAAACTTGAAAAAAATATCAATTTAAATATGGTGTGATAAATCAATCTGGATTTCTTGTGTTGAAAAAAAATCTCGATGAAATTTAATAAAGTTTACTTTTTCAACATCTTAAATACAAGTTGAAGTTATCTATAATGAATATATAAAATATAGTATACGATAAATTTGAGTTTACATATATTATAAATATGTTTCACTGTCAAATTTGAATTGATATTTAACACTCGAATTAATAATTAAATTTTGATTTTTTTATCATAGTTTGAGAATTTTTGTTTAGAGATGATAATCGAGTCGTTCAGGTCGAGTCTGGTCATTTTGGGTTTGGATTATATTCGGTTAAAGTTTGATTCGAGTCAGATTAAATTCTGGTTAGAATTTAATCTAGATCTATGGTAAGTCGGGTATCAGATCAAGTCAATATTAGATTGATCGATTTTTGAGTCGGGTCAATATCAGATCGATCGTTTTTGGAATAGATCAACCTTTGGATCTTCAGGTTAGTGATGGTTCGGTCGGTGTCGATTCGAGTTAACCTTTTGGATCTCTGGGTCAATTCGAGTTGAATTTGATACGAGCCCACTAGATATATATTGAATTATTGATATATTCTAGTAAAAAATGAGTTTTTTCATATTAGATGTGTGCTTCATATAAAATATTTTTATCGATATATAGAGTTATTGATAATGTATGTTTTATATCAAATATTTTTTTTAAAAAAATTACAAATTTTCGAATCAAATATGAAGACGATATTTTAAAGGAGGAAAGATGGTATTCAACCATCAAACTATTATAAAAGGTAAATAGTATGGTAAAAAGTAGAAAGATGTTTTATATATTGGTTCACTAGTAGTATGGTAAAAAGAGAATATAAAATACATCATTTTTACCATTTATCATAATGCTAAAAAGTAAATAGTAATAAAAACAAATTACTCGTTCACTTCAACTTAATTATCGGGTTAAAATTGGGTCAGTGTTCAATTGGATTGAATATGGATAAATCATATTCGGGTTGCTTTTAGTTCGGTTTATTTTCAATCTATGTTGATTTCGGTCCGAGTTATTTTTGATTCGAGTGATTTCAGTTCAGGCCAATAAGGTACGAGTTCATATCAGTGTAGCTAAAATTCGATTTGGTTTTGGTTTATATTTAGGATATTATGTTTGGGTCTATATAAAATCTTAAATTGAATAAATAGATTCAGAAAATCAAGTTTGTCAAATCTACTTTTAAATTCTAATGCAATTAATCCTTTGATTTATTTATAAAACAAAGTATATGGTATTTAATATTTACGCGATTTACGTAAAAAAATACGAAGCACAAACGCGTATAAGAGAGGTGTAATTTGTAAATTGCATTACATGTGCCGTAGTTTGTTCGATGAAAAAGAGGAAAGAAGGTAGGAAACAGATCGGACTGAGTCACCGAGTCTCTCTCTCTCTCTCTCTCTCTCTCTCTCGCACGAGAACTCGATGTATTCCTTCCCGTTGACCGCCGGCCTCTAATCAAATTCTTCACTTTCCGCACTTTCACACTGTTTTTTCCCTTCTTTTTTGAAAATTATAATTAAAGAAAATCAAACGTATAAATTAATCAATTCACCTACTCTTTTGTTCTTCGTGTTTATTTGTTACTTGGTCCAAATCTCCAATACAATCTGCCCATTTTCCCTTTTCATCTTTAATTCTTTGCTTATAAAACATTTCTCTTCCGATCCGATCATCCGTGTCAATTTTTTCATCGGAAACGACGGCGAGGAATGGGAGGAATGGACGTCGAAGGAGGAATCGCGAGGAAGTTGTGGAACAAATTCAGGAGCGAATCGGTGTTTGTTAATTATACTCCTTTCTTCGTTTGCGTTGCAGCTGGGAATTTAAGCGCCGATTCTTTCCAGCACTATATCTCTCAGCATGTTCATTTACTCAATGCCTTTGTTCACGCGTGAGACACTTCCAATCACTGTTAAAAGCTTACTCATTACTCTAAATGTTTTTTGAGTTTTTTTTCATTGATTATTATATTTATTTGGGGAATTTTCAGGTATGAATTAGCAGAGGAATGCGCTGATGATGATGAAGACAAGCAGGCAATACGAAAGTTAAGGAAACATGTTCAAGGCAAACTTAATTCAAACGACTCTCTTGTCCTAGTAAGCTCCTAATTCCCTCTTTATTGTAGTAAAAAACGAACCGTGATTATTATTATTTGAAATTATGATATTTAGGATTAGCGCTGTTCATGATCATTTTACTGCTATTTTCATTGGATAAAAGGTAAAAAAAACATGAATAACATATTAATTAATGTTCGTGTCGAACTAAACACTTTATTTGTCTCCGATTGATTACTAATTTGTTGTTTCTGTATTTAGTAATATATTTTTTAAAACTTCATATCTCATGCATAGGGAGGTTTTTCAGGGTTACTAGTTGTATTTGATGCTGCTAACCTGCCAAGGCAAATTTCTAACCTGCTTAAAGAGATATGTAACCTTACCTTATACATCAATGGTGTTGTAAATGGATTAGATTAATTGCCGCGTTTTCTTTTAGTAAATACGTATATGTTTGGTATTGACCTTGTTATAATATATGGTTTAATGGGCATGTTGCAAAGCTGAAATTGCTTGTGGATTTTCCTTTTTGTTGGTATGGGCGCTTGTGGAGTTTTTAACTCTAGAACTAATGTATAGGTCAAATTTCACACTATTAGGCTAAGATCCTCCAGTGTAAGATTACCTAATTTAAGTTGGACTGATTCATTCTTGTTCGGCATAGTAACCATTTGGACCAACACATATATGTATGACTGCATTTTCTTTTTTTGAATTATGTATATAGTGGTGGTTACTTTAAGTCTCTCTTTTAACAAGGACCTACAATGCAGGAATGGGGCTTTGAACTCCCAGAGGAGAGAATGCCTACAAGTACAACTGTGAAGTATATGGATTTTCTGTTGGCAACAGCCTCTGGTAGAATTGAAGGAGAAAGAGTCCCTGGTAAACTTGCAACCCCTTTTGAGAAGACAAAAGTTGCTGCTTATACACTTGGCGCTATCGCACCTTGCATGAGGCTCTTTGCCTTCATAAATAAAGAGATCCAAGCACTTCTAGATCCTAATGATAGCAGTCACATTTACAAGAAGTGGATTGCTCATTATTGCTCTCAAAATTTTGAGGTTCATCAGATTATTATTACTTCTGACTGAACTGGAAAACCTCCGTTGCTTGTTTGGAAAAGAATTTCACTTTGCTCAATTCTGATTTCAGGACTATGCTTTTCGAATTGAAGAGTTGCTGGATATTCTAAGCGTAACTTTAACAGGTGAAGAGCTGGATGTCATAGAAAAAGTCTACCATCAATCTATGAGACTGGAAGTAGAATTTTTCTCATCTCAACCAATTATACAGGAAACAGTGGTCCCTTTGTCTCGGACTTTAGACCCCACTGTGGGTGGTGAACTCTCCATATTTTGTGACTTTGACTTGACTTGTGCTGCTTTTGATTCCTCTGCTATATTAGCAGAGATTGCAATCATAACAAGGCCAAAGGCTGACTCTGATGGATCTGAAACCCAACTTGCTCGGTTGTCATCTGCTGATTTGAGGAGCACATGGGATGCTCTTTCTTCCCAGTATACCGAAGAGTTTGAACAGTGTATAGAAAGCATCGCAACAACCGAGACAGGTTTGATAAATGATTGCCAGTCTTCTTGATTTTAGACCTTGTTAGTCTAGCATGGTTTTGCTGAGAATTTGTAGTGACATTTAGTATTCAGAGGATATATTGCTAAAGTTAGCCTTTTGTGTTCGCTACTTGTGCAGCGACAAGTTTCAGCTATGAAGGTCTTTGTGAAGCCCTTGAGCAATTTGCACATTTTGAGAAGGCTGCAAATTCAAGAGTGGTTCAGTCAGGAGTACTTAAGGGTTTAAATCAAGAGGATATAAAAAGGGCTGGCCAAGGTTTGATCCTTCAAGATGGTTGTAAAGGGTTTATCCGCCAAATCATGAAAAATGAAAATCTCACCGCCTCTTTGCATGTACTTTCTTATTGTTGGTGTGGGGATCTCATTCGTTCAGCACTCTTATCAGGTAATCACTAGAACACTGACAAGCCATGCTATATTACACATTTAAAAAAACAACAATTTAATATTTAATTTGAAGAGGTGAATAAAAGATATAGGATCTACAGTCTAGACATAAGGATGACTAGATATTGCAAGCCAAATTAGGAGTTTGGATGTCGTAGTTTATAATGCAATATAATATATCAGGAATTATATCTAAAGTATGCTTATTGTGTAACATGCTTCCATGATATCTATGATAGTTAGGATTACTTGAATACAAAGACAGTCACTTCCCAAAGTAATGCTTTTTAACGCCTCCTAATTCTTTTAGCAGGGGATGTAAAAGCTCTAAATGTTTACTCCAATGAGTTGGCTTGTGAAGGATCCATCACCACAGGGGAAATCATTAAGAAGTTAGAGTCTCCCATGGAAAAGCTCCAGGCTTTCAATAACATATTAAACAACCGAGACCAAGATAGCCAGCACTTGACGGTTTATATCGGAGGTTCGGTCGGTGACTTACTCTGCCTGCTCGAAGCAGACATAGGTATTGTGATGGGTTCAAACCCCACCCTAAGACGACTGGGAGAACAGTTTGGCGTTTCTTTTGTGTCGTTGTTTTCTGGTTTGGTGGCGAAACAGAGAGAGGTGGTCGAAGTTGGTTCTCGTAATTGGAGAAAGCTCTCTGGCACTTTATATACAGTCTGTAGCTGGGATGAGATACATGCATTTATTCTGGGTTCATCATCATAAATCCTTCTCTCTGCTTGATCAAAGGAAGCAAGTTACAGTCATATATATACATATAGAATCTCAATTGTGGCTAATTTTTCTCAAGGTCCACAGGTCAGCCGGTAGATAAATAGGGAATTCTAGTAGAGACAGAGGAAAATTCCAGCAAAGAATGATGTATTTTCAGCATAGAATAATATATTTCTCTGTTATTTCATATCCCCTTTAATGTTACAACACAACTCTTATATAGGCTTTTTACAATAGTCCTACAACTATACAACTCTAGAATTCAAACTAGAGATAGGATAAACTAGTCTAAATTTGAATTTGAATTCTAATTATCTATAGATAATAACTAACTTGATTTACTAATATTTACAAAAGATCTTTTATTTGAATATATTCAACACTCCCCCTCAAGCTATAGAGTATATATTATATAGTCCTAGCTTGCACGAAAGCTCATCGAAAGTAGGTCGTGGAAGGGCCTTGGTGAGTATATCAGCAAGTTGATTTTTGGAAGGCACAAAGCTGAGTTTTACCATTCCACTATTAACCTTTTTGGAAATAAACTGTCGATCTATCTCCACATGCTTGGTTCTATCATGATGAACTGGGTTTTTAACTATACGAATGGCAGACTGGCTGTCACTGTACAATTCAAAATTTTATTGTCATTCAAACCCAATTCGTTAAGTAATCTTTGTAACCAGATTCCTTCACACATTCCTAGTGCAATGGCCCTATATTCAGCTTCAGCACTGCTCCGAGACACCACTGACTGTTTCTTGTTCCGCCAAGTAACCAAATTGCCCCACACAAATATGCAATACCCACTGGTAGATCTCCTATCAGTTAATTCTCCTGCCCAGCTGGAATCAGTAAAAACTTTAACTGATCTTGTCTTCATTTTTCTTGAAGATTAAGCCATGTCCGGGGGTCATCTTTAGATACTTTAGGATTCTATAGACAGCTTCAAGATGTTATTCTCTAGGATCACTCATATATTGACTTACAATACTAACAGGAAATGCTATATCAGGTCGAGTAAGAGAAAGGTAGATTAATTTCCCTACTAACCTTTGATAGAGTCATTTGTTCACAGGGCTTCCCAATTCATCCTTCTTCAATTTGAGATTAAATTCCATAGGAGTTGCAACTGGTTTACATCCCTTCATTCCTGATTCAGTGAGTAAATCCAAGATATACTTCCTCTAATTAATAACCAAGCCAACTTTAGTTCTTGCAACTTTCATTCCTAGGAAATATCTCAGAGAACCAAGGTCCTTAGTTTCGAACTCACCAGCAAGTATTCTTTTTAACCTTTCAATTTCCCCAATATCATCTCATGTGATGATGATATCATCCACATAAACAATAAGAATGGCTTTCTTCTTTTCTGAACTTTCCTTAATGAACAAGGTGTGATCTGTTTGACACTGCTTGTATCTATTCTTCAAGATGGCTTTTGTGAATCGATCAAACCAGGCCCTAGGAGACTGTTTTAGGCCATACAATGATTTTTACAGCTTGCAAACTTTTTGTCTGTCGAAATGACTCCTCATTCCTGGTGGTATTTCCATATAAACTTCTTCTTCAAGCTTGCCATTCAAAAAGGAATTTTTGATGTCAAGTTGATGTAATTTCCAGCCTTTATTCACAGCTAAAGACAGAAGAACTCTTACTGTGTTCAGCTTAGCTACTGGTGTAAATGTTTATTGGTAGTCTATACCATAGGACTGAGTGAATCCTTTGGCTACCAACCTTGCCTTGTACCTTTCAATGCTGTCATCAGATTTAAATTTGATAGTAAAAACCCACTTGCAGTCAACTGGTCTCTTTCATGGTGGAAGTTCTGCTAGTGTCCAAGTTTTGTTGCCCTCTAGTGCCCTCATTTCTTCTTCTACAGCTTTCTTCCAGTTAGGATCTTTCATTGCCTCCTCCACTATTTTTGGGATGAAAGTGTTGTCAACACTAGAGGTGAAAGCCTTAAATGTAGGCTTTAGATTTCCATATGCCACAAACTTCTGAATGGGATAAGATGTGCACCTCCTTACACCATTTCTTTGAGCAATAGGCAACTCGTCAGTATCAATAAAAGGAATAGGAGCAACATTTTGAGAATCTTCCATACCTTTCAAATTTTCCACGGCTGCAGGACTAAGATCCAGCTCTTGGCAGTTTCCAGATTGTATTGTAGTCTCTTTGTTGGGCATTTTTCTCCTTCTATAGACACTAAGCTCTCTAACTTCGAGTTGTTCAGGTTGTTGTTCTGTTGGAGTTCTTTGTGGGGTGTGAGGTGAACCTGGTGGTTCCAAGGCAGTTGGTTCATTGTTTGGAATAAAGGTAGATTCAGATGAAGTAATAGTAGGGTTAGTATTTGGCTGTAAAACAGTAGAGATTTCGGTAGTAGGAAACAAATCATGGTGGAAATTATCAAGAACTGGAAATTCATGTAAACCGTCCCCCTGAATTTTAGGTTTGGGGTAATAGGGCTTGTGTTCAAGGAAGGTAACATCAAAGGAGGTATAAGTTCTTTTAGTGACAGAAGAGTATCACTTGTAGCCCTTCTTAGTTGAAGAATAACCTAGGAAGATGCACTTTAGAGCTTTAGGATCTAGTTTGGATTGAGGAGAAATATGAACAAAAACAGTGCACCCAAATACCTTTGCTGGAATATTAGAAAAAAGGGGTTGGAAATTCGAAAAAGTCTTAAGAAACACATTCCTAGGGGTTTGAAATTTGAGAGGTTTACTAGGCATTCTGTTTATAAGAAAAGTAGTTGTAAGAATGGCTTCCCCCAATAAAACTTAGGAACATTTGTGGAAAACATTAAAGATCTAGCCACCTCTAACAAATGCCTATTCTTTTTTTCGACAATACAATTTTGTTGAGGTGAATCGACACAAGATGTTATGTGAACAATCCATTTTTCTTGAAAATAAGATCCTAAGATTTTGGTAAAGTACTCACTACCATTATCAGAATAGAGAATTTTGATTTAGCTCCGAAATTGAGTTTCTATTAGAGTCTTAAATCTTTTAAAAATACCTTCAGTTTCTGATTTTTCTTTCATAAGAAATGTCCAAGTAAGTCTACTATGATCATCTATGAAAGTAATAAACCACATAGAACCATCAATATTCCTAATTTTAGAAGGGCCCCAAATGTCATTGTGGATTAAGGAAAAGGGGTAAGAGGTTTTATAGGTAGATGGAGGATAAGAACTTTTGGTATGTTTGGCGAGAGGACAAATTTCGCATGAAAAAGAATTTGGACTTTTATGGACAAATAACTTGGGAAACATCTTTGCAAGATACTAAAAACTGGGATGACCAAGCCTATAATGCCATAACAAAACAGATTGTGAAGAATCTGAAATAGTAGGAAAACAAGGAAAAGTATGGGTACAACTTGAATTTGCTTGTCCGTTAGGAGAATTGTGCCCTTAGAAGATATAGAGGCCACCACACAACCTAGCTTTGCCAATTTCTTTCCCCGAGTCCAGAGCCTGAAATTCACAACCATGAGGAGAGAATTTAGTTGTGCATTGAAAATCAGCAGATAATTTACTCACGGAAATAAGGTTGCAAGTCAATTTTGGAACGTATAACACATTAGACAGTGTAATAGTCTCAGAGATTTGAATAGAACCACTCCCTGATATTGAGGAGAAAGAGCCATCAGCAGTCTTTATTTGAGAGGTAATCAATGAAGGACGAAATGTATGGAAGAGAGAGGCATTTCCACTCATATGGTCTGATGCTCCCGAATCAACAATCCAGTTGGAACAATTATTTTTACCAGCTAAAAAGGCAAAAGTGGAACTACCTTCTTGAGCAGAATATATACTGTTCGAAGAACTGGAATCATTCCTTTGACGAATTTGGATAGTGGAGATATCAGAGACAACATCAGGAATGAGACTATTTGCGGAAGGGAATGTATCAACCATGTTAAGAGTTTAGGGACCGGATATTTAGACTGATACCATGTAGATAAATAGGGAATTCTAGTAGAGAAATAAGAAAATTCAGCAAAGAATGATGTATTTTCAGCAGAGAAAAATATATTTCTCTGTTATTTCATATCCCCTTTAATGTTACAACACAACTCTTATATAGGCTTTTTACAATAGTCCTACAACTATATAACTCTAGAATTCAAACTAGAGATAGGATAAACTAGTCTAAATTTGAATTTGAATTCTAATTATCTATAGATAATAACTAACTTGATTTACTAATATTTACAAAAGATCTTTTATTTGAATATATTCAACACAGCCTGATTCTTTTTTTACTTCTTTCGTTAGGGACCGGCATACAAATTCAATATACAGATTGTGTAGTTACTGAAGCAAGTTCATTATCCGATGTTTTGGCTCGGTTGTCATTTGAGTTACTGCATTTAAGCAAGAAAATGGTTTCCAATTTGTTCTAATGTCGACATGTTTGGTTTATTATTTATTCTATTAAGTTCTTTTTTCTCATTTGTTTGCGAATTCATTGTTAAAACGTTTCTCAAATTCTCCAGATCAATGCTTTCTAGTTCACAGTTTCATAGTAACTATTGAGGTTGACAAAGCAAAAAATCCAAATCATTACAGGATATGACAGTTTATGATTTCATCTTTGCACATTTTCTACTCTTAATTCCATGATTAAAATTAGTAATTATTCCTTAGATCATTTTACAAAATATTCTCGAGTCTTGTAAAATTTCAAAATCATTTGGTAGTTGTTTTTATATGGCGCTATGAATTGGGTATCAACTACTAAATGAAAAGAGTAGAATGACGGTTTGAGGTAGGTAAGGTTTTCGATAAGCTATTTGACAAATTCTTACTTCGTAGGTGCCTATGATAAGTTCTGTGAATTTCTACTATGATCGTATTTAAATTTAATATTTTTTTATAAAGTTTAGTATGTTAATAATTCATGTTACATAATTTTTAATACGGTGGTGTACTTGGATCATGGCTTTCCTGATAGTGTTGTGCTATATTTTAAATTATGTTCATTATTTTAGCTATCATAATAATTACATTACTCATTATGCTTATTAACAGTGATTTAAAAAGGTCAGAGGTAAAATTAGTGAAAAAGTTAGTGAAAAATGCTATGCGGCAGTTAAAACAAAATTTGACAGTAATTTTTAAAAATAAATATTTTTTTCTTTAACGCCGATGACGGCTTTTGACCGTTTTGCTGGTTCTGTATATAAATAAAATTCATCATCTTTTATAAAAGTTTTATTTTCAAGTAAATTTTTTTTGTTTTTGTTTCGTTTTGAAATTATATCTTTTTTTTTTGTCGTTTTCGTCTACTTTTATGACAGTTTATTCGTCTGTTTCTATGGTTGTTTTAGTCTGTTTTTGTGACAGTGTTGTCTGTTTTTCAGCAGTTTAGTGTTCGTATGATGAGTATCAACGAGCATTCTAAGCAGCGAAGATCGGTGGTCTGTGATGCTTATGATCCTTTTGTGATTTTGTCGATATGTCAAGAACTAGCAGTTGAAAGATTTGCTTTCTACATAAAACGTTCTGTTCAAAATAGTTGATTGCTGAATTTCATTCAGAAGACTTACGTGCAAGTTTTCTGAAAAGTGAGGCGTTTCGATTTTTATATCTTTCGCACTCTTTGAAATTTATCATTTTATGTTATTCACATTAAATTTTTAATATTTGGGTGTGGTTCTTTTTTAAACTTTCTCACTTTAAATATAATCCAGTATACTTTTCTTGTTAAAAAAGTCAGAGGTAATGTAACATGTATTTTTTTTTACGGATTTTACGTCAAAAATTTGTAACAAGGAATTCTCAAAAATATTTTAAAATAAATGTGATGTCATAAATTTGAGAAATTTATTAACTAGAAAAAATAGACAATGCATAGATTTAACTATACTCGTATATTGCAGTTCAAATCTGATTGTATCGGCGTACGTTACATCCTTCTGCACGTTCGAGAGTTACAGCAAAGGAAATGGATATTAAGGATTCAACATACCCCTCGGACCAGCAATGTGGTTGCTGAATGCTGACTGGTTGACCAAGAGTATGGACCCCTCGGATTTTGAGGTTCACTATTTCCACTCCCCTCCCCTCCCCTCCCAGGCGTTTTGTTGAATCTGCTTAACGCAAATGGTGCCGGCAGTTAGGTAGTTGGTTTTTATATTTATTACCGGGTGTACTCTTTTCCTCCATTTAAGTTTATAGAGATTTTTTAACGAAGCATACGATAGTAAACATTTCCCTTTTCATCAAAATAAAAAAATTATACTAGTATATTTTGCTCCTACTGGGTCTTGAACCCACAACGTAGAAAAAGAAAAATGTGTCAACTAAAAGCTTTAACTACTAGCTCTAGAAATTGTTAGCATAAATAAACATTAAAAAAAGCTGTACTCGTATATTAAATGTTAGCATAAATAAACATAACACAACAGAAAAATCAAATATAAATAACTTCAACCATTGTCTGAATTGTATATAAATAACATTAACCATTTTAAATCATATGTTAATATCCGGGGCCTGATTGCACCACTGTGGAATAAGTGTGTTCAGAGACATTAGGCTAATTTCATATTTATAGTAGTGTTTTGCCATTAAAAAAAACTACAACCGTAATGGGAGGTTAACTTAAACATTTCATGCCTCACGTTCATGTACGAACAGTCGTGCCATGCCTCGCGTTTTCACACCCAGCAGCTAAACTGCCGAATCACGAACCAAACGTGAGCAGTTCTAACAGAGTTGACACAATTGCAGGTGCTTGAGTTGTGGAACAATTCGTTTCGGGGCCATGGCCGGTTGATCTTGGCAAGAATTCACCGTTGCAGTGGCTGGACATCAGGTGGAATCCCGGCAACGCTGTGCAATGGAGGTAATCTAACCAAGCTCGTTGTGTTCAACAATTCTTTTTGGGTCCATTGCCAGTCAGCTTACCGGATTGTCCATTTGTTCCAGTCCGAATGTAGAATAATCTTCTATCCGGGATGATTCCTGTTGGACTCGGCAAACTTGGGAGCCTTCGGAGGTTAGAAATTGGCAAATAATAGTCTCACCAGTGAAATCCCTGATGATATTGCTTCTTCTACATCATTTTCTTTTATCGATGTTTCGAGTAATCGCCTTCGATCTTCTCTCCCTTCTACCATTTTTTCGATCCCGAGTCTGCAATCATTTATTGCTTCGAACAATAACTTGGTGAAATCCCATATCAGTTTCAGGATTGCCCCACTTTCTGTGCTTTATCTCTCATCAAATCAATATACAGGAAGTATTCCGGCTAGCATTGCTTCATGTGAGAAATTAGTTAATTTGAATCTGAGGAATAACTAATTGACCGGATATATTTTGAAATCGATTGCTATGATGCAAACATTGGCTGTTCCTGATTCATCTAACAACTCTCTAACAGGTGGGATACCTGATGATTTCGGGACTTCCCCGGCTCCAGAAATGCTCAATGTTTCATATATACAAACTAGAAGGTCCGGTTCCTGCAAATGGAGGGCTGAGAACAATCAATCCTGATGACCTCGTCAGCAATCTTAGCCTCTGTGGTGGTGTTCTCCCTCCAAGTAACCAATATTCACCGACTTCATCGAGGCAGAGAAGCTTGCAAGCAAAGCATATAGTTACAGGATGGCTCATTGGGATCTCATCAGCTTTAACAGCCGGAATCTTACTTATCGAGGTCGATTGCTATATAAAAGGTGGTATTTGAGTGGCAGCTGCTTCAAACCTTTGTTTGAAGCAAGCAATAGAGAATGGCCATGGAGATAAATGGCATTCCAAAGACTTGGTTTCTCAGCTGCAGACATCCTAACCTGTGCTAAAGAATCTGCAGACATCCTAACCTGTACTAAAGAATCGAACGTGGTCGGTATTCGAGCCACTGGTGGTGCATACAAAGCTGAGATGCCAGAGTTGAATACAGTTGTGGCAGTTAAAAAGTTATGTTGATCAGGAACGGATCTTGCAACAGGAAGCAGTGGGGATTTTGTCGGATAAGTAAATCTTTTGGGAAGCTAAGGCATCGAAATATAGTTCAGTTATTAGCATTTCTTCACAATGACACTAGCATGATGATATATAAGTTTATTCAAAATGGTAGCTTAGGGAAGCCTTGCACGGAAAGCAAGCCGGTAGGTTGCTAGTAGATTGGATTTCACGGTATAACATAGCAGTCGGAGTTGCAAAAGAGCTTGCTTATATCCACCATGATTGCCATCCGCCAGTTATTTGTCGAGACATCAAGTCAATCAACATACAGTTTGATGCAAACCTTGAGGCAAGAATTGCGGATTTCGGTTCGGAAAAGAAGATGGTGAGAAAGAATGAAACAGTCTCCGTGGTGGCAGAGTCTCATGTGTACAGTAAAATGTATTTGTAATGGTAAAGCTGCAATAGCTCAATTCTTGGAAACTCCCATCTTCTATTAGAAATTCTTCACAAGCCATGCATAGCAGATCTGAATTCTTCCCAAAACTTTAGAGAAAAAAGTATAGTAAAATGCCTCTGTTATTTACAGCAACAAAAAATACAGCACTTTACTAGGTATTTTTGTATATAATATTGCATTGAAAACTGATACACCGGTGCCTTTCAATAAGTATGGTAACTATTTCTCAAGACTGTAATCAAAAGATTGAAGGAAAACGTGTAACAAAATAATACAGTAACCAGAACCAAACCCGAGTCTTCGGAATTCAAACTTTACTCTGTCAAAGTGCTTCAACTATTCTGTATTTCCCTTTATGTTTTGCGTGTTGGCATGTTGTTAGGAATAAAGAGAACAATATTCTAGGCGTGTTTACTTCTTTGTCTCTGGTTCCTCTCTTGCAACCGTGGAGCTGTAAATTATGAATTAAAGCAACATTAGATATGATTCAAAAGCTATGAAAACTGATTAGAAGAGAATACAAATGTAGGTACCCAATCCGGTAGCCTCAGATGTCCTCATGATTCTAAGCCTCTTCACGGAGCTAAGGAACATCCTGTACCGAACAAGAGAAGATTCACAATGAGTGGTAAGAGAAGACGCCTTTTAATCCATGATAAACAGATTCTCTCTATATCTAGTTTGTTACTAATCCGCAAATAACCGCAGCTTTAGCCTCTTCATGTTGTTCTCACTTACTGTCACAAAGTTCTAAGTTGAGCCGTTCGTTTTACGTTTAAAACAGACAAACCCAAACATCAGCCTTCTCTTGCAAGCTGAACAAGATGCTGCACCAAGATATATACAGCAATTCTTCTACAGACTATAATAATTTTGGGGGAACTGAGGAAATAAGCATGCATGGATATTTTTTAAGCTTTTTTCTTTCATTCTCCTCGGTTTTCAGTCTGAACCAATTGATGGCTAATAGATAATAAACACTTTCGGTAGGTTTTGAGATTCTTTTTACACATTTATGCACGGTGAAAGCCTTGGAGGTCCTACATTTTGCTTCAGTCCAGGCAATAAAAAACCGAAATTTGTTTTAGACGTGGCATGTGAGTAAAACCGTATGAAAATAAAAATGTAAAGTAACACGTATAATGAGAATTTTACGTACTCCCAAGGAACATCTCCAACAAGCATCCAATCACCCTCCTTGTCCTCGTAGGTAAGCACAAAATCAGATGATCCATCCAGCAGTTTTGAAGGTTTTGTTATTTCTTTCATCGTACCAAGCTCTAGAGTCGTTGATCCTGATCACAAAATCATGACAACATTCATCAAGAGAAACAAGCTTCGATAATCATCTAATAGAAAATAGTCTTCCAAAGGCTGTACTTTTTTTGTATAACCAACCGTATCCGACCCATTGGCCAACTAATCCAGATAAGGTACTACAAAAACCCATTATAGGGGCGACACTCACAACCCAGTTTGTTCTATTCACAATGTCATAATTCAAACCCCATACTTTGTTTAAGAGATCTAGCACCTCATTCCACTAAACCAATTAGTAGTTGGTTCAAAGGCTTTACTTTAAAAGGTCTAAGCTCCTAGTCTATTTTTTCATATTTGCACATTGCTTGAGAAACACTAGGGTTGCTTGTCAAATTTGTATCGCATATGTCCACAAACTGATTTTGCATAATGCATAAGTAGTGGAAGTCTTAAGCTTACACAATCATTTTCCCATGTATCATTTAAGACATTGTGACCATACAGTATAGGACATCCCTACAACCGGTACTTAGATGAGCACAACTCATTTTGAAAGCCAACAAAAAACAAAGGAAATCTCACCTGCCGGATTGACACTTGAGGTAGTTTTCAGAAACATATCTTCCAAAGTTTTTGCTAATTTTTCGTAGGATTCATGGGCATTCAAATCAACCTTTCTTCCAATCGGAATTCCATCCATATTCACCTTCACAAACAAGGATTTCCTAAGTTTAATGTTGCCATTACTCTGGTAGCTGCCAATACCAGCAGTACTCTTCTCAACCATAGAGGTCTCACTCTTATGGTTCTCCATTGTCGAGTTAAATCCTTCAGTGGCCAGATTTTTTTCTTGGTTAACCATGCTATTCATCCTATAAGCTCTGATAGGAGGCCACCCCACCACTTGACTGTTCCAAATTCAAGAAAAAAATAACATATGGTAAGAGAAGGTCTAAAAGCTTCCAATATGTGATTTAACACCGAGTAACCACGGTACATAAACAAAACGCATAATTATCATACAGTGCAGAAATGGTTATACCAAAAGAACAATTGTAGACATTAAAACCGTCTTGATGGCATTGGTTTTGCCTAGATAAAGATGAAGTCTAGTAGTATATAAGGCGCCCAAGACATACAGGTGTCCATATAAACTGGCTTATTGTTAATTCATGGTATCATTAATATCACCAAGCAAATGGCAACATATGTTGAATTCGGAATGAACTACAATGATCAGGAATGTGCAATATATGAACATTTATATCTTAAAAATAACAATCCATAAATAATTTGTTAGCAACCAAAATGACCAATCTCAAGGGAAGTGGAAGCCTACCAAATCCTCAACAACCTTACAATAAAGTTGTCTCCATTGCCAACTCCTTTCTGAATGAAATAATCATGCATATTCTTATAATGGTAATCTATTGACAACTTTAGCACATTCAAGTACTAAATTTTACTTTCTGTTAACTGTTGAGAGTGATATACATACCTTATAAAGGTAACTTAGTCTTATAACAGAACTATATAGAAAGCAGATAAACTCAGAAAAATACCAATTACATCCAACAACAGAAGCATAATTCAGGGCATGGCCTAATAAAGTTAAAACATACCTAGAGCCATTAGCAGCAGCAGCCACAGAATCAGCAGACCTCTTGGTCCCAGAAGTGACATTAGCTCTACTTAAAGACGATGAAGACGACGATGGAGAAGCAACAGAAATCACAGAAGGGAAATCCTTAGCAGTCAAAATTCTAGCAAATTGACCACCTTTCGAAACTTGGTGCATCTTAAAACCACCACTCTTACAACCAAGGCTCAAACCAAGACCCAGCTCCAACTCAGACTCATCAGGGAAAGAAGAATCCTCCGAGGAAACCACCATGTTGTCATCCCTTGAAACTGTAGACATAGACCCACTTTCAGAACCACCAACACCACTTCCTTCCATTGAAAATTGGAACACCTCCTTGTTTCACCCCCAATATTTAAACTTTATAACTAAGAGAAGAGAGATTAATTACAGGTAAAGCTTGCAACTTTGTAGGCAAAAGACAAATATGGAGAATTTGGAAGGGGGTATTAAGCTTAAAGTTTGGTGGGTATTGGGAAACTGGAAATGAAAGGAAAACCAAGAAGAAAGAAAAAAATAAAATAAAAGCTACTTGAAAATAAAATGAGGGTTTAAAAGGAAAGGGTTGGTTAGGTTGGGTATGGTGGTGGTGGTGCTGGTGCCGCCTGAGGTTTGTATTGATGAGTTGGGCCCCTACCTTGTCTGCTTTTATGCGCCTCCATTTAGTCTTCTTCTTTTATATCTAAAAGAAATTTCCAACGAGTTGATACAAGCCGCTGGTATCGCTTAATTTGATTTTTTTCTCGTCAATATAAGTAGTAGTTGGTAAATAGTTTAGTATTATTTAAATAAATTTAAAGTTTAAAATTTTGAATATGTAAATTTTTTTATTAAGATATTTACCTATTAAAATTATATGTGTGACGCGAACTGATTTAAACGAGTAAACAGAAATAAGTTTTGAACTTTCGTCTTTTGAAAAAAAAAATTTGTGCTTTATTTCGCTCTTTCTAATTTCTCGGGAAATTAGAAAACAAAAGGTTTGAAGATATTTCTTCTTCATTTTAGAATTTAGCTCCTAAAAAGGGAAATCCATTTCTGAAGCTAAAAGCCTAAAATACAACATATATGAAAACAAATGTTTTTGGGGAGTCGGAATCTGTCTATCTGATATTTTTGTCTTATCTTATTTAGAACAAATGTTTATTTATTTAGGGAAATGATAAGAAGTTTTGAGTATAAATTGCTTAACCTTAAATAACCCTACGAAATAATATCAAAACATTGTCACTCAACGATTGATTTGGTTATTTGAGTAAAATTACTTAATTTTTTTTAATATACTGATGTAATTATAAAATAATATATATTCAATTTTTTTAGCCTTTTAATAATACACACATTGTACATACATAGCGCTCAAACTTAAATCACCCGAATGAAATGCATCATCATTTACTATTGAGACTACTCTCGGATTCTTAAAAAGTTAGATTTAGAGTGTCACAAAATTTTATTATCGAATGCTTAGTCATACTCTCAACACAACACAACACAACACAACACAACTAGCAATTGTCCCTTACCATCATCATCCATCCTTGATCTCTCCTTACATACAGTGATGGATCAAGAAATATATTTGATGGTGGGCATACATAAAGTCTCAAAATTTCTGGGTGGACACATGTTATAAACATTACAAAAATTTAAGAACTAATTCATAAAAATTAAAAAAATTAAAGGCAAATGTGTAAACTTTAAAAAGTTAAGGGTGAGCACAGGCCCACCCAACATTATATCTAGATCCCGTTGTCTGTATATTTTTTTTGTTGCCCTTCCAGTTCACCCAAATACCAATATGCATCGCACACTTGACTTTAGTAGATGAGCATCATAATATAAATTTTCTGCATACACAAAGCTTTAAACTCAAATTTTATTTAAGAAATACAAAGTTGTTTATCATTTAAACCAATTATTATTATTAAATTATTTTAAATATATTGAATACAAGTTAATCCTATTAATTATGTAAAATAAACTTAATATTTGATATTAGGGTGTAGAATTATGAAACCCCCTTGGAATCCAATCTAATATATTGGCTAAAGTAATAAAAGGTTTTGAGATCCGTGGAAAATCAATAAAGAGGGTCAAAAAATGCAGGAGTTGACTGTTTTTGCGTGAAAAAGAGGGCGTACGGTCGTGTCTTAAGAGCAGGAGACACACTGACTCGTCCACGCTTCCCTGTATTTTCCCTTTTTCTAATTAGGTTCAAATATATTAGAAAACTCAAAACTTAGAGGGAAAAACAATTAAACTTCTGGTTTTTTATTTAATTAAACTTCAGAATTTTATCAATTTATTCCTTCAACCAAAATTAACTGTTACTCTAATATTTTTTCTTTAAGTTTGAGGGCTTCAAACACTTTTAAATTTTATAATTATTAATATTTTATCAAATCAAACTCGTATTTTGTTTTTCATTTTATAATACCTTATTTTTTAAAATTTTATTTCATTCATAATAAAAATAATAATTGAAAATTTAAAGATTATTTCTCTCCAGTCTCAATCCATCGAGCTTATTCAATACACTCCAACCTAAATCATGGCGAAGAATCAACATTATAGACATATTATGGCAACTTTACTTAAATATGGCAGCAGTTTTTTCCTTAAAAATATTATACTTGTCAGATTAATTTTAAATCTATAACATTTGCTATAGTAAAAGTGAAGTCGGTAAGAAAGTGATCCGACTTTACTGTCTATCCTTATTTTTTTAATTAAAAAGTGTTGAAATGGTAGGAAATGTTTCGACTTCAGTGTAAAATACTATTCAAAGTCTAATTGTAATTCACCCAACTTTAATTCTTTAATTATTAATAGAGTTTACTATTCAAAGTCGGATTATAATCCATCCGACTTCATTTTTTACTGTAAAAATCATAATATTCTGCAAAATAATTTGACATGTATTATACCGTGGGAAAATTTTGTAAAGACAATATTCATATCTTTTCTCCACATATTATAATACTTAATGATAACAAAAATACTACAATGAATAATTTCTCAATTAAAGCAATTAACTTGGGTAATATTATGCTAGTACACAGTGATATTAATGGGGTTCATAAAGGATTGTGGAGGCAAATATATATGAAGTTTGAACAATGGCTTTTCAATATCACAGGGATAAACCCTTTTAAACTGTAGGGATAGACAATGGACTTCGAACTGCAAACAAACCTTTCTGAACCAAGGTTATTTGAATTCTACCTCCCTAAATATGACAATCAACTGCCGAATACCACATTTTTATGCTACAAATGCTTGCAAAGTTTTCTCAAAATTTATATTAATTTTCAGGTACACATAAGATTTCGTCTCACCACTACTACTACCAAGATAAGGGTTGAAATTCCAAAGGAAAGATACGATACAAGTCAACTCCTTGAGAGCGGATTCTCATTTCTTGTCTTCATTCTCGGATGGTTGAGGCTTGCATTCAGTGCATGCTATGCAAGCCGGAGGAGGGGCGTTTTCACCGAGACTAATTCGTAATGTTTTCCGCTTCTCTTCATTCCCAGGAACATACAGGAGGGCTTCCATGATTAGGATCTCCCAGTCTCGAGGTAGTAAATGTGAATACCAATCATCTGTAAATGAATCCAATTTCAAAAAACCATATCAGGTTGAAACCTACTCATGAATTGTTTGGAATAAGCCTGTTTGACACTAAAACTTGCTCAAAACCAGAAAAATGCTAATACAGCCCTTTTTTTCCAGATGGAAACTATTAACAAAAAAGGCTTAACTCTAACAATGTATTGGAACTTAGATTAGATTTGTAAGCCTAGATGAATGATACATCAAAGGTGAGCGATATCGGATTATGTTTTTCGGGGATGTAATTAAATTGAGAGAGAACAAAATAATAAAAAAAGATGTAAACCAGAACACAAAGTGGACAACAATAACCTCCATTACGAACTGCCTTCAATTGTAATACTCCATTGCCTTGTGGTCCAGACACGGGAAATGTGCAAGATACAGATTGCCTCTTGTGCGCTACAGCAAGAGAAGCATTGTACCATGGTCCCTTCTTAATCGGTTCCTCGATTGCATCTATGACTGCTTGATTCTTACTGGCTTTCTCCATTGCCTTCCTAAAATATTGTTGGGTCAGTTATAACGATAAGATGCTTATCATTGCAAATGGAAAATGCAGAATGGGATGAAAATCCAACATTAGACATCAATTTACTGAACCATCAATAACAAGACATGATCACTTGGAGGATGCTAAAAATTATAAGTCCGTAAATTTTGTCCCTTTGCTCAACTTCCTTGAAACAATATTTAACGTCCATTAAACCTATGTTCCAGGGGCTCGAGTCCACCATTGTGCATAAAGAGTATAACAACAATACAAGTAACAAAGCTAATAGTATTTCAAAGATGCTATGTTCCGCAAAACAAAGTAATATAATTATATGTAGGTATCTCTAACTAAGGCGTATAGATTAACACCTTAAGTCAAGACATAGATACAACATACGAGGACTTCAGCATACAGTTTCAGAGAATACTTTCCTGGTCCTTAAGAAAATTCAAGGTATGGTTAATTTTACACTTGGACTCGAGGACCATGGCACTTCCTATAAAAATCAGTAACAAGAATTTCCTCCTTTCTTCTGTTCAGTCCAGAAGATAATCAAAAGTTAGCAACTTGAACACACAACCAACCTACTTAATTATAATTTCTTTCCTACATAATATAGCTTTAGGATTCCTGTCTTATTGAACCAAAAAAGGGTTTTAGGATTGTTATTGGTATTTTCCATTTTTTTATAACTCAATCTCGTTTTGCATATTTGAAAAATAGAACTCAACAGCAGAACCGGAATACCAGATGCATGGATCATACCTGCTACGGCCATGGTAGATGGCAAGGTCATCCAGAGCACTCAAAGCTACACCGCCTGTTACAGTAATCAAGACAAAAGAAACAGCTTTACGAGCAAATGACTTGTTCTTTTCATCGTTCACAGAATTTCGATTGCTGCATAATTCAATCAAATAAGTAAAATACGATGAAGTTTAGCTTATCCATTGCAGGAACCTAAAAACACAACAATTACACCTGCTTGCAACAAAAAACTACTTGTATGTTAAACAAAAAAAAAAACCAGCGTGTCAACTGAAGATGAACTATTTGAACATTGAATATATAATCTTCTGTCTGGGAATTGACACTGAGCCTAAAAAGCAACTTGGGTAGAATTTTATGAACAATCCAAAGTACAAAAAAACTTTAAGTCCCTCGAATTTTCTTGTTTTGTGTATCAACCCAGTTTCAGTATATAAAGAAGATTGATGGGGGGTTGACATAATTGGCAAATTCAATCCCAGAAAATGAAATGCTAAAATCCTAAAACTGGAAAATGAAAGAAGAAAAGTGAGATGAAAAGCAGTACCTGTAAAGCTTGGAAGATGGAGAATTCTTGAAGAAAGAAACCAACCTTCTGGATAACATATCCCTCTCTGTTATATCCCCAAAAGGCTGTTCGCAAACCCTGCTGCCTACTTCAAACCCTTTATTTGTTTGCCAAACTTTAACACTATATCAGCGTTTGAAAATAGCAAGAGAGCATCTTATATTTTTTTTGTTACAGTAAAAAATACGATTAATAAACAAATTACCTATAAGGTTTTTTTGTTTTTCTCATTTGGTACTTAATATTTTTTAATAATTTTTACTTAGAGGAAGGTAAGGAGAATTTTGCTAATACTAGATCTTAAACCTACAATCTAAGGGAGGGAAAAATATCGACCGAAAAATTTAATCACACGCTCTAAAAATTATTGATGGTACTTAATATTTTTTACGCCATCAATATCCCTAAACATTAACGTCCCTTATCCATATTTTCTGCCACCGTTGAGAGCAGTTAAATAAACTTTTAGTCAATAAAATCATACCATGTAAGTGCCTCTTTAACTTGGTTAAATTCGTCTAATGATATTGAGATTGTTCGTTATATTATTCCTCCGTCAGGGATATTGTCGTTGTTACATGATGTAGCTAGGTGAAGGACCGCTTGTGATTCGATTATGGTCATTTATTTTCGTTATTTTGTGTTTCAGTTGTTAGCTTTTTGAACTATAAATTATTATCACGTGTGCTTTTTTCCTCCATTTAAGTTTAAGGAGATTTTTAAATAGGCCAGGTAGTAATTCTCTTTTTTTTATTAAAAAAATGAAAGTATTTTGGTTTTTAAATTCTATAATTTACTCTAATATTTGTACCTAAAATTGATCCTATTTATTTTTAAATTTTATAATTTAATCCAATATTTATTATTATTGACAATATATTTTGTTTAAATATTAACATTTAATTAAATTAATTAATATATAATAAAACTCTCTCTTTCATCATGTCAAAAAAAGTAAACAAGTAAAAATACAATATTTTTATTAAATAAAAATAAAACTAATTAAAACAGGTCTCAAATTTTCTTTTTGTTCAATTTAATCCCTAAAAAGTCTAGTTGTGTCTAAAAGTATTATTGTATAAATAATCAATTGAGGCTAAACACAAATATAATAATATCATGTGCATACACATCTCTAATTACCGATGTGCAAAACAAAAAATTATCTCCAAATACAAATGTAACTAAATGAATTACACAATTAATCTTGTAATCATTAATTCAAATGAATGGACATTGATAGCACTACTCTTGTATTGAATTTGACATTATGAGTAGACTGGCCCTAACAGAAATAATATATTTTTAAAAGAAAATTACTTGAAATGTAACTTCTTTTTCACTCAAATATGTAGAGGTGTGCCAAATCTATGTGGGAAACAGCTCAAAAACATGAAAAAGATGTTCCACTTGAACTGCATAATAAAAAGCATTCAAGAGGTGAAAACATAAACCCATCAATGGAATAAATTAAAATTTATCCCCCAACACTTTTATGAGAAATAACACACTAGCAGCAACGTGAAAACACAAGTACAAGCATATTTTCTGAAGTCACTGATGGGAAATGATCGCTTAGAACGAATCACCCCCAAGATTCATGCAACAAGATGAAAAACTTCATTCAGTTTCCCCCAAGATGCTGTCTTATCTCGAACCTTGCTGATAGAAACCGTTGCCTCTTGATCTGTAGTCGCCAGATTCTTGATTGTTTCCCCTACCCAAGCTACGAGAACCAAAGCGACCTCTTGAGGCCTCAGGTGCATAACTGCCCCTACCTCTTCCCCTCCCTGATCATTTCGAATGGCAGAATCATGTCAACAAAAGCAATACTCCAAGACAATGCACAAGTTGATTACCGCTTGTAGCCCATCAATGCAAATCAATTTCAACAAATGCATGTTTAAGAAAAGAAGGAAGAATAGTTTTCTTTTCTTTTTGGTTGTTTTGGCATAAGAAAGAAGAATGTAGTACTGCAGTCCTAATATGTTACAGACACTATAGAATCATATTCTTAATGTTAATCAAGATTGTCAATATTTTATACAAAGTTGCCAAATTTAATGACTATCATAGTTATGAGTTTATAATGGAAATTTGTTTATCACCCAACCAACCTAGAGGATTATCATAGAAATGCAAAACTTTAGAGAAGCAAGTTGCACAGAATTTAGTGACTCAAAAATTTTGCGAAGAGTGCCTTTTTGGATAAGTAACAAGAATGATTTTGTGCATCTGAAGATACCCAAAAGCACCAACATGAAAGAGCATTCTACTGAAAAATATAGAAGTAAAATCTAGAGCACATAAAAGAGTGTATATTAGGGTACATACTTCCTCCACGTATACCGCTGCTATTCGGTCTGCGCTCCTCGATGTAAACTTGCCTTCCCCCCAATTGTATAGGAGACGCCTATAGAAGGAACAAAAATTGGTCCGTATTAATATAAAAAAATAAGTACAGAAGCCAAAAGGAAAACCATAAAGCTTCAGGATGGCAACGAATATACAAATTAGTTACAAAAGTAAATTATGTTATTTCATGGCACCACCTGCAGCAGCTATTCTAGTATATCAATGTATATAAAGAGTCCTTCAAACAATAAGAAACTATAAAGCTTTGACACTTGAGGGTGCTATAAGTCAATCTTGGTTTAAAGGAAACACAAAAGAAGGCTTGTTTCCTTCACCCTCCTCTCTCAAAATCTGCTTTTTTCCTGTATTTACTCAAGAAGCTCTTTAATGTCTGTGCTAGCCATCTCCATCTCATCCATCGTAAGCGACAAAATAAAACCATCACAAAGGTAAATGGATGCAGCTTTTGATCCAACAATATAGAAAAAAATAAAACTAAAATGTAATCACAATGGTACAATGTTAAAAGATTGTTCAAAGCTCCTTTTACAGCAAACTCAATGTTACAGACAAACAAAAGCCGAACAAGTAGTTGCAAACATACAATGAAAATAATTCAAAAGAGGAGATTAGAAAGGAAAGAGAGGAAGTGTTGAGCTTTTGAAATTCTAAAAAGAAATACTGAAAGTAACTAAGCTACAAGCTGCAATCCAACATATTCGCTTGAGTGAAAGCACAAACAATGAAAATCCATACCTTAATTGCATTTTGAACAGCAGGAATGTCTTCAAACTCAACAAAAGCATAGCACACACCAACAACATCCTGCATGCATCTAACACACATTTAGTTTATTTGAAGTCATATATGAAAGATAATCAAGAAGAGAAGAAAAATAAATTACCTTACGGTTCCGGATAAACACACCATCAGGCTTGATTCTGCCGAAATTCTTGAACTCCTGCTCAATTTCAGTAGCAGTAACCGTAGAGGACAAGTTTCTCACATAGACAGATTTGTATTCACCAGTGTATTCACCTGAAAAGATGAAGATCAAAAATCAGATAGCAACTCCTAATCCAAGTACTATAAGCATTTCAACCAGTAAATATTGTCACAACTCTAAGCATGAAAATGTATTTCAGAAAATGAAATGATAAGAATATCCAGCCTCTAAACCATTAATTTCCTAACTGTAGAAACAAAACCCCAATGCTCAGTGGGTTAAATTAAATGCCCAGATGGTCCATTTAAAACTTTCCTTCCCCGGTAACCAATGCAAAGGATAAATAAGGGAAATTGACAAAAAGGCAAAGCAAACCATCAAATACAAACTATATCACTGTAAGTCCTAATATAAACAAAATATACCAAAGTAGATAGAGCTAGACTAACCTTCTTCAGAGACCAATCCTTCCTCCACAGCTTTCTCTGCTGTAGATTCAGGCACATCTGACCAAGCAGAATGTGACTGTTGACTAGCAGGCTCTGGAATATGATCCCAATCTGAAGTACTCTGGGGAATCTTATTATAAGATGGTTGAGGTTGAACAGATGAAACAGATTGCTCCTTTGGAACCCGCAACTACACCATTTTTAACACCAAACAAGGTTACTTAATCAATCATAAATCATTATCTAAATTTCAAAAAACTAAACACCATAGCCTCTGGTCTGAGTATTAGATAGGAAAAAAGTTAGTTCAGAGGAAAGGAGACATCATACTCGATTCTCATTTGATAATTCACAGCAAAAGTCCCTAATTTCTCTCTCAGTCACATGTATGGCTCTGTTTACTTAATTGATTAATTTTTCATATTTGTACAGTTTGTTCTTCAATCTTCTCATGCATGGACGTGTTTCAGTAATATAAGACCAATGTTGTATGCCACACACTCAAGTAGAATTCAAAGGACATTGTGGTTACATTAAGGATAAAGAAAGTAAAAACACAGATAAAATGAAAGCTATTTCATGTGTCAAGAATAGGCAACAAGTGAGACACCCTCAATAAGCAAGTCATAAACATACAGGGTCACATAAAAACACAGTACTTGCATAATAAGCAAAGGGGAATACTTACAATAGAGGCATATGTTTTTCTTGGAGCCTCCCCAACAGATTCCTCCGAAGGAATAGCTGGGGTGGTTTCTTGCACAGTGCTCACCACATTGTGATGGGCAGCAGGAGTTTCCTCTAAAGGAGCTTCCTCCACCACAACTTCGGCTTCAAAATCTTCTTCTTGTGGTTGCTCAGGGAGACTATATTTGTCAACTGGGTCATCATCTATATGAGCAGAGTTGACATACTCCCTAGCCTCTTCCTCCAAAACATAGTCAGAAACTGTTAAATCCAACATGTTAGGTCAAACCAAAAATAAAACAAAGCAAAATTTCTGCCATCAGATAAGTACTTAACATGTACAAGCAGAAAGAAAAATTATTTCCCAAAAATCAACTTGTTTTTTAAATGTGGAAATCTACTAACCAAAATAGAGAAACTACAATACAGTGTTGGCTTGGCTTTATAACCAGGCAACTTAAGGTCATAAGAAGCAGCAAAGGTCTAATTATCCTTCATTTTTTTTGTAAAAGACATAAATATTGTCATTAAATATAAAGATATTTGATTGATTCTACCATCCATGTTAGGCAATTAAACTAGTTAGTACATAGCCATCTACAACTTTACATGTGAATATTAAGTCCAAAAAAAGGTATAGCTTGAAATAAAAAAAATCAGATTAAATTAAAGATAAAAGCTTGCACACAGTACATGGTGGCTCTGCAGCCGCACTTGACATATTTAGTTGAGCATCATGCTTGTTTTCTTGTAATGTGGAGGCTGGAAGTTGTGAAGTCATTCCATCATCAATAAACTGCAAGATATCACTAAGAACAAAGTAACCCTTCTCTTGAGGGGCAAGGAAAAAGGTTTGCACAAATTTCCTTCTCCCGCTGAAATCCTTGATTTTAACAGAACCGGAAACCATCACCAGAACACCTCCATTCCAAGAATCAAGAGAATTAATCGTCTTGATTTCAATTGCAGTAAAATTCAGTGACATGACCAAGGTATGAATTTTCTGCAGAGAGAAATTAAAAAACAATAAATTACAAAGCAACCCATTATGATGTAAAATATAAGGAAGCTTGAGAAATCTTTTATAATGATCATAGTTACCAATATTCATAGCTCGATTTGGCAAAAGAAATTGCAACAACCAGTTAACATTAAACTTTGGATTGTAACATCCAAATGATCAATAGAATCCATTTTTCTTACAAAGAAAACATGACATAGCTAAAAAAGGGTCTTCAAAAGAACAAAATTCCAACCCATCTCTCCCAAACTTGGCTTATCCTAGGCCCAATCAGTTATCTATATTCTTTAAAATGATGCAGGTTATAATCATGTTGTAACTGTTATATGGACATGAACTTGAAAACACATAAAACCAAACCCTTTAAAAAGGAAAACAGAACATAGAATGGCATTTATCAGATATAATTAAGAACAATAACATAGTGTTCATGCTAAGACAAATTCATTTGACCATAAATTACTAAGAATAGAAAAGTTACCAGCATGGAAGAAGCAGATTCGGAGGAATCTCCATCAACCCGAACCATGGTACTGTCCTCTGAGTAAAACTGATGAACTAGATCAGGTTGCTGTTGAAGTACCTGATAGTATTGCCCGACGAAGTACGAACCGACCTGAAATTTTAGAACAACAAAAACACTGATTAATAAAATAACGGAAAACCCATAGAGCGGAAAACAGAAGGATTAAAAAGAAAAATCACCTGAACGGGTCCGGGATAGGAAGCGGCGGCCATTGTGGTGTTAGATGACCTGAAAACAAAAGCATGCAACGAAAGAGGATCTAGATCTAATCTCTGCTCCTCGCCCAATAAACCAAATGCAGTCCACAGTTAAAAAGTCTTGAAATTAAAGCATCGGAAACCTAGGGTTTTTTTTTATTATTTAAAAAGACTAGGATTCGACTTTAAATGGCGGAGGGAAAAGCACTTGCCCATTTGTTTTCGTTTATTAGGGTATCAACAAAGACAAAAATGAAGGTTACGCTTGAGTTTGAGATAAAGCTACTTTTGTTCTTCGAAAGGCTTCTATTATAAATAAGAAAAAAATTTCAATACACAATCTGTATAAATTTATATAGATCGTTTAGTTTTAGGGGTTAGAAGTTTAGTTTAGAGTTTAGGGGTTTTAGTTGTAGTGTTTAGAATTTAATGTTAGTGTTTAGAATTTAGGGTTTGAGGTTTAATTTTTTAGAGTTTAGGTTTAATTTTGATTTCTAGTAGAAATAGGCAGACTTGTGTATTTTACACAACCTGTATATCAAATTTAAACCCATAAAGTATATTGATTTTTTATTTTAATTACTTAAAATATATTTTAGTTAAAATAAGTATTTATAATATATTTTTTAGTTAAAATATATATATTTATAGTTTTTTTTCAAAATAGATACTTAAAGTATATATATATATTATTTAGGTTTTAAAAGTTGTCATGCGACATTAATTAAAAATTACACTAGATAAGTATTTTGACAAAAAAAATATTTTAGGTACGTATTTTGACAAAAAAGTATACTTTATGTATTTAATTTGACTAAAAAATATAGTTTAAATACTTATTTTGACAAAAAAATATAATATATATTTAAATGCAAAAATTGATATGTTTTAGGTACTTATTTGTGATATAAGTTTTTCGAGAATATATTATATTTTTAAAAAAATGTTAAAAAGCTGAAAATAAAAAAATATTTTAATAATAAAAATATGAAAAATATAACGTACTATTTATAATAAAAATTTAATAAATATTTTACATTTATATAAAATTGAATTAGAGTGAAAATTTACTGCTTAAAATTATTGAATAAAAATATTTTATAATTATATAAATTTAAATCCAAAACAAGTTATTAAATTAAGAGTTTTTATTTTATAAAATATTTTTAGTGAAAAAATAAAAATAAAGTATTATTTTCAGTTAATGATGTCTTTTAGAGTTCATAGTTTATATCCAGAGATAACTTCTACGTAAATCTTAGTACGAGTTGGACTAAATAAGCCTAGTTGTTAATGATGCGTCATACCAATGCTGGCTTCGTACCATATAACGAGTAGTATCAGTGTTTCGTTTATATGTTTTTATTTTAATCTTTTTAATAAAAGAATGTTTTCTCTGTAATTGTTTATTTGTTACACTAAAACATTCGTATCTTACAACAAATCAAATGGAGCATGAATATTTTACATTCGTATCAGTGTTTCGTTATATGGTACGAAGCCAGTATGACTCAAATTCTAAATTTTCCGGACTAGCACCATTACAATAAACTCGCCGCACATGCACGACAAGGTTTAAAATAATATTATTTTTTATTCAAACTCGTTGTAGGAGCACGGCGAGTTCCATTTCTTTAAATATCCGATTTAAATCTTAATCAAGTGATTAACCTAATCCTAATCCGAACTTACCGTATAAGCACGACGAGTTCCCTCTGCCTTAACGGCGTTGTAGGGCTAACTATAATGACGTTTTGAATGCATTGAACTCACCGTGTAGGCACAACGAGTTTGGTTTAGGATTGATTAAATTTGTTTGAAAGTATTGTAAAGTTTGAGTTATAAATTATATCAGTGACATTTAATTTTTTTAAAAAAATAGTAAAAGTTTTAAAAAGTTTTTTATTAAAAATTAAATTTGTGAGATTTGTAAAGTATCTAAAATTTTGTAATTGTATTTTAATGCTCAAATATTTTAAGAAGTAAGTTGTATAATGTTTTAAACAAAATGTAGAAGTTTAATCTAATTATTTAATTTGAGTACTTAATTTCAATATTATAATAACCCTTTATGTAAATTATACAGTGGTGAAAAGTTAGAATGAAGTGAAGTTTCATACTAAGATTTATGTTAAAACATGGTTACTTAGTAAAAAAAGGTAGAACAACAAATTTATGTTAGCAATTAGACAGTTTGGCATTCTGTGACCCGGAAGTCTACAATTTTCGTAGAGTCTAGGTTGTTCGGTAGGCTCTCATTGACGCGTGTTGTTTATAGCATTTTGAATCCTTGTGGCTTTTGGACGTCATGCGTTTTCCCTTCGCAGACTTTGGTCAGGGAAAATTGTGGGCCATGTCTGCTCAACATTCTATTCGGTTTCACTTCCGATTTGTGGGAATTCCTTTTTGTATACCATAAATACTAAATGAAGTCAGTATTCATGATCCACGTATTCTTTGTAATTTAGTATGGCAACGGAGCATGCAGCGATGACATGCTCGCATGGAGTCTCCAGTGGTTGGAAGTGCCCACAATCACACAACCTGTGTTCGAGATCCACCCTGTATGACATTAGATCAAAAGCATGCATAGGTCGTGGTATCTCCAAGACACGAAAATAGTTGTCGTTATGTGACATTGGTAGCACATACAACCCATTGGATTTAACATTTTTTTAATTTCTTATTGTATCTTGGGGTGGAATGTGCGGCTCTATTGCTATATAACGACAACTTTTTCCCCTTAAGGTTACGAACAACTTGGCCAAAAGGAAGTCCGTAGCTTTCACGATGACTGTCACTGGCAAATTTTTAATTGTCTTAAAAGAATAATTAATTGCCTCAGCCAAGTTGGTTGTCATATGGCTATATCTAAAACCGCCATCATATGCATTGGTCTATTTTCCTTGGAAATTTTTGCAACGTACTTGCAGCCCTCAGAATCTCTCTCGCAAGTCTTCAAGCATTTGTTTAAATTTGTGTTGAACTACTTCGTACCCTAAGACACGACATAGTATACAAATGAGTTATAGGGGAAGCAGTGATAAATACAATAAATCTTAATACGTACACATGTGTATAACGAGTCTGCGTTCGTCGCCCTTCTTAAACTGCCCATGGTAGTTTGAGGCAATATGGCATATGCAGAAACGATGTTCAATGTTTGGAGATTGAAACCGACTGCCCAAAGATTTGATCACATACTTTATCCCATCTTCTCGATCTAAGATCAAGCAAACTCGATCATTTCGTATAATGTAATGATGTAGCTTATTGAGGAAAAACCTGCATGATTTAGTATGTTCTCCGGAAACAAGTACGAACGCAATGGTTATTGTTTTGAGATTGTCGTCTTGAACAACGGCTAACTGTAAAACTTGCTTGTATTTTCCATACAAGAATGTGCCATTGATTTGCACGATAGGCTTGCAGTTCTTGTACGCATTAATACATTAGGGAAATATCCAGAAAAGTCGTTGGAATTGGCAGATATTAGGAACCACGCGATTATCTATGTAGTATGGTTCGATTTCTAGACCTGTGATCATTTTGTGGTTGTATTTATTTATGATATTTATCCAAGCTAAGAGCTCATTGTAAGAAGCATCTCATTCCCCATACAGATTCATGATTGCTTTATTTTTTCCCCTTCAATTCTTTTTGTATGATAGAGTGTATTCGTATACTAACGTAACATGTGCCCTCAACACAGAAACAATGACTTTAGGGCTTGCTTGGACAATTGTTTGGACACTTACGGCGATGAGTTTTGATTCTAGGTTTGGATGATCCTATCTGTAACCAACAGCACAACAAGTATGAGGGCCTTTGTAGACTATGATCTCTTAGACGTTGTCTTTCATTTTTTATTTTGGACTCGAACCTTCCAATTGTATTCATGTGTCACTTTCTATTTACATTCATATACGTATTTCTTTGACGCTGAGTACATCACCCTAGAATACGCACCATTACGTATGTTGTAGTTTTTAACCACAATTTTTGCTTGGTCGCTTGTTCTAAACTGCATCTTGCGCCATAAATTATTTTTTTAATAGCAAAGTAAGAACCGTCGAAACCCACGTTAGACACGTCAGGGAACTTTGGCACGTTCATTGTCGATAGGTCGATGTCGTGCATGTGCGATGGAGGCTTGTACAGTGTAAGGACACTATTGCTTGCAACATGTCCCAATTAATTTTCAATAAATATTCTAAGGACGTCATCATTGGTGTCACTTTCAGTTTAGAGGCAAAATCGGCATCAACGTCACGAATAAATCAACCTCAACACCATCGGTCTGAGCTCTTGAATCAGTTGACTCATTTAGATCGAAAGATGCTATGCAAGAGTGTCGACCCCTTAAAAAACTTGATCCACCAATTCTTGTTTGATGCCCATCAACGTAAGGGTTGAAGGTCGAATGTTGAGTTGATGGTTGTTCGACATTTAGGTCGAAGAAGTTGGTGGACGAGTGTTGCGCTATTGAATATGCAGGTTCATCATTAAGCGCAGAGGTATAAGCAGGAATACCAAGATTTTAATCCCCTATTAAAGAGCTGAAATAATATGTTGTCGTCTGAGTTGCGGCTCAATTTTCATTGTAATCTGGTAATTATGCACTAAAATTTGTATACAAATAGCAAATTTTCTCTCCTCACCCAGTATGTGTGTCGACCATTACTTTGACATTGAATTAATTGTCAATTCTCATCGCATCGTATATCACTAGAAGGAAGAATGCCTAGAACCTATAATAGATAGCTTGTAGTGGTCTGTTACACCCTACAGGTACTAGCTATTTTGATATTACATTATAGCGATTCAATATCAATTGTGTGAATGAATTTAATAGAAAAAAGTTTTTGGACTCAAAGTTTTCCCCGGTATTACCTCCCATATAGTTGCCATTATAGTATACGATTGTTGTGTTTGGTGCTGGTGCCATTGTAAAATGATGTTTGTTTTAGTTTGCCAAAAAATTAAATTGAAAGAGATATTGACTTAGTGGGTTTGTTTAAGGGTTGTGCAAAATGACAGATAGATAAGTTGTTGTTATACAACTTAATTAGTTTTCGAACTCGCAATGTACATACGGTAAATTCCCTTGATTCGTATTAGAAATATAAACTGACAGTGCAATGTAATTTCAATTCTGAACAAATTTGGTGACATGATAAGCAAAATTAACCATGCTTAGACGGCGAGTTCAACTAAACTCGCCATCTATGCACGGTGAGTTTTACTTGTCATGTCACCAAATTTGCTCAGAATTGAAATTACACGATGGGTGGGGTGTAACTCAACTTACATGTAAAGTATGTTTAGGCTCAAATGCCCAACTATAAATAACTGGTAACATGATGTCCGATTGTTTAAATCATGCATTTAAAAAAATTATATTTTTTGTATTTTAATGTATTCAAAATTGTGGTCATTTTATGTATTGGTGGCACGTAGTTGCACAAACAAAGTTTTCCTTACAACATTAATCAAGTAGAGGGAGATCGTGGTGTCAAGGCCTATAATTAATTACGTAGAGCAACCCAAGCCACCCATTATGTAAAATGAGCCTTGATAGCTGCATATCTCATGTTGAGTAACTCTGTGTAGCACACATTGTATCTCTCCAATTCTCTATATCTATAGGGTTAAAAACCAAAATAGCACCCCCTACATCCTAATATTACAAAACTGTGTATCACGAACAATAATGTCCTTCAGAACCTTCTACAGAGCTGCATATCAGACAAGTTAATTAAATTTATAAAATTTCGTTTGTATTTTAACTTTATTATTTTTTCAATCGTTACCTAGTATGTGAAATGTTATTTTTTTGTTTTAAATTATTGGTTGAGTTTAACCTACCAAGATTCAAAAACTGTTCCGAAACATGCATTGAAAACCCTACTAAGATGACTCTCGTATGGGTGTTTAGACGCGTTTTACGCCTTTTTAAATATTTTTTGGGCCAATTTTTTTACGTTAACATGAAGTACAAGTATTTATCTATACGATGATGTGTCAGCCGCTCGGTCCAACATTTAAAAATTGCTTTGAAACATGCGTTGAAAACCCTACCAAGATGACTCTCGTAGGGGTATTTAGGTGTGTTTTACGCCGTCTCTGGATGTTTTTTTGGCCAAATTTTTTATGTTAACATGAAGTACAAGTGTTTATCTATTTGACGACGTGTTTTTCGTTCGGTCTAAAATCCAAAAATCACTCTGAAACATGCGTTGAAAACCCTACTAAGATGACTCTCGTATGGGTGTTTGTGCGCATTTTACACCGTATTTGGCTATTTTCTGGGCCAATTTTTTTACGTTAACATGAAGTACAAGTGTTTATATATACGATAGTGTGTCCGTAGTTTGATCCAACATTCAAAAACCACTTTGAAATATGCATTGAAAACCATATATGAAACCTCAGGGCGAGTTCCCATATCATTCCTACTTTTTTAAACTTCCAACAACATTTTTCAGAGGTTTATTTGACACATATAACTTGTCCTCCCGTCACTATGACTTTAGCCGCATTTTTCCTCTATAAATAGCATTGAAACAATACATTTTCTTCCATACCACACCTCAATTTCATATTTTTTATATGCACCAATTTGATGAAGTTCACGTCACTACATTAATTACGTTGTACATTGTTCGGAATGAGGCTGCCAAAAATCATAACGAAAGCTCGAAAACTTCAATTACTGCAACATTGTCTCATATTACAAAATTTTGCTTACAATATTAGTTTTTTGTAAAATCGCATGGTCTTACATTATCGGGATGCAACCCAAATGCTGTCGTCGGGACATCAATGTAGAATGTTGCACTCATTTTTATTCCATTCAGCACCTGTATGCTTTTATAATAACATATACGGGTACTGCATGTCATATTTCATGTTGGCTGGCCCTGTTTTACATGAACAACCCTTTCATTTATCAAACAATTGGGCAGTCATATCACAAAATGTAGTACTGAGCTAACCTATAGTATACTATAACAAATTATTTACATGTACTCAATCATATGTATTCAAGTTCGAGGAGTAATGTATAATAAGTTGTCAATCTTTTTTAGTGTTCTAAATATGCCTTATTGTTCTAAATTCGATCGATTGCAACATTCAACAGAGTTTGTTACGTGAAAAAAATAAAAAAAAGCATAACAAATTTTGTCAACTAAACTCAAATCAGTATTAAATCATGAATTCATTCATTGGGTCCGAAATTTATTAAAAACAAATATCTAAAATTAAGAAACAAAACTATTGTAAAATGAAACATAATAAATTTTGTCAACTCAACTCAAATCATTATTAAATCATGAATTCATTCATTAGGTCCCAATTTATTAAAAAAGAAATATCTAAAATTAAGAAATAAAAATATTGTAAAACGAAACATAACAAATTTTGTCAACTCAACTCAAATCACTATTAAATCATGAATTCATTCATCGAGTCCGCAATTTATTAAAAAATAAAATTTTAAAATTCAGAAACAAAACTACTAAAAAACGTAACATAAAAAATTGTGTCAACTCAAATCAAATCAATAATTAAACCTTGTGTACTCTACAGAGCTTGGTCCCAAGTTAGGGACCCATCTGAAGGTGGATACGAGCCGACATCAAAAGCTTCAACGTCTATATTAGGCTACAATTTGGGCTCGGATGCGAGTTCGGGTTCAAGTTCCGATTTTCTTCTTAATTGTCTGCATTTACCTCTACCTTTCAATCTACCTCAACCTCTTCTCCCCTCAGATCTGCCTTTAAATGACCCCACACCGATGACGACTCACTCGATGTTCCTGGGCTTGTCGGGTTTGAAACAAAAGAAGATAAGCTTCTTCTTGGACATCGGTCATCAACATCAGTTTGCTGTTTGCCACAAACCACTGATGGTACTCACTCAGAATTCGATAAATCAAAATTATTTGGTCCAATGGGATCATAATCTGGCAACCTACTTGACCTGTCATGCCACCATGCTATGTATGACGAATATTTGTTTGGCCAATTCTCTTCGTTCTTACCCCGTAAGTCTTCATGTTCAATATCATCCATATTCATCGGGTCTTCCGACATAGGCTGGTGGTATGCAAACTGCCTAAGAACTCGATTGTCGTAAAATAGCTCGACAATGGTAAAATATAACAATGGCATTATCGAACACCAATTATTGGCATCTTCGTAGGCATTGTTCGGAATCACCTCGCGAATATCATCATCCTTATATATCATCCATCGAAACTACAATAATACATATATAACCAAAAAATTGGATCAAAATAAATTCAATTTTGTAAATTTTAGTCAAAAGCAAATTTGCATTATCTGTTCTTTGCAATACATTTCAATCTTCACTCTAACTTCGAGGATTATTTTTACCTGCAACGCATTTTTCTTGAATGCTTAGCTCCATCTACACAATACAAATATGAACATCATGCTTTCCATTAATAACATATAAAATTATTATGTGACTGAACATTATTACCTTGAAGCGAGTGAGAATTTAGATAGAAGATCACAAAAGGTGCCAGAAATAGAAGCCTGTACCAGGCCCATGATTGTAGCAGCACCACACACCCACTATTATCGGCGTGCACGAATCTGTCGTTGACGATTGTCTGGGTCACTGCCTTACACAACTCGCGGTAGAGAAAATCTATTATTGCATATCCCTAACTAATTTTTTACTCCCCACAACGTCTGCAAGAACGGGAAGTACTGCGTATGCATGTGAGAACCCGATTTGTCCGACATTAGCATACCACCGAGAAAGTGCAATATATAGGCTTGAGCAACGCAATCAATTTATGTCGATGTGGAATTTCCATCCACTTAAAAATCACTCTTCAATCACGTCAGCTTCACACATTTACAATCAATAATATGCGCCAGTGGTGTCTTCTCCAAATACTTAAAGCAGTAATCAGTAGCAAAATACTTATTCTAAGCAATGATTGGACTGCCTGAAATTGGGACACCGAGATGCATAGCAACATCTTCGAGGGTGATTGTGCACTTTTCGCACGGCATGTGGAAGGTATGCGTCTCTGGCCTTTAACGCTCCACCAACCTATTAATCACTCCAGCACGATTTCAAAGTCACGAATATTTGGCGCATACCTAAAACTGGCCATCTCCATAAATTCTCTTATATATAGGCTTGGCGAATCGCTCTATATCAAGCGATGCCGAAACTTTGCCTCCTCGTTCTACAAACACAAAATTTAAATTAAAGTAGTGCTTTATCATTTACAAACAATAAACTAAAAGTTGTAAAAAACATAAATTCTTACCAACAATTCTATGTTGTTCGTGATGTGAGAATCTTCAAATTTTAACAATGCCGTTTTTCTCCAATAGTTATGCGCAATTAAATGCCTAAAGCATCACAAACCAAACGAATTTTAGAAAATTTCCGATTAAAATATTTACAAAACAATTTACTATTCGGATTAAAAAAATATGCATATATAAAAAAATCAAATAAAAAATAATTCATGTTAAAAAAATTAACTGTAATCTAAAAAAGTCAACAAACGTTACCTTTAACCTTCCGAATTATGTGTGAGCTTGCTTCTTTTGGTGTGGTCTAAGAAAATCTCACGGCTTGACAAACTCCTTTGCTTTGCTCGAGCAAAAGATGATTTTTGTGTGTGTGTTGTAACCCTAAACAAAACTATTTATAAGAAACTAAAAAATCCTAATTTGCAAAAACCCGTAATACTTTTTCGTAAAGGTCGTTACAACGTTTTATGGTAGAGGGAGCTCGTCGTGCTTGTACGGCGAGTTTATATTAGGATTAGGTTAATTACCTGATTAAGTTTTAAATCAAATATTTTTTAAAAAGTAAATCTCGCTGAGATCCTACGACGAGTTTGAATAAAAAATATTATTGTTTTGGAACTCGCCGTGCAAGTGCGACGAGTTCAATATAATAGTGCTAGTCCAAAAAATTTAGAATTTTTAGTCCTAATTTGATAAAAATAGGACCTAATGGTCCTAGAAATGTCTTTAAGCCTATTTATTTAATCTTCGTTTTCTTCTTTCCTTTTTTAAGTATCTCACCGCATAATACAAACATCACTGCACACGAATCTTTATTCAACATATCTAAAATTGTCATTTTTTTGTTATATGGATGTCTGTTTTACGGTTCAGGTTTGGGGTGCGAAGCTGGCACTCTCAACAATATTGTCTTTAAAATTTAAACTCGCGTCCTCTTTTTGAGAGTGTAATTTACCTTACCAATACACCTAATACTTGTATATCGAAATTATCAAATTTTGTTGATGATTCTTCTTTTCACATTAGAAAACGACCAAATTCCTAAATAAGTTAAGCAAGGTACCTTCCCTAATTATTTGTTTCCTTTTCTGTCTTTTTTCCCCTAGTTAAATGGATCTTTCCGTATTTTATGGAATTTATAAAATAAAAAACCCCAAACGATCAACCTTTACGCCGTTTAGTCCCTCGCTCTTTCAGGCTTCAACCTAAATTGAAAGCCCTGCAACAAAGCCCCACTCCAACTCCTACTAAGCCATGGCCGCCCAACCCAAGCGAGGCGGCGAGAGGCGATCCGACTCCGGCATCATCTCCAAGTTCACTTCTTCCGCCGTCGTTTCCCGTAGTAAGCAGGCCGCGAACGACGCCGCTTTCGTCTCCAAGAAACTCCTCCGCAGCACCGGCAAAGCCGCCTGGATAGCCGGAACAACCTTCTTAATCTTAGTTGTCCCTTTGATAATCGAAATGGACCGCGAGCAGCAGTTCAATGAGCTCGAGCTCCAGCAAGCTAGTCTCCTCGGTGCCCCGCCCACTGGACCCGCCCTTAAGTAATTTCGGGTCGAGTCGTATAAGGTCAGGGCATTTGTGTTTATCAATTTTATGCCTGTTTCAGGTCATTATTCCGGTGATTATTCCAGTAAAACCTTTCTGATGTACTTTTAGATTTTTATTTTTATTTTTAAATAAATTATATCTTTTTCGGTGTTTTTAAGTTTTAATCACTTGTGGAAATGTTGATATTAGACTTGTCTTATCTAGTTTATCCCTGTACATTTTAAGTGAAATTGGATTGTGCTTGATTTTGCTGTTCAGTAAGCTAAAATCCATCCACACTGATTCTTGTGTTTTATGTTTTCCACCTTTGGCATACTCGAACAAATAAAATTTAAATTATAAAATATAAATAATTAACTCGATTAACTTGAAATTTTTTGAACTGGCTCATCCCCTGTGAGAGGATCACCTTATTCTTTCGCATCAACTCCATTACCTGGGTTTAGTTTGAGTGATTAAAGACTTAAACTGCAGCCGGTTCGGGTGGACATCCTAGTAGAATTGAGCCTTAGTGCTCCGTCTAGCACCCAAATCTCATTTTCTTCTAATTGTCTTTCCAAAATCTAACCAGCCTAAATGCAAATGGTACACAATTTGTCTGATGTGAACTTTGTTGAATTGAGAATAAGACATAAGCTTATGTTTATTTCCAACTATTATCTGAATATTTCACAACAAACACTCAATATTTATCTGACAAATATCGCGCATGTAACCATGAAGATTGTGATACTCGAGCAGCTTTTTTTTAGTGCATTTGAACAAGACATTGTAGATAAGATCAAATCTAATCCATGTAGTAACCAAGCAAATATCGGCAATCTGTCTCCACACAAGTACCGTGAACTACCCATATGATCATCGATCCAATCCAATGAGCTAAACAAACCAATTACTGGAACATCGTATGCCTCTTGACTTTGAGCAAATCCACATCTACAATGTATTAAGATCATCCCCATTATACTAATACTGATACAAACTAAGGTAATTTTTAAAACTTCCAAGGCTTTCTTTTCTTAATTCTTACCATGTGTAACCATTAAAGTTTTGGACTTTAAAAAGCAATTTTCTCAAGCAAAGTTAACATTTTTTTACCTGTAAACTCCATTATTAACATTGGGGTAAATCACCCGATTCCATTCTTCAATCTCCTCTTTCAACTCCCCCGGCCCGTTCAGACCCGAATTGAAGAACTCAATAATATCATAGCTCTCATTGCAAACTACTTCTTTGTTCTTCACATCCCACAGCATTGGCACCGTGACTCGCCCATCATACCCGCCTTTTCTCAGTTGGGTTTACCGGTTGCGGCGACGGTGAACTGTGCGGACAACACGGGAGCCAAGAACCTGTACATCATTTCTGTGAAAGGAATCAAAGGGCGTCTCAACAGGCTTCCGTCGGCTTGTGTCGGCGACATGGTCATGGCTACCGTCAAGAAAGGAAAGCCCGATTTGAGGAAGAAGGTGTTGCCGGCTGTCATCGTCAGACAGCGGAAGCCTTGGCGTAGAAAGGATGGCGTCTACATGTACTTCGAAGGTCCAAGCATTTCCTTTTCCTCATTTTTAATGTTTTTTTTTAATTTATCTTTGTTGCTTCTTTTGGTAATGGGGTTGCTGATATTGATTGTCGGTTACTCTTAATGAGAAGCATAGATTAAGTGGAATTTGCCAGTGTTAAACAGTACGATGTTTGTATTTCTTTTGCACTGTGTTACCTGTCTGCTGGTATATTTGATTTAGTTATTGTGTGATACTTAATTCATTTGCTACTTTTTTAAGACTTAATTTTCTCTTATGTATCCATGTACAGATAATGCTGGTGTCATTGTCAACCCCAAGGGAGAAATGAAAGGTAAACCGAACTCATTCATTGTCTTTATTCCACTCGTATATCCAATTACATGTTTACAACAATGCCGGTTGTTGAATGGTGGGGGTTAAATGCTAAATTCAGCTGTTTCTGTGTCTCTGTTCGAATGAACTTTTTTGCATGGTTTTTCTCTGGTTACGTGCTCTTGCTATCTCCGGTGAAATAAAGTGAATATTCCTAAAAATTAGCTGCTGTTGTACCTCAATTTGAAAAGGAAAACATGTCTCAGTGACCATTCACTGATGTTTTAAATATTCTAATTTCTATCTTTCCAAGTTAGTAACATTTATGTTACTTTGACTCGGTGTTGAATCAGTATACTTGTCCTGAATGGTTTTGTTCTTGTTTTTCTTTAATTTTTGCATCGATATGGAGGATCTTGGAGGTTGTGTTTCTCTTCCCGTGTTTGGCACTGAAAATTGAGTAGTCATGGGCTCATTGATTTGATATTGATCTGCAGTTCAGTGGCGAAAATGATTATTTGTTGGATTTGATATTGAAAACCTAGGCTCATGCCTCATTGATTTGGTTTTTTTATCAGGATCTGCTATCACCGGTCCTATCTGAAAGGAGTGTGCTGATCTTTGGCCTAGAATTGCAAGTGCTGCCAATGCTATTGTCTGAAACATTTTCATGATTTTGTTTGAGATTGTAGTTTTAATGTTATCCTTGTGACAAGAGAGGTTTTGATTAAACAGTAGTAAACCTTCAATCTAGTTGTCACAACTTTTTATACTTCATTTTATGAATTATAAATGTTTATATGTATTAGCTATGCCGATGTGCATAAGCTTACCGCTTTTCTCATCCAATTAGCCTCGTGAATTGGCCCCAATTTTTTCATGTGGCATATGCCCAAACAACTCGACATCTTACATTAAAATTCAACCTAATCATCGAGGTTTAATCAAGACATGACACTTTGCTTTCCAAGAGAACTTAAACGATTGAACTTGCACCTGTTTTATCACGTCAGCATGATTCTGCTGATCTTGTTCTAATGTTGCCAATTCTGAAGCAGCAACCCTGAATACATGTCAGGCAAATGTCCTAGATCAAATGGTTCTAGGCGCAATATTCTTAAAAACATGACGTTGTAGGAGGAAAAAGCTAGTTGAGCTACGGTGGTAAATTTTTTCCCGTTCCTGTAAGTGAAGAATTCGGTTATTCTTCATCTCGTTAGTTCGGATCTCCATAGTTTTCGGATATTCGCCACCTAATTCCCACCCCTAGTCAGATATGGGCACTAGAAGGGTGATTCACCTTCTCTCTCTTTGCTTCTCGTTTGGGCACTAGAAGGGTCAGAATTAGGCATGGACGGCATGAACATTTTAGTCATACCAAACCTACTCTTTGTCTCTCTCTCACTATTTTTTAGATTTTTCCTAGAAAATTCTTATTGCCTAAACCAGAAGAGAAATCACACATGATAAACACAAGCAACTTTTGGAAGGTTAGCCAATCCAAAAGGTGCTCATCTCAGACATGGATGACCTAGGAATGATGGTAAAAGCAAAGTGGAAAGAACATTGAGTGGTGGTGGTTCTGATTTCAGACAAAAGGCTAAGTGCCATCTAACACCTTATCCTTGTTGCTTTTATCTCCACTTTGAGTGTATATAAAGGAGAAGTTAGCTTAAGAGCTTATAACTGAAAATTCTGAAAATGCAGATCATGAAGAGGATTCAGTTGTTGAAATGGGAAAAGAAAGTGGCAAGTGATGAGTATGCGGTCAAGCTTATCGGTGTAGAAAGACGGCCGACTTTGTGTTGCTGCTCAAAGTTACATGCGTTGAAGCAATTTGTTTTGAAGCTCAAGTTACAGTGGAGGAAAGTTACGAGGCTGCAAAGAAGCAGCACACAGTTCAGTTATGACTTCCACAGCTATTCTCTCAACTTCGACGACGGGTTTTCACATGAACATATCATACACTGAGTTCAACACCATGAACTTTGCCGTTTTATGTGTATTGGATTTCCCGTTGGCCTGAACCGTTGTCTGTTCTCATCCCCATTGAATTTCCTATGATATAACCGTTGTAACTAGTTTCAAAATCTAAGATAGAACCGTCAGACCAGGGACTTAAATTACTGTAGACATAACGGATGTCCTCAATAATAGTTTCGGACGATGCTGTTAGTGCTATATAGTGACCGTTATTACAGTAGCGACCGCTATTTAAATCCCTGCATACAATATATTTCCCCCTCAAATCTGTAAAACTAAAACAGAAAGCTGTCAAGCATTGAAGCCTTGTGCAACCTTTTTGGTTGCCAAAAACAAAAAGCATTTTCTGGGTTTAAATGTTTGAAATGATTGCATTTCCCCCAACTTGTGATCAACGATGTTGTTTTTTCTGAACTCTGAACCCACCACTTTTTTTGGTTGCTCTCCAGCTTCCCTAAACTTTGCTCTGACTAATCTAAATTAACCCAAGATAACTCGAGACCTATTAAACGATACCAAACTACTTACCAAATGAACCAACCCCTCTTAGTTTTAAACCCACCACTTTAGTTCCCAGTTATGGAAGAATATTTAATTGCATCCAATTACGTATTTTTCTTTCCGTGTTTGATGGCACGAACTGCGTTACATACTTATTCTTTCGTCCCTGGAATAATTGAGAGACCAGCAATCATATAGGGCATCCAAGGCTGGATATGAAACTGTGCTTATTCTAAACTGGTACATGCCATCTGAGAACTCATATGGCATGAGGTGGACACCATAATTTTGACTGCCATTTGGTTTGTCCATATATCCATTAGCTCTCAACTAATATACCATCTTCCATTTAATAAATAATCATTGCAGGTGATTATCCGAAGCTAGATCATGGCTCCATTCCTGAGTCCTGACCCCACCTCCCATGTGATCCTTCCCTTTTATGTGCCCCACTCAACGTTCTGAATTCATACCAATCTTCATTCCTCACCTTCTCTCTGCAAAATGACAAGGGAAACTTTGCTCCTTCTGGCATTGAGATGCCTCTGCATCGGCCTCGCAGCTGCCGACTGGAGCATTTTGAACCCAAAATGGAGATTCGATGCGAAACAAGATCCCTGAAAAAACTACTGTGAAAGTTGGAGGATCAATGTGGAGCTGAACAACATAAGGGACTTCGAATGCGTCGATCACATCAAGAAGTACATGACTTCGTCTCAGTACACGGCCGACTTCGAATGAGCGATCGAGGAAGTGACACTCTACTTGAGCAAATGTTGCACCTTGAAAGGCGATGGCAAAGACGCATGGATTTTCTACGTCGACGCGCTGATATCTACTATCCCTTACTTCAAGAAACACGGTTTCGGGTAAGTTTCAAAACTTCTACCATACTCCACAACGTTCCCATTGACATGTCCATTGTTCCATGTTTGGTCACACATGAATCTGATGAACTAAACCAGGGGAGAAAAGGTGAACTCATCTTCTTTCGAGGCATGGATGCAAGATAGCAAGGCACCAGCTCTAGACCACACATTCAAGCTCTTCCACCAGATCAAAGATAAAGGGATCAAAATCTTTCTAGTCTCTTCAAGAAAAGAAACCCTCCGATCCCCCACGGTCGATAACCTCATCAAGGTCGGATACCATGGTTGGTCTAGTCTCATCTTAAGGTATGCAAATGCAACTAACCAAAATTCTCGAGTTTCAATTTCGAAAACTGCAATTCCCTAGTTGTTGACACAATTCCAACACATTTTGAATGAATTACAGGGGTCTTGATGATGAGTACATGCATGTGGAGCAATACAAGTCACAGGCCAGGAAAAAGTTGGTGGATCAAGGGTACCGCATATGGGGAATCGTTGGAGATCAATGGAGCAGTATAAAGGGGCTGCCGGAGGCCAAGAGAACATTCAAGCTGCCAAATTCCATTTACTACCTGGCTTAAACTTCACCTGAAACCCAAATTTTATGCCTATTTTCCCAGCTAATGTGCTTTTGTATTTGATTGGGGTTGTTTCCAGAAATCCAGAATAATGATTAAAAAATACTGTAATAAATATACAATAGTTGAACAAACACTGAAACCAAAAACAGCATTGGCAGGGCAGAAAATTAGAGCTGTGTTACTCTTGCCTCCAAAATCTTTAGAGCAGATACTGCCTGCAAGAAATCAGTGTTTTATGTGCTATCCAAAGTTGAAAAAAAAAAGTTGTTCATTTGTGGATATTTTTGCAGAAATTGCTAGTCCTCAAGCTATTGTCTTAATTTAATATAAATATTTGTTTCTATTATAATCATTCGAATTTAATTCATTGACCATCTGGTCTAAATCGTGTATTATAAAGATACAAAACTCTCTTAATTTAATTTATTTTATTTTATTCATAATAATATAATTTAAACAATGACCCTATTTGGTAAATAGCGGTTTGAGCCAAAATTAAAAGTTTGAGCTAATATTAGAGGTTTGACCAGTCATATCCGCTAATTTGGATGTTTGATGAATAACGGATTGGGGTGGAACCTTTAATTTTGAAAAGCTGCTAAAAATAGCTTTTTAAAATTCGAGGTTTTGACATAAGAGTTATAAAGATCATTTTACCTTTAATAATTATTAAAACTCCCAAAATAACCCAAATTTTAATTTTTTTATTTTAATTTTTCACCCTCACATATTTACATTGTGACATTTATAAACTAATACTTTTTGTTTCTTTTCCTTTTTATTCTCACACATTTATATTTATATTTAATAATTAATTAAATTGTATTAAAAATAATTATATAAATAATGTTATATTAAAAAAATTTATAATCAAATTAATTAAACAAGTATCAAATATAATCATGTCCTATATGTCATTTTTCTTGTTTAAATAATCAAACAGTTATAAGCTATCAGTTAATTTTACCAAATACTTTTATACAATCAGCTAATATAATTCGCTAGTCAAATCAACTAATGCAATCGAATATCAACTATCAACTAATGTAATATGCTATCAGTTAATTGCCAAACATGGCCAATAACTTTATTTAAAGGATATTATGCCTCTTCTCGTTAAATCAAATTACGATTTTTCTTCAAAAATTTTTAATTAGTCGAGTGACCAATAATGTTCATTAACTTTTATTTTGTGTAAATTTGAATCTTGATAATTGTATTAAAAATATTTATTACTGCTCTATCGTAAAAAAAAAAACAAGTTTTCTTTTGATTTATGATTAAGCTATTGTCTTTGTTTACGAGGGAAGGATAAGGTCCATTCTTGAGATGCAGTTTGGGGGTCCAATGATTACAGGCCCATGATATCATTGAGTACGTGAGAATTTGAGCTATACATTTAGCCCCCTTTAGAGTTGCTTTTAGACTTTAGTTGTCTTCAATTCATTTAAGATTATTTTTGAGTAAGTAATAACTAATAATTATAGACTCAGTAATAACTAATAAACATGTCAATTTTTTTTTATAGTTTTCAAAAAATTAAAATATAATAAAATGAAATATTTTATACTTATTTTTTATTAAAAATTTAAATATTTAAACAAAAATATATATAATTTAAACACTTATTCTTATACAATTGAGAGTTCAGATTTCGCCGCATTATTATTGAAATTGACAGTTTAGAGGCTCTCAAATTGCTGCAGGAAACTTCAACACGAAAGGATGGACTGTCACTCCTGCTTCACATTGACATGATATTGCACTTAAAACATGTACGTTCGGATGGTAACAAAATAGCCGATGTTTTGACCAAAATTGCTTCCCCAAATAGTTTGGATGTCATTCGATTTCCTCAGCCACCTCATGGAGTCTCCGCAATTTTTTTTGAAGATATCACTTAGCTTATTATTTTGGTGGTTTAGGCGAGAGCTAGTTTTTGTTCCTTTTATTTATGTTTTTTTATGTGTTCAATTATTTTTATAGATTATTATTATAGTAGTATAACTATTTTTTTCTCTATCTAAGTTTAAAGAAGTTTTTTACGAGATACCTAATAATAAATTTGTTTATTAAAAAAAGGCATAAAATCAAAAATAGCCCTTAACGTTTGACCTTTTGGTCACTTTAACACCTATTCTTTTATTTTTGTGCAAACAGACCCTTAACGTTTTATTTTCGTTCAAAATTCACCCTCGTTGAATAAAAACCGTCCGTTAACTAATGGTCAACACCCTTCGATGACGTGGCATATCTACATGGCATGACTTGTTAACGGGGCGATGCCACGTGTATAGAGATGCTGACGTGACATCATAAATTTGTTTAAAAAATAATCATTTTTATTAAATTTTAACCAATCAGATGACACATGGCATCATTAGATTAGTTTTAAAGAAAAGACTTAATTAAAATTACAATACGTAAGAGGTGTCCTAAGTTTGATAGTAAACACTAAATGCAGTATATTACCTCATCAACATGGTATGCTTCTTCTTCATCTTCTAATTTTTTTTGGTTTATCTCTTTATTATTTCTGTTATCTTCTCCCACTAAGACACATATGGCCAGTTTGGTCTTTAACTCACGAAAGAAGAAAAATATTATCATTTGAAGAGTTTCTGGTGGTAGGTATAAGGAGTTCAACCGGGACTGGGACAAAAGCCATAATGTACTTAAATATCGTGGTCTGCCTTTCCAATTCTTGCCATTGAGCTGCTGCAAAAGAAACTCTAGCACTCACAGGCGCTGCCATTTCTCCTACTTTCATTAAATTTTCAACGCCATGCATTAGTCCACAGACTCTTCTAATCACTTCACAAAATAAATTAAAAAAAAATAGATGAAGGAAAGAAAAGTTTTTTATTTTTTACCAGAGGAATTATGGGCAAAAGAAGGGTCAGCAGAAAAAGAGTGATGGTGCAGAGACTTTAACACAACTGCAGCAGTAGAAGAAGCAACACCAACATCGACAACAAATTATATATCGCCCCTGCATGGCTCCTGATTGCTTGTGTTGCAAACAATAGGCCTACCACCACCAGCTTCTGATCAAATCCTCCACCATAATAAGAAGATGGTTGTGATGAATGCCGGTCGGCTATTGCCATGAAGCTCTTATTTGAAGAAGACTCCTCGACTTGTTGCATCAAACCCAACCCTTTTTTTGTGCAAATAAAACCATCGTTCCTTGTATCCATGTTTTCAAAACGACACCTTTCTCATCTAAAAGAAATAGAGCAAGACAAAGACAACCTTAATCCCAAACTACTTTCACTCTTTTTTCATAAAATGAAAAAAAAAGAAAAAAAATTCTTACTCGACACTGTAAATCAATCCCCTTTCTTTCTTTTCATACATCTCAAGCCAAACCAGTGGTGTTTGTTGTTGATATATAAAACAAGAGCTGGCAGATATTATGGTGGAGCGGTGCCGCTATTTGCAGCCATGAAGAAGAAGAAGAAACATACTATGTTGATGAGGTTATATACATTATTTAGTGATTAGTATCAATTAGGAGCTTGGTCTGGTAGTGAGGCACTAAGCCTTTCATCCACTAGACCCGGATTTGAATCCCACCTCTTGTATATTGTAATTTTAATTAAATTTTTTATTTTAAAACCAATCAGATGACGCCATGTGTTATTATCTGATTGGTTAAAATTTAATAAAAAATAATTAATTTTTAAAAATAAATTGTGATGCCACGTCAGCAAGTCATGCCATGTAGACATGTCACGTCACTGAAGGGTGTTGTTCTTTAATTGACTGACGATTTTCATCCAACAAGGGTAAATTTTAAATGAAAATAAAATGTTAAGTGCTTGTTTACACTAAAAAAGAATAGGTACTAAAACGACAAAAAAATTAAACGTTAGGATCTATTTTTAACTTTATAGAAAAAAAAATAGAACAATTTTTTTCATCGACATTCACATTCCTCCAAGTTTGTTGTTATCGCTACAACAGTGAAATTCTGACCTCTGGCTAAATTACAAAAGGTGGACCTCTTTAACAATCTATGTCTATTCCAATTGATAATGAAAACGAAGACGTGTCCAAAGAATGCACAAATTTTATTTATTTTTTCCTTTCTTTTTTTGGTAACTTCTTTTGGTAATGACAGGTTCGCAGGGCGGCTGTCCGCTGTCCCCCGGGCTAAGTTGGTCGATAAGGTTGAGAAAATTGTTCATGCAATTGCTCAAGTATTAACAAAAGGGATACTGCAACTTTTAATCCCTGGACTTTGTAAGCTATCTTAATTTTATCTTTGAATATTTTTTGGTCTGCATTAGTTCCTAAACTAAACAACCTTCTCTCTTTTTAGCCCCTTTGATTATGTAGCACCCCGAGATTATACCACATGTCTCACTTTTATAGTGTCACATCATTAAAAGGACTAAAACGAAAAGAATTGTTTAGTTTAGGGACTAATGTGAAAAAATGTGTAAGGACCAAATTAGGAAAGATTACCAATGTCAGGGAGTAGTCCCCGTTATCCTAATAAAAATATGGATAAAATACATTACGTGTCACTTAATTATAGGTTTGGTAACAAATATGATATTTTTCTTCTCAAAATAACAATTTAGTTACTCAATTAAAATTTTGTGACAAACATATCACTTTGCTATTAAAATTGAAACATATGGCTTGGTAAAGTAACAATTTTAATCCCAAAAATATATACATTCTATTAATTGGGCGTAATTTAAAATAATTCAATAAATTTATTCATTCATAATTAAAAACTTTATTAATGAAGTGACTGTGTTTACTAGTAGGTGACATTAAGGTCATAGTGGTTTTGTTCTATTAGTTTATCAAATTATTCAGTAGTGATGTGATTATGTTTTTCGAGCTATTACAATTGTCGATTATAGAGCTAAGGAACAATAGCATGGAGTACGATAAATGGTCAAAAGATGTGTCACAAGGGTGTAGTGCCAAAATTTTAAATCTGAAGGGTTAAATTTATTGAATTGTCTTTAAATTAGAACTAAATTGACATAATATATAAGTTATGGGACTAAAACTATTATTATACCAGACCATGTTTCAAATTTAACAACAGAGTGTCCTGTTTGTCGCAAAAATTTAATTGGATGACTAAAGTGTTACTTTTAGAAGAAAAATGACTTGTTTGTTACCAAACCTATAGTTAAGTGATATATGGTGTATTTTACCCTAATTATAACATCTTATTAATAAAAATATCGAATATTACCAAGTTCGGGGAATAAAATTCGCTTTATCCCAATAATTTTTTTGACAAATACTACCTAGAGTGGAGGGGAAGGAAATAAGTGTTCCTAGTGGGTCTAAAACCCATGATCTAAAAGAAATGAGGGAACAAAAATGAGCAGCTTGACCAACTGACCAAATATATTTGCTCTATTCCAATGAAAATTGTTTTGTGTACTAAAGTGAAAAAAAAAGATATACTCTAAATATAACTTTATAATAACCAAATATAAAACACAATTTTTATTAGTTAAATATTATATAATTTATTCATTAACTTATAATTAAATACTAATTTCTTTAAAATACTTGCTTTAGCCCAATATTAGTATTTTTATAGAGCATTACTACATAAAGTTTATATATATATGGCCTCATGATCTTTCATAAGATCCCAACGCTTTAATCCTACCCTTGCTTTCACAATGTCAAAGCTAGAAGAAGAAAGAGGGTCAGCAGATGGAAGAGACGAGTATACTGAAGATGGAAGTGTGGATCTCAAGGGCAGGCCCGTGCTGAGATCAAACACTGGGAGATGGAAAGCATGTTCTTTCATTGTTGGTAAGCATATATATATATATATATATATATATATATATATATATATATATATAGTACTATAAAGTCATTTCACAGAGCCATGAAAATTGAAAATACTCAAAAACTTTCTTAGTTTTGCCTGTTGAGTAACCTGCCTGAAAGTGAACTGATGTTTTGATGGAATATTGCAGGATATGAAGTGTTCGAGAGGATGTCATATTACGGTATAGCATCGAACCTAGTGCTGTATTTGACGAACAAGCTCCACGAAGGAACAGTAACATCTTCAAACAACGTCAACAACTGGGTCGGAACGGTGTGGATGACCCCGATCTTAGGCGCTTTCATTGCCGATGCTTATTTGGGTCGCTACTGGACTTTTGTTATTGCATCAGCCATTTATCTAACCGTAATACCACCTTTAAGTTTAAACCTTTATAACTTTCCTTAAAAATACTCACTTTCTTCGTTTTCTTGCTTATGTTAACGTTTCAGATGGTACTCATACTCGCATAATTTGCATGCCTTTAGTCTAAGACACGTGAATTTCTAGCATTTTTTCTTGTCGGGAAGAACTGTTTAACTCGTGAAACTGGACTGTGTGTTTGACGAGACCATGAACTTCCCCCCCATTTTTTCTGTCTTTTTTTCTGGGAACAGCCGTTAAATTCTGTAGATGAATGCTTTGGTTTAATCGACGGCCATGCATGTGCATATACGAACAAAAAAGCCGTAACGCATGGGATGTAGAATTTACGAAGAATATACGGCTTCGTAATGTTCTCCCAAGACAAGGACAAGATATTCAATGGTTTTGATTTGAATGAACATATATATACACAAATGTTTGCATATATGTATATGTATATGTATATGTATATGTATATATATATGTATATGTATATAATATATTCCCTTGAAGAACTTTAGATGGATGATAATAATTGTATTCGATACTGATGGAAATAAACAGGGAATGTTGCTCCTAACCTTAGCAGTTTCGGTGCCTGCATTGAGGCCTCCGTCATGTGGTAATGGGATCAAAGAAGAAGACTGCAACAAAAGAGCCTCACCTTTGCAGCAAGGCTTATTCTATTGTGCACTCTACATAATTGCCATAGGAACCGGTGGAACCAAGCCCAACATTTCCACAATGGGGGCGGACCAGTTCGATGACTTCGAGCCAAAGGAAAGGGTTCAAAAGCTATCCTTTTTCAACTGGTGGATGTTCAGCATTTTCTTTGGCACCCTCTTCTCCAACACTTTCTTGATCTACATACAAGACAAGGTGGGGTGGAGCCTTGGTTATGGCCTACCTACAGCTGGTCTAATGGTCTCTATCTTGGTGTTCTTAGTGGGAACTCCTTATTACAGACACAAATTGCCTTTGGGTACTTTTACCAGGATTTTCCAAGTGCTTGTGGCTGCTGTCAGAAAGTCGGATGTGCCTGTTCCAAGTGACCCCAAAACTCTACATGAGCTAAGATTGGAAGATTACTTGAAATCTAAGAAATTCAGAATTGATCACACCCCTTCATTAAGGTTGATTTCTCTATTTCAACTTCTTAACTTCCCCTGTTTTACCGGAATAAATGACTTGGACTGACTAGCTATCGTTGCCTGATCGGCAGATTCCTTGACAAAGCTGCAGTAAAGAGCGGGCCAAACTCACCATGGATGCTGTGTCCAGTGACTCAAGTTGAAGAAACAAAGCAGGTGGTGAAAATGCTCCCAATTTTGATAGCAACATTCATACCAAGCACCATGCTAGCTCAGGTGGCAACATTGTTTGTCAAGCAAGGAACCACTCTTGACCGTAGGATGGGACCCCATTTCGAAATCCCTCCGGCCTGTCTCACCGCATTCGTTACCATCTTCATGTTGATCAGCATCGCCATATACGACCGCTTGTTCGTCCCGACAATGAGGCGTTACACCAAGAACCCCAGAGGGATCACATTGCTTCAAAGAATGGGAATCGGCCTTGTTCTGCAGATCACCATCATGATCATCGCTTGCTTCGTTGAAAGGAAGAGGATCAGCGTGGCACAAGAGAATCACAAACTCGATAAAGACGACATAGTTCCTCTCAGTATTTTCATACTCCTTCCACAGTTTGCTTTGATGGGGGTGGCTGATTCATTCGCGGAAGTTGCAAAGATCGAGTTTTTCTATGATCAAGCACCAAATGGGATGAAAAGCCTTGGGACCTCATATTTCACTACCAGCTTAGGAGTTGGTCATTTCCTTGGAAGTTTTATTTTGACCACAGTTTCTGATGTGACAAAGAGATATGGCCATAGAGGGTGGATCTTGAACAACCTCAACATCTCTCGTGTAGACTATTATTATGCATTGTTGGCTGCCCTGGGTATCCTCAACTTCATCTTCTTCTTGACTGTGGCCAACTCTTTTGTTTATAATACAGAAGCGACTCAAAAGGATTTGCATGAAGCCATTGAAGCTTCACCTAAAAACCCAGCCTTGGAAGCCGGTCCAATCTGATAAAATCCCTTGTAATTTCCTCTCATGTACAATGATATAAAATGCAAATTTCAGTGGACTCCCTTCAACTCTCTTTGTATCTCTTGTTTCTATGTTACATAAATTCGCTTTCTTTGAACTTTTCTGCAATTTCTTGTTACTATAGCTGGATTCAACTGATTTTTTCATCTTCGTGCAGCAAACCACTGGAACATAGTTTGATGCTTTCAACTTTATTTTTCTTAAGGAATATATACAGAAAACTTTTCAGCATGAACTGCTTTAATATTGCCGGGTTGTCCTGTATGAGTTGATGGAAACGATCACGTTAGGTTAAATTGCAAAAAAAAAAAAAAAATTTATTGCGATTCCTTGAGGTTCAATCCATACATACATATAGTTTTATTACAAGTGTTTGAATTACATCTCATGTTTATGAGAGAGTGATGATCCAAGGCTTTTATTTATTCTGCCTTCAACAATTCTGCAATCTTCTTGGAAATGCAATAGGAGGTGGATTGTATGGTGATCATGGGATTGACTCCTATAGCAGTTGGCAGGACACTGGCATCGCAAACGAACAAACCTTCAGCTTCCCAACTCAGACCGTTCTCGTCGACTGCACCTTCTTCCTCGGTTGCACCCATTCTACAACTTCCTATTTGATGAGCCGAAACGTACATGGTCCAATATTCATCCTTGGAACTAAGCCCCCCTACCACGGGAACGTTGTCCAAAAACTCCTGCAAACTTTCCTCCGTGAGACCTTTGCATTTGATTCTCAGCCCATCGCTTCGGTAGGTTCCCACTTCCACTGCCCCAGCGGCTATCAGAACCCTTATAACCTGTCTCAACCCAATCTTTAGATTTTCTTTGTCCACTTCACTCAACCGATACTTGATCTTGCCTTCTTCCATTATTTGTCCTGAACCCTGGTCCCTGATCAGGGTGAAAAGGTGAGCCAGTCTTGGATACCTTACCATTCTTTCCTTTAGCTCCCGTCCTGAAACCCACGGAGATAAGGCTGCGAACGAGGCCGGTCCCAGTGCCGGAGTTTGGATGATTGCATGGACATTGGATTCTTCTGAAACAATCCTATGGAATGAAGTTATGATTCCACCCTCGTAGCTTTTGCCTTTCATCCCGGATTCGTCTTCCGGAAAGTATCCCCAAGTTACTAAGCACGGATGCAAATGAAGATTCCTGCCGATATGTGGATTCTTTAAGCCACTAGAGATCATTAAAGGAGGAGTAAACAGAGATCCACAAGATGAGATTGTTGCTTTAGCCTCGATGTGCAGCTTTTTGGTCAAATTCCTGTTCAAAGATGTGGCAATCACACCCAAGCATTTCTTCCTTCTCCTTGCATCGTTGTTGTTATTATTATTCACCAATATAAACTTGTCAGCTTTGCATGCCGTGAGGATTACGGCACCACAACTCTGTGCATCAACCAACCACGTAGTATCAGTTCCTCTTTTGTCTCCTGTTCTACACCCAAAATTGCAAGAACCACAGTAATGATTCTCCGGCGAATTTCTCGGAACTGCCTCCACGTTCAACCCAAGTTTGTCACACCCTTTTCTAAGAACTTGATTTTGAAACCCTTCCTCTGTACAATTTTCCGTCACGCCGAGCCTCTTGCACACGGCGTCCATCGCAAATTCATATTCAGAGCTGCCAAAGAACGGGATTTTATGATCCACGGACCACTCCTTGAGAATATTCTTCGGCGTTCTGATTGATGCGGACCAATTAATAGCAGAGCCTCCTCCAACGGTTGAGCCAGCCAAGACCATAAACTTCCCGTTCACGGATGTCAAAAACCCTCCAGATTCGTAAAGCTCAAACATAGAGGGACCTTCTAGGGAGGTATAGTCTGTAGATGCAAAATAGTTCCCTTTCTCAATAACCACCACTTTCTGGCCCGAGCTTGCAAGAACGGCAGCAGCAACACCTCCACCGCAACCGGATCCAACAATCACGACATCACATTCGATCTTGTAGGCGTCGTTATCCGGATCTTCAGTGACTTGAAGGCCTTTCTCAGTGAGAGATTGGACGAAGGTGGAATCATCTTCGTGCATTGTTTCTATAACACTCTTTTCAAGTGGTCGCCCTTGTGCTTCAGGAGATGACACCCTTTTCTGCCGCTTGTCTACGTTGTATCCGATGGCTTTCCATGCTGGGTTTTCTGATTTTTCATCAGTCTGCAACACAGATAATTTGAAAATGGCAGGACCCAACTAAATATTTTATCGGATATAATACTATATTTTGAGGACTCAATTAAAATGTTTTAAAATTTAAGAATACATTATCTATGAATTTATAAGAAAATCTATACTATTTAAATTGAATGAGTATATCAATATACTCATTCAATTTAAATAATATTGAATACTCATAAATTCATATAACGTGATGGACATTTGGATTATCTAATGAACCAATTCATCATCACAAATAATATTGCTTGTAGGTGGAGTTTCTGCTTATGATAGTTTCAGGTAGAGGTGAGTGTATATAGTTCAGTTGATAAAATTTTTGAATACTTATCGGTTTTTAATTCAGTTAATCTCATTTATCAGTTTTTCTATATTAATTTTAGATTTTAAAATTTTATCGCTTTATTTTATAACTTTTAAACTTATTTTTAAAATCTTTTTTATAAATATTTTTAAAAAAAATAAATTTTCAAATAAATATAAAATAATTAATATTTCATATGTTATTTCACTAATTTTAAGTATAAAATACTTATTTCTACACTATAAAATATTTAAAAATAATATAAACTAAATAAAAATTTAAATTCGGTTTTCAAATAATCACAATTTTAAACTTGTGAACTATAAAGCTGTCCAAACATTAGAATTGATTTCAGTTTCCAAATTTTCAGTTTGGGATGCTCGCCCTAATTTCAAACGGAGCTCTATTTGTGGTACAATATATATAATTAAAGTATGTATAATAAATAATTTATTAAAACATGAATCAATTTCAAAAACAAAGGTATACTAAAACTTAACCAGAGACTCAATAAAAATACGAATGATGCCCATTTTAAAAGACTCGATTTCAATCATTTTGTCTACAAAATTTATACATTATTAAAGGATTAAAAATATTTATAAACATATACGATGTAAATTTAAAAAAGAAAACAAAAGTATACCAAACACTTTTTATAGAAAAATAATAATATAATTTATTGGGGGAATAGAAAATGATTAAATTCTATAAATCCAGCTAAATTCTGAAAATCTCCCAAAGCTCAATTATATATGTTATCCAGGTTGGTTGGTCTCAGTTAAAGTATAGTATTTCATTGGCTACGTGTCAAGTGCAAACCACAGAACATATGCTTGTTTTTCAACATGGTTATAGATAGACAGACAGACAGAGATATTTTGTGAGCAAGTGTCTTTTTTTCAGTTTTGAACCCTTTTTTAAGCCATTAATCACAAACCGGATTCAGAAAGCCAATACCACACGGCAATAATTGGTCAATTTACATGCTCTTACAGTATTTTATAATTAATATTTTAAATAATGTTAAATAAATTAAAAAATTTACCAAATTAGAATAGATTTAAAGATATAAAAAGAAAAGTGAAGCATATAGGAAGAAAAATGGATAAGGAAAGGCGGGAGGGAATTACCATGGAGAAGAAGACGAACAAGCAGTAGGTTTTGATCAAAGCAAAAGCAGCTCTCAGAGGCAAGGGATGACGGCCATTCCCTGACCATTTCATCAGCATTTTTTCCCTCCTATCCACCGGCAGCTCCGAGAAGTTGTGAATGAATGGCCATTTCCAGTCACAGCAATCCAACCCACACAGCAACAATGTCCCCAATCTGAACGACACCACCGTCAGCACCACTTTCACAAACGAGACCACCTTCGGCTCCACCCTCTTCACCATCTCCTCCGCTACCTGTTCATTTCATAATTCAGCTAAATCACAGCCGGAGACGAATAGAAAGATTGGGTTTTTGGGTTTTGGATTACCTCGTCGGGAACTGGGGGCTCAGCCCCAGAAGCTTTGTAGAAAGCATGGAGGGGAGAAGCCTGGTCTGGAGGTGGGATGGGAGGGATGAGAGCTCCACAGATGGCAGCCAGTGATTGGATCTGAGCTGAAGAGAAACCATGGGTGTAGCCAGTTTTTCTCCTGCCTCCCCTCAGCAAAGGATGGCCACTGATCTCAGCGTTTCCAGTTTCCATGGCTAGCTGATTCTGCTTTCGTGGTTTGGTTTTGGGGTGGGTTTATGGTGGGGGAGCAAGTTAATGGGATTGATAGAAAAGGGCAGAAGTTGGGCTGCTTCAGTTTCTCGTTGGATGATAATCAATAAAGCCCCCACCGAAAGAGATCGTTTGTCGCATATCCCGTTATGGTATGCCTCCCTCTTCATCTTTATTTCTGTCCACTACTTTTCCATTCTTTGCTGTTTTTTTATCCGTTCTCTCTCCAAGATAATTTTATTCAAATTTAAATGATATTTGATAATTCTCTTTTAACAATAATCTCTTTAAAATTTATTTTTTTTTAAAAATATTATTGTAGAATTCAACCATTGATCCTAATAGAAAACATAATGATATTTATCTTAGAAGACTTGGATTCAAATTTTTTTATCCACAAAAACACATGTATAAAAAATATTACATTATAATCACCTTCATATTAATAAAAAAAAATTAAAATTATATCTTTTATTAAATAGATAAGTATTACATTCGCAAGGTAAATGTCAGAATTTGAACTCATACTAAATGGCTCTACATAAATATCTTTAGTCACTCGACCAATTAGTGGGTCTCAAAATCATTTATTTTTTAAAGGCAATAAAAAAAAGCCCTCAAACTATGCATTTTTTCTGCTTTTGGCCCTTAAACTATGATTTGGGCAAAATAGGCCCCTGTACTATTATTTTTGGGCAAAATATGCCATTAAACTATTATTTTTGTCACTTTAAGTCCCTAAACTATTTTTTGGGCAAAATAAGTACCTAAACTATATCATTTTTCTTCTTTTAGTCCCCAAAATTAAGGGTGTTCAAATCCAAGTGTCCGGGTATTCGGGTACCTGAAGTATCGGGTACCCGAATCTTCGGGTAGTAGAAAATGAGGTCCGTGTTCCGACTCGATTTTTGCAGATACCCGAAAATTAGGGTATTTGAGTACCCGGATATAAAAATATACTATATTTTTTAAATATAAAATATTTTATTAGTTTAATATAAAATATAAAAATTATGTATTTATTAGTTTAATATAAAAATATGTATTTATTAAATATAAAATATAAAAAATCTTATATTTTTTATTAGTTTTAATAAAAAAATATGTATATTGAATATAAAAAGTATTAATTTTAAATATATCTGGGTATCCGATTGTAATTGGGTACCTGAAAATTCTTAATTTTGTAATTCGGGCCTGACCCAAGAAGTGACGGGCCGGGTACCCAACCCGGGTAAAAAGAAAATTTCCGGGTAAATACTCAATTATTTATATTCGGGTAATCGGGTCGGGTCAGTCGAGTCAGGTATTTTTGAACACCCTTACCCAAAATTATTAATTGGTCAAAAAAATTTTGTGATGTGTCAACATCTTATTAGTCGAAATAATTTTCTTTTGACTTAAATAACTATCAGACTTAAAATGACTAGAAATAATAGTTTAAGAGCTTATTTTGATATATGATATTTTAAAATTTAAAAATAACATAAATATTTATATATGTTAAAAAAGCCTATAAAATTGTATTTTTGTAACCATGGACTTAAAGTGACTAAAAATAATAGTTTAAGGGCTTATTTTGCCCAAATCATAATTTAGGGGTTTAAAATGGCCAAAATGATAGTTTAAAGGCCTGTTTTGTCCAAATCATAATTTAAGGGCCAAAAGCAGAAAAAAATGTATACTTTGATGGCTTTTTTTTTAGTTTAAGCCTTTTTTAAACAATAACTAAATTTCATTTAAATATATATTCAAGACAATAAATTTATATTTAACATCTTTATTCGATCCACAAGTTAGTATAGTATATAAGAATATCTAAAATAGAATAAAATTAATTTTCAAATTAAAAATATTATTATTAAAAGTTAAAATATAAATAAGTAATTATTTGTAAATAATTTTTCATTTTTTTGGATAAATGTTGGCTTTATTCATCCAAAAGAAACCACAAAATAACCTCTAAAGTCTAAACCAAACCTACAAACAACAGAAAAACCTAGTTACATCAGCCCCCATCCATCCAACAAAGTAATAGTGCAATTGCTAACCCTGATATATCTCACTAATCTCATATGAACATCATTTTTAATTCGTATAAACATAGAATTAGTATCCTGAGCTAATCTCCCATGAATCCTTCCATTCCTCTCCTGCCATACACGGTAATTCCAGCAATTCTATGCTAATCGAATAATGACAGATCCAAGGGCTTCCCCTTTGCCATGTTGCTGCAACCAGTTTAAAATTTTCGGCCAGCTACAAACCAATGCAGAAAGCTCACAATGCTCTAGAACCATCCCCAAATCTGGCCAAAGTAGGGACACTCAACAAAGAGGTGATCCCTTGTTCCGACCCCCATACCACACAAAACACAAACAGGATCAAGAGAACACCCCCACGCAAGCATCCAGCCCTTTGTAGGTAGGCGATCCTGAATAACCAACCATGAAATAAAAGAGTATCGGGGAATATTCGGGCTGCTCCAAACAATCTTAGCCTATGTCGCCTTCAACATCTTATGTCGAATTTCATCCCACACTCTCCTGGCCTTGAAACCGCCTTGCACAACACCCCCTATTTGAACCACAAATGTCTCAGCTTTAGAATCTTCTTCCAAGCCCAACTGTGATTACTTCTGATTGGGGCATCCCAAATGAAATTACCCTTCAACAAATAATTGTTCACCCAAGCTACCCAAAGAGAACCCGCTTGAATGAGGAGGAGCCAAACACGCTTCAAAAGGCATGCTTTGTTCCAAACAAATGTCCTTAATCCCAGGATCACCCTCACCTTTAGGATGACAAACACTCTCCCAACTGACCCTAACTCCTTTTGCAGAACCAACCGTACCCTTCCACAAGAAGGAATTGCATATAGAAGTAATTTCCCGAACAACTTTAGATGGCAAGAGAAAGATTCTGCACCAAAAGTTTTGAATACTGAAAATCACAGATTATATCAATTGTAGCCTACCAGCAAATGAAAGGCATTTCGAAGGCCAGCTAGCCATCCTTCTAGTAATCTTCCCAATCAACATTTCACAATCAGCTCTATTTAAATTCTTAGTAACAAGGGGCACCCCAAGATATCTGACCGGCAAGCTATCTAAACGAAACCCAGAATCAAGAGTTAAATGTTGCATTTCTACATTTTCTATCCCAGCACAAAAAAGCTCGCTCTTGCCTGCATTCATCCGTAAACCAGACATCCTATAGAAGATATCCAGTATATTTCTAATCCCCCCTATAGAGTCAACATCTCCTCTAGCAAAAACAAGCAAGTCATCCGCAAAACAAATATGAGTAAGGCCTACTCTTTTACATTTGGGATGAAATCCAAACACCCCATGAGCAGCAACCTTGTTTAATAAGCCCGAAAGGACATTCATTCCCAAGATAAACAAATAGGGGGACAAGGGATCCCCTTGTCTAATCCCTCTTGCACCCCTAAAATAACTCACCAACCCACCATTTAAACCAATCGAAAACCAGGGCTGAGTAATGCAGACTTCAATCCACTTCCTAAACAGACTAGGAAACCCCAACACTTCAAGGACCTGGAGAATAAAATCCCAATTCAAAGAGTCAAAAGCCTTTCTAAGGTCAATCTTCAGAGCACAACGAGAAGATAAATGCCTTCTACCATATGCATTCACTATTTCTTGAGCCAAAGAGAACATTATCAACAAGATCCCGACCTTCCATAAATGCACTTTGATTCGGCAAGATAACATCATTCAGACCATGCTTGAGCCTATTCACTATAATTTTTGTGATGCATTTATATACCACACTACAGCAAGCAATAGGTCGAAAGTCACCAGCATACATAAGAACATCAATTTTAGGAACCAAAGTGAGAACTGTAGAGTTAAATGAAGCAAGCAAAGAGCAAGACAGGAAGAAATACCCCACTGCCTTTATGAAATCCTCCCTCACTATTCTCCAAGCACACTGAAAGAACTTTGCTGAGTAACCATCCGGGTCAGGGGCTTTGTTCCCATTCATACCAAACACAACCTCCTTAATTTCTTCCATTGTAATAGGAGAGACAAGACTTAACTTCAGATTATCAGCAAGTTTACACCCCATAATCCCTTTAAGCAAGCCATTTGAGAATTTTACTACACTGTCATCCACTTGACCAAGGAAGCCAGAATAGTAGTTTACAAGCTCAGCCGAAATAGCTTCAAATGTATCCAACTTCTGCCCACTTTCATTGTATAGCTCTAAATAGTATTTCTTTTCTGCCGAACAACTTTCTTAAAGAAGAATGGAGAGTTTTGATCCCCTCCTTAATGTACTGGATTCTTGATTTCTACAAGTAAAACTTTTCCTCCGCCAACTCTAAATCCCTTAACTCTCTACTTACAACCTTCTCCCTAGCAACCAGATCAGAAGAATGACTAACCATTAAAAGACTCTGAATATTTTCAAGCTCCATTCTTTTCTCAAGCACTCTATTTGGCAGTCCCCCAAAATTTTCCTTATTAAGTTTCTTCAAAGGCTCCTTCAACCGCTTTAACTTAGCAAATAAAGCCTAAAGAGGATTTCCCATCACTGGCTGTCTCCAAGAGTTCTCAACTTTCAACAGAAAGCTAGGTGGTCCACCCAAAACCCAAAGAATTTAAACGGCCTTGGGGGACAAGCAATAGGAGACCTTAAAACCAAGTGACCAGGACTATGATCAGAGCAGTCGGGACCTAAAAATTTCCACTGAAGCCCTAGGAAAGCAGTGTAGCCACCCCTGATTTACTGACACTCTATCCAGCTTCCTAGACAGAGGAACTTCTTCCCTTAAATTACACCAGGTAAATAAAGAACCAGAGATAGGAAAATCAGTCACATCAACTTCTTCCAAACAATTCACAAAATCCTGCATTGCTCCCGTCAAACCTTGACTCTCATTAAAATTAGAACTCTTTTGAGGCCTAGCAGTAACATTAAAGTCTCCAGCTAAAGCCCAAGGATTGTCGCCCACACTAACTTTTAAAGTCACCAGACTTCTCCAAAGCTCCACTCTATCCTCCCTACCATTATAAGCATTCACAAAGGAAAAATAAAACCAATCATCCCCTTTTCTTAATCTGCCAGCAAGCATTTGAGTAGTCACACCAACCTCCTCAAATTGCCAGCCACCCCTTAGAAATAACCAAATCCTCCCATTATAAGAAACTGAGTAATTATTAAAAAAAACAACCTTGGAAATGCTTCTGAACAATCTTTGAAGCATTACAAATCTGAACCCGAGTCTCCAAAAGACACAAAACCTCTACGTATAACCTTCTAACAACATTTAGAACCCTTCTCTGCTTTAAAGGGTCATTAAAACCCCTTACATTCCACACTAGATAGTCATTTAGAAAGAGATGAACCACCACCCTTCGAACCCTTTTCTTTGCATGCAGCTCTGCCTTTACCTTTCTTTTTACCTCATTTCTCCTTAGGTTTTAGCTTATCCATAAGATCAGCAACACCACCCACAGCTGCTCTCCCAGGCCTAGAAGGCCCTTCATGATCCTCAGCCACAGATCTCAGAACCTCAAACTTATTCTAACTATCAAACAGCAGCACATCATTGTTTACCCCAAAAGCAGCAGGCAAACCAGATTGCCAACTCCAACAACATGTAAAACAGATTGCCCAACCTCAACAACATCAGGCAAAATAGAGTCCCCACTATCAACAACAGACAAAACAGAATCCCTACCATTACGGGCTTGAACAGGATTCAAGCTACTCACCTCCTGATTAAAGCAATGCCCCCTGCCTATAACAACACTCGGATCCTGAGTACTCACAACATCCTAGAAGCCCCACCAAGAACGTAATCAACAGATGCCCCCGAAGCAGCTTTCTCACCAAATGCCCTGGAATCAACTTTCTCACTAATGTCACTACCACTTGATGCACCAGAGCCTTCCTTTGCAGTATCATCCTTTGTGCAAGGAGCCATGTTCTTTTTGTATTTATCCAGAGCATGTCCAAAGATAGAACAAGCACTACAACGAGGGGGACCCAATTCAGTTCAACCGCAACATCAACACAAATACCACACCTAAGTCAACAGTAATTGCACTCGAAATCACAAAGGAAGCTTCAATTTCAACACACACTTTTGCGAACTCAAGCTGCTGTTTCATAGCAGTAGCCCTATCCGTGTATAATGGCTTACCCAATGCACTAGCAAGATACCCTAGACCCTCATGTGAAAGCAATTCAAGAGGCACATGCCACAACTTAATCCATACAGGTGCAATTTCAAGGCTAATAACTTCCGGAAGCATACCTGGCAACCATTTGCGAAGAATAATGGTTTTTTGTTCAAAATGCCATGGGCCAGCCTCCAACACCCAGTCCCGAACTTTCCTAGTGGGAAAATTAATAACATACACACTAGGCGCAAGGAATCGAATCACCACTGAACCTTCACGTCCCTATAGCTTATCAGCGGTCCTTTGAAAAACACCAAGTGGAGGTGATTTCCCTAAAAAGGTCCCTACAAGAGCATTATCCCATTGCTTCGCACCCAGATCCATGACCTCCTTAGTTGGCTGAACCAGAATCTTTCCATCTTTCTTCACAGGGGGGTGAAAGGAAGCGTTTTCCCTAAAAAAAGAGCCTCCCAATCCCTCCTAGAATCTTCAGCACTCTTAACCGCAGGGGCAGCATCCACCGACTGAGCAACATCCACCGCGGGAACGACATCCACCAACTGCGCTTCCCCCGACACAGCCCCACCAGACCCCAATGGAGGGAATTCGCCCAAATCCAAAATCCCAGGATCCGCGTCCTCTGAGCATACAGCAGCCAAGCTCAAATCCACCATGAACCAAGCAAGAATCAACAAAAAACAAGGAATCCAAATCAGGTAGCAAGAAAATCGCAGTGAAAAAACCTAGATTCTCTACAGGCGCATTTTAGAGTAGCTAACGTGCACCCAGAGAAAAAAGTGTGCTGCCAAATAATTTTATATTATATTATTATCTAATTAAAAAGTTAGGAATCTCGGAGGGTGTTAACTTAATTCTAATTAGAATTAATATTAGATTTAAAATTTATTAAAAAAATTTAATTTCTTTTATCTGTCTAGTGTAACTACAAGAGATTATTCGTACATTAATTTTAGTCTTCTTAATAATTCACACACATCCTACAGATAAATTATTCGAACTCGGGTTACTTAAAAATAACTTTTTCTTTTTTATAAGACCAATTAATGGATTCTAACTTAACTCTAGTTAAAATATAAAAAAATATTTAACATGAATGACATTATATTTGTAAAATTGAATATATATTTTTTTGAATAGGAAATTGAATAGATATTTAATAGCATGGAAAAATAAAAATATATATTTGATATGAGTTTTATAATTAAAATTGGTAATAACATAAAAAGGGTAATATAACGAATGTTAACCCCTTAAAAGAAACGAAGGAATTTTGTTCGCACAGTGGCGAAGGTGGTTCACCATTCAACATATGTCGTGGGTTTGAGTCGAATGAGGTGGTTATCCATTCAACATATGTCGTGGGTTTGAGTCGAATGAGGTGGTTATCCATTCAACATATGTCGTGGGTTTGAGTCGAATGAACTGTTTGGGCGAGTTTAACCTAATGTTAAAAGACGGTAAGTTTTTAAATTAATCTTCAAATTAAAAATATTAGACTTCTTGATTTCATTTTCGGTTGATTTTTTTAGGGTTTTTTTTTGCAGTAGCGACACTTATTTTGTAAGTTTTAATACTTTGTTTCAAACTGAAAATTTATCAAAAAAACTAAGTATCAATATTATAAAATAAGTATCGATACTTGCAAAAAAAAACAACTAAAAATGTTATCATGTTGTCAAAAAATCTAACATTTTCAGTTCGATGACAAATTTCAAAATTTACTGTTCTTTTAATCGCACCCTAGACATACTGTACGCCATACCTACCCGAATTGTTTGCTTAGGGTGTTTGTACAAATAACAATGAGCTCATTGTGCCTAAAAAGGCAAACTATACAGATGATTAATTTTCGTTAATGTTTGAATCGAAAGACCTCGAATTCAAATCTAGGTCCCTAATTTCACCAAAAGGCTTAACCATTAGTAATGGTCCATTACTCCCAACTCCTACATTTACTAAATATCTAACAATAATATAGTTTAGGTAACACTGGAACGGAGAAAATTCTAATTACATTAAGAATGAGTTTAGAACAAGAGACGCACGTCACTGAATACCACAAACACAATATACTGTTGCACACTATTAATTTTTTAATTCCTTTTAAATACCGATTAAAAATTTGAAGTGCTCGGCATGCAATTCATAATTATTCAAAATAAAATTACAATTTAAATTAATTATACTATTTTTAATCCTTATTTTAAAACAATAGAATCTTTAATCATTTTTATTAAATAATTTTCAATTAAAGAATATAATTAAGTATAAAATTATTTTTAAGTATTATTAAGTTAAATTATAAATTGCATTATATTCTAATATAAGTATATGTTGAACATAATTTATTTCTTTATGTAAGTTTATTTTTAAAAAATTATGAATAACACATATTTTCTCCGTTTTATTCTTTTTACAATATATTATGCAAATACATGTTAAATATTTTAGACTCATTTTAATTTAATTTTACATACCAAGCTTTGAGATGAAACTATTTTTTTCATTTTCCTTTATTTCTTTGATTTTATAGTTTAATCAATTTCATGTACCCAATATTAATGTTACCTCAGATGTAACAATTGTTGAATTGAGTATTAAGTGAAAGGTTATACATTGGCATGAATTTGTAGAAGAGTTGGGTTGATTGCCCTAACTATGAATTATTTCTAAAAAAAATAGGTATGGATCCCCCCAAAAAAGGTGGGGATAGTTAGGAATATCAAAATACACAAAGGACTAGTAATATAGATCATGTAAAAGAAACTTTTGGATATCATGAAACAATATTAAATTGAATTTTTTTTGAACAATTTATACTCAGGGGAAGATAATGAGGAATTGCTCTTACTGTGACTAAAATTCAAGACCTAAGATAAGAGATTGGATGTCAACATGATTCTTTAACCAATTTATAAAAATAACAGTTCATAGAAACGACAAAAGAATACTCCTTAAATTTCAGTTAGAGTATGCTTGTAACCTCCTAGATCGACCTATACGTAAAGTCCAGATCTAGGAGAACACATTTCTTACCAAAGACTTCTTTATGTAAATGTTTAAAGGTTTAAAATTATATTTAAGTAATGATTAATTCGATCACAAGTTAAATTAGTTATTCAAAATAAGCCATAATAGGTTATAGTACAACATAATCCACGTAGTGCAATATAATAAGACATGTAGTCAAAACATAGGCTCATGTCACCATAATTGAGACAATCTAGAAGATGGAAATATTACAACAAATACGAGTACAAAATATTTCGATCCTCCAAGTTCCAGATCTGGTAGCCTATCCAAAAGGCATCTGAAAAGAAAGGGTTGAGGTGTGAGCTAGGGGCTCAGTGTGTTCCAACATGTGCATACAGAAAGATATTTAAAATAGTTCAGTTAATTATAAAATTATATCAGTAAAACATGTTATAGGGCAACCAAAGTGTTTCATTCAAAACCTAGCTACCCTCCAACCGAACACCAATATACAATTTCCCTATAACTGGAGGCTGGTCCTAGGCTCAAAAGCGTAGGAAGCCTAACTGGAGGCTAGTCCTAAGCCCGAAGGTGTATGAGGCCTAACTGGAGGCTGGTCTTAGGCTCAAAAGCGTATGAGGCCTAACTGGAGGCTAGTCCTAAGCCTGAAGACGTAGGAGGCCTAACTGGAGGCTGGTCATAGGCTCAAAAGTGTAGGAGGCCTAACTAGAGGCTAGTCCTAGGCTCAAAAGCGTATGAGGCCTAACTGGAGGCTAGTCCTAAGCCCGAAGGAGTAGGAGGCCTAACTAGAGGTACAATTGGATCCAGGCTATACCTGAGGGTCTCTGATCACTCTCCCAATAACCCCAATTAAAACAGTTTATGTAGTAAACAATAATATCAGGAATCAATTGACAAATATATGATTCAGTAAACAGTAACTAGAGAACATGCTATTACATCAGACATACATGCATATAATATTTCAGGAAAACATATCACGATAAGTTCATAAAATTATTTCAAACAATTCATATAAAACGGTAATTTAGCACACAAGAAAACACCTCAAAAGCTGGTCGGAATCTAACGAGCACATTCCTCGCTACGATCTGCGACAGTACTGGATCCTAAGACATAATGAATTAGGGTTACCAAAGAGAGATAATACTTCATAACCTAACAATTAATTTATGAGATTTTAAACGTACTGGTAACTATAAGAGCACGTGGAGGTGCTGATCGAGAAGAGCTGGGCTGAGCAGACGAGCGGTCGAATGTAGCTTGAGTACCTTAAACATTTAATATTTCATGTCATAATCCTTAATTCAAATCTTTGCTCTTAAATTGAACAATTTAAATACTTATGCATGATTGGGTTTAAGGTCGATTTTGGAGACTTTTGGGTAAAATTTTGCGAAACGGGCTTCATAAACGAACTCAGGACGTCGAGAAACGTAAAATAACGATTTTTTGAAACATTTGACTTTTTGGTCAAAGTTAACACTAATGTCAGCATGACGTCATCAGTCAAAGTCAACGGTCAGAGTCAATTGAGTTGACTTGGACGAGTTGACTTGGTCGGGTAAAATGGGTCAGTTTGAAACAGCTTGGGTTGGGTCAGATTAGGTCGGATTTGAAACGTTTTGGGCCTTATGGGTTTGGATTGGACAATGGGGCTCGGACCGGACTAGACGGTTCAGGCCGGTTCAGGATTTCGGGCCATAACCTGAACCGATCCACTTACCCCAAAAATTTCGATCATTGAAAGGTCGCCGAAGACGCCAAAAATGCTCGATTCTGTCGAAAATCGAAAACCCATCAATCCAAGATTTCAACTAACATTTAAACAACACATTTAGACCAAAAGTCCTTAACAACGTTGAACGGACGGTCGATTGACTGAGTTTTGCTCGCCTCAACACCGAGAGCTCAAAACCGGTAACCGTTTCTCGAACGGCCGACGGGGGTGGCCAAAAAACGTAGGAACCAGAGCTGATTCTTACCCTAGGTTCGACGAACCTTCTAGAAGCGATTCCAGGCGATAGCGGTGGCGGTTGTGCGAATGGGGTTGTGGGTTTTGGTCGGACGGTTGTGGGGAAGCTTTTGATGCTCATAACCACACCAAAATTTAACTGATAAAAGAAAGGAGGTACATATTTTTGTTAGTGTACAGTCTCTCTCTCTCTCTAAATTACATAGATAAAAAGAACATATGAAACATGATTTGCTATCTCTTTTCTGTGGCAATGGTTTTTTTTTTATCAGATTGTGGTAAGGGTTTATTCCCAGTGTATTAGGTAAACCAGAAACAGACTTGACTTTGATTTTTTTTTTAATGTGAGAATAAAAAATAGGAAAGTTGTGTCTATGAAAACTTATTTAAGAAAATAGTGTGATTGTCGGCAACTTTTTTTTTTTTTGCATTTTTTTATTAAAATAAGACAATTAAAATTATAGAGACTACAATAAAAAATGCCAGAAATTGAGACATTTAAACGAAACAGTGTAAAGTAGACATTTAATAATGTTGTTTTTTGACCTATAGTAATATGTTTGAAGTGAAACTTACTAATATGTTTGATCCATGTTTCGCGGCCTGCCCATTTCAACCTCCATGGCGAATCTGTTCTCTCTCTCTCTTTCCCGAGTAGCTGTTAGGGATGGCCATGTGTTAAGTTAGGTCGGATTTTTGGCAGAATTATACTCGGCTAAAAAATTTAACACTTTCATTTAAATTTGACATTACCCGATATTTTATAATATTTCATCCGATCCGAACCTGACCCAAATTTTAGAGTAAAAATCTAAACTCGACCCGACATAAATAAAAAAATTATCAATTATTATTATTATTCGATAAGTGTGAAGCTAATTGAAAAAAATACAAATAGAGAGTGAGCATTATAATAACTATTCCATTTTTATTAGTCAAAATAGGAAGATAATTAAAATATATATATAAAGAGAGAGAGACATTGTACAATTATACCTAAATATTTAGAATAAAATTAAACTATTATTTTGGGATGAGTATTTTCACCTTAAACCCAAAACCAACACTATCTTCAAAAAATCAGACCCGAACTCGACCTTAACCTAAAATTTTCTTTTAAAAAACCCAACCCTATAAGATCGGATCGAGTTGGAACCCGTCGGGTCTGAAAAGACTTATTAATTTAAGAGCGAAGGATTAGTATTCTGAATACGGTGCAGTGATTGATCGTCGACTGAAACAGCTTCCTCCGTGTTAGCCTTAGACTCGAGAATTTCTAATGTTAGGAAAATTATGTGATATTTTATTCAATTTTATTTTTCCATTTTGATCTATGTAATGTATGCTCACAAAATTTGTCCGATAATGGTGCAAGACATGCTTAGTCTACGCCCTCGATATCCGAGTGTCGAACCAAAGCTTGAAGTTGATTTTGGTCGTTAGGGTTTACCCTATAAAGAATTGTTTAGATTGCTTCCCGATTATAAGATTGGATATATTATTGAAGCTTTGTTTATCCCTCTCGTACAATTGGAAGAACTGAAAATACAGTTGCAATAACTACTTGACTGAAACTGTATATACCCTAGTCTATTGTCTTGATGTACTTCAGTTATGTGGTAAAAAAGAAGGATGGTTAGATGTGTTCTTATCTTGGACAAGTGTAATTGAGAAGATGTCACAACAGAATCGAAACACTGCTTTAAAATAAAATAAAATAAAAAACTTACTAATGATAAACTCATAAAATATAATTTAACATGACATTCAAATTTCTATATTAATTTTAAAACAACCTTGAAAGAATCAAATCATCATATTTGAAAAAATAGCAAAATGATAAGTTTTTAAAATTTAGGGATTAAATTATAAACTTTTAAAAATTTGAGGACCACTTTAAGCATTCATTTTATTGAATAATCATATGCTTAAAACTTAAAAGCATTTTCTTTCAAAATTATGAGTAAAAACACGGGGACCAAATCAGATGTGAATTGAAAAGTTTATGATTTTAAGACTGAATTGTAGAAAAAAAAATTAAGGATCAATTTCAAAACTAAGCCTTTAATTTCGAAACCAGATACCTAATTTCAATACAAGACATAATAATAATAATAATAATAATAATAATAATAATAATAATAATAATAATAATAATAATAATAATAATAATAATAATAATAATAATAATAATAAGCTTTCTGAAATTTTGGTTTCGATATTAATTGCTATTCACATAAAAAAGTATCTTCTAACCTCCCTCTATAAATTAAAAGGCCGGCTTTTTAGATGTTTGTGAGAAAATTATTTTGGGTTATTCTTCTCTATCACAAAATATTCCAATTTCGAGATTTGAGTTTTTATATCAATGAGAGATTATAATTATTCACTGAAATTTGAGTTTTAGAGATTACAATTTTAGTTTACAACATGCGCATATATCTTATAAACAAATTATTCCTGCCACTCAAATTTAGACCATTTCTAGACTTCAATTTTGACACTTAGCGTGTGATATTATAAGCACGTAGTTTTAAAATATTGTATGTTACTTTACAATAATACAAGAAAATAATTGTTAAACTAATTAATATATATATATATTCAAATTTGTTATATGGTGAAATTTCATTTCACAAAGGAACTTAACGTGGAATATAACCACAGAAAACAGATTGTGAATCACGTTTCACAGGCTGTAAATTATTTTTTTTATAATTTTGATATCTTATCTATTACTCAACTAATCTTGACCGAATACTGTAAAAATTTATTATAGAGATAATCTATCGAACTCAATTTTTTTAATCTATAATTTCAAGATTCAAATCCTAAAATTATTTAAAGCTATAATGTCTTATCCGGCTAGACTAATTTATAATTGAATCATAATATAAATAATTGATTATCATGTTTACTACTTACTTGCCAAAAAGAAAACGAAAATAATGAAAAAAAAATCCAAGAAAATAAAGGCTCTTTTTTTAAAATTCTAATCAAAACAACTTTTTTTAAGTTACGGATAAATAAGATATGATAACAAATAGGTTGGAGTCTATTAAATTTTTGCATTATATTTAAAAGTTTATTTTCGTAAATTTTTATAAAAAGAATATTTTAATTTTAGTACTATATTTAAAATTCTATTTTAATCTTTCTACTATTAAAAAAATATTTTAGTTCATGCATGTTTGAAAAGTGAATATTTTCGTCTAAAATTTAAAATTATTATTAATTGTTTTAGATATTTTTGGTTTAAACATTTTTATCTCTATCAATTTTAAAATTGAGTAAATTAAAAAATAAAAGAAATTTATTTATTATACATTTTAAAAGTGAGTAAATAACAACAATATATGATGATATTGAACTTTTTCGACAGTACATGACATATGTCTAAATGTGATTAGATAATTTTTAAATAAAATTTTTTATAATATTTTTTAAAACTTTCAAGACTTTAATAAAAAATTACTTTTTTATGATTGTTGTATTATTTTTTTCAATTAAACTTTTATTCTCATATCAAATCTAAAAAAAAATAAGTGCACTTTTTTCAATTAAATATTTTAAATAATTTTTTATATTTTGATTTGTACTTGTAATATTATTATAAGTGAAGACAATAGATATGAAATTATAATAATAATTTATTTTGTATTTAGATTTTATAAGTTTTAAAATTTTATGAAAAAATACACTTCTTTTTAGAGTGATTAATTTGTTTAAGTTCAATACTGTCTGAGAGGCCTAATAAGCGTTTAAACGAAAATATTTAAGTCACTCAAATGGTAACTTTAACGTTTTTTTTTACTAAAATAGTAAATTTTAAATTATATATAGACTAAAATGCTTTTTTATAGTAAGAAGACTAAAATGAAGTTTTAAGCGTAATAAAAATACTTCTACTATACTTTAACAATTATAAGTAATATATATCTAGAAAACCGAAAATTATAATTAAAAGTTAGAAAGAACACTCGACCTAATAGTTAAGATTAGATTACAAATGCCAACATAAATTGGTTCAGTTGATTAAGTGTTCATTAGGAGGGATGGACCAAGGTAACTGAAGGGGCAGTTATCCCCCTAAAAATTTAAAACTCGTATATAATTTAGAATTTTTTATAAAAATTTTGTATATATTTTATATTAAAAATATATTTTTATCACTTAAAAATTTATAAATTTACACTTTAAAATTTCATAGGTTTGCCCCTAATATAAAATTATAAATCCGTCCTTGCTTATTAGTATCGTGATGAGAAACAAAGTTTGAGTCTTACAAATAATCTTATTTGTTATCATCAAACCCTACTAAAGTGTTTTACAAGAAGAAATAGATTGTAAGATGTAAAATTGAAAACGGTTGCGGTTCAACTCAGCCTATGGGAATTGTATGCATGAATTGACATGTTGTCAGAAGTGAATATTTGTTCCATTTCTGTAATTATAGTATTCTTTGGTATTATTCAGAATAATTATAAATAAAAAAACATATAAATCATGGGACAGAGATAAGATGATGTCTGTCCTTTTTTTTTTATATCAAGAACAAACCAAACTTCATTAAAATCATAGATAAATTACAAGTAAAGAAGAAGTCTCGGGGACATTCACAAATCAGTCCGGAGGACAACAAAGAGAAAAAAAAATCTAATGACCCAATCGGCAATTCTATTACAAAAACGAGGAATAAAAAAGAAGAAATCATGACAATAATATCCTTTTCAATAGCCGCAGATTCTTACGCAGAAAAATGAGCCGGCTTTAGCCTATTGATGACCCTCAGACAATCAGTTTCGAAAATAACATTTATAAAATTTGCTTTCATGGCCAGAATAACTCTAAGTCGATTCGCAGAAGCCTCTGCTGATGAAGCATACGAGGCAAAAAAGATCGCCGTATCTCCTCTTAGGAGAGAGCCGGCCGAGTCACGGACAACCACAGACGCTGAGTCCTTACCCATAGCCTTATCAAAGGCATCATCATAATTAACTTTAATCGATCCGACGAGAGGAGAGGACCACGAGGGGCAATCCCTAAAACAAGGGCGATCAACGAAAAAAGCTTTTATTTGAGCCTGAGAGAATTCCACAAAAACACTTTTCGCCAAATTCCAAACCTCCCACAGGGAGTCAACAAGACTTTCAAAGGCAAAACTATCCCTGAATTTTCACATAGCCCAACATAAAAGGCAATAAGATCACACCCGTCATCGAAGTTGCTGAACCGACGAAAGCCCGTGATTTTCCCCCACCATTTCTCAAAACCTGGAAAACCAATCTGAAAAAAAGATAATAGCTAAAAGTTGATGTTATCCAAACGGCTTGAGCAAAAGGGCAAAAGAACAACATATGCTCAATACTCTCAAAGTCGTTCCCACATCGAGGGCACCGGTCGAACGAAGAGAATGATCCGTAAAAACGAGCAGCTAAGACACCTTTGGTCGAAACAATATTGTGACAAAGTTTCCACATAAAGGTTCAAATTTTCTAGGGCACTTTAAGCCCCCATATGGAACTCCAGACAAGCTCATTTCGTTCAAAAGTGTCGTTGGGCGAAAGATTGCCATTCGGTTCCTATTTTCCTTCGAGGAAACGTTAACCCGATTTAACGGAGTATTCCCCATCTTTAGAAGCTGCCCAAATAAGACAATCTTTGATCAAAGTCGCATCAATTTTCACTGGAGAAAAAAGGTCTTCGATTTTTTTCTGTACCAAACCTTCCTCTCTCCACACATAAGACTAGAAATCGTGATATCAGGACAACCTAAGGGAATCGATGAGGAGATAAGAAAGTGTGAAGCTTTCAGAATCCACCTATCTTCCCAAATAGAGATACATCTGCTATTACCAACTCTCCATAAATATCTTTTTTGAATAACTTTGATACCCTATCGAATTCCCGTCCACGCCCAAGATGGGTTATGACACGCAGGGGCTTCAAAAAGGTTTCCATTAGGGAAATAAATTCTCCGAAGAGTTTGAGCAAGAAAGGAGTCCGGTTTTCTCAAGAATCTCCACGCCACTTTTGCAATCAAGACTCGATTGAATAGCCTGAGATCCCTAAAACCAAGACCACCCTTATATTTTGGAAGGCATAACTTTCTTCCAATTGATTCAGTGAATGCCTTTATCTTTAACATTAGAGTTGTTCCACCAGAAACGTCCCACCAAAGAACGCAACTCATCGCAGAAAGTGCACAGGAGAAGAAACATTGCATGACATATGTCGGGATAGCATGGACAACAACTTTGACAAGAACCTCTTTACCTGCTCGAGTCAAAAATTTCGCATTTCATCCTTTGAGTTTACTCCTAACCCGCTCCGTGATGAACTTCAGGGCCTCTTTTTTGCTCTTACCCCAAATGGAATGAAGGCCAAGGTACATGCTATCCTCTTCCATAAGGCTAAACCCAAGGAAAGAAGAAATGTGTTGTTTAAGTCTCAAACTCACATTATGAGAGAAAAACACCGACGATTTGAAGAAGTTGATAGTCTGACCCGTCATGCTTTGAAAGTTATTCAAGATTCTCAAAACAACATCACAATTTCCCTCATTAGCAATAATGAACAAGATACAGTCATCAATAAACATCAAATGGCTTAGAGTCAGACAACTTCTTTCTGTCCTCGTCATATACATAAAATAATTTTAAAATTTGTAGCCAACCGTATACGAAATGATTAATCACTAAAATTAGTGGACAACTTGAAAAACCTAAAAAACACCTATATAAAAAATGCAAAATTAACTTTAAAAACTTAATAGACTTAGACCTTGTTTTTTATTGTGTTTGACTTTCTAAACTAGTTTTTCCACTTAAAAAATTATAAAAATAACAAAAAACACTTAACTTTTGAGTATCAAAATATTGATTTGTCACAAGCTTATCAAATCTTAATTTACCAAAAGTTATTTTTTTTAACTTTTGTAAAATCTTGATTTACTCTAAACCTTAATTTTCTCACCACAACTAAAAATAAAGCCTAGTCTACTTACCTAGAAAAGTGAAAAAGAGAAACAGCAAAAATTTATTTGCACTTTCCGGTCTCTGCAGTTTTGTATCGTCGACAAGTGAAAAGGGAAAAATAACAAGTCTTTTCCCACAACACCGAGAAAAGAAGGAAAATGGGGACTCCGCATGGACTGCCATTTCCGGAAAACCGATTCCCCTTCCGTACAGGAGACACGATTCCATGTCTCCAACCACTACCATCTCGGCACGTAGCAGCAGGCATGCCTCGTTCCCCTCGTCAGTTAAATGTCGCTTTCACGGTGCATTTCTTGAGACAGTAAGTCGGCTGATGCGGCGCTTCACCAATTGCCCTACCTTCGTTCCGCAAGTTTTCCTGTCGGCTAACGCTTTTCATTTTCCACGATTACCAACACTTTCATTAACGTCACTGATGGACTGGAAACGATGATAGTTCATGGATGGAAACCTTGAAAACATATATATAACCGAACTCCTTTGTGTCCAAAGAGATAAAAAAAAAGAAAGAGAAAAGCTCTTGTTTTTCATTTCGATCAAACACTTAAATTCTGCACTTAATATCAAGGATTTATCCCTTTTTTGTTTTGTTTCTTTGATTTCATTTGGTTTTTGTTTTCTTGAGCATAAAGTTTACAAAAGATAAAAGAAGAAATTTTGAAGTTAGGTTGGTCAGAGACACAGAGGGCAGAGCTAGGTTGTCTGGGAGATTGGCAGAGCCAGTCTACACACTACAGTCCAAGAACTTCACAATATATGCATTATCAAGGCGCCAGCAAATCAATAGGAAATCCCTTTCTTCTCTTGCTTTCATCTCTTTTATCTTTTCACTATCAAGAAAACCTCTAAAACCACAATGGCTGTTGATCTCAAGCTCGTTCTTTTCTTCACTCTTATGTCCACTCTGGTTACCATTTCATTGCAGCAGGAGCAACCTGCCCTCAGCTCGGCTGAGCAGGACTCGGTTTATCGAGTTCTCTCCTCTATCAACTCAGCCATCCCTTGGCGCACTCTTTTTCCCGATGACTTCTGCTCTTACCCTCCTCACGGCGTTGTTTGTGATTATTTCACCGATCCCACGACGAAGAACGTTACCGTTCATGTCACGGAACTGAGTTTCGGTTACGTTTCTGATTTTACACCGAACCCTCCTTGCTCTCCTAATTCCACTTTCAGCCCTCTCCTCATCACTTCCTTCAAACATCTGCGGAAGCTTTTCTTCTACCAATGCTTCACCGGAACTCAAGCTTTTCTCCCCGAGATCCCCACTACTTTCGGGTCCTCTCTTGAAGAGCTTGTCTTTATAAATAACCCAGCTTTTGTTGGTCCTCTCAGTGGCATCATCCGAAATTTCACAAGCTTGAGGAGGTTGGTTTTGACTGGAAATGGAATTTATGGGAGTATCCCGGATGCAATCGGTGGTTTGGTTAACGTTGAGGAGATTACACTGTCGAGAAACAAGCTCAGTGGTAATGTTTCTGTTAGTCTATCTAAGTTAAAGAAGCTGAAAGTTCTTGACTTGAGTAGCAATGGATTCAATGGAAATATGTCATGTTCGATTGGTAATCTCACTGAGCTTTTGAAGCTGGATTTGAGTTCTAATGGGTTTTCTGGTAAAATCCCAGAGAGCTTGAGTAACTTAAAAGCTCTGGAGTTTTTGGATTTGAGTTTTAACCGTTTTGGTAACTTTGGGGTTCCTTTGTTTCTAGCCGGAATGCCCAGGTTGAAGGAGGTGCACTTGAGTGGGAACTTACTAGGAGGGGAGATACCGGAAATATGGGAGAATCTAGGGGGTGTTTTGGGAATAGGATTTTCCAACATGGGACTGGTTGGTGAAATTCCAGCCTCCATGGGAGTGCACTTGAGGAACATGCGTTATCTAAGCCTTGACAACAACAAGCTACAAGGGAAAGTGCCAAAGGAGTTTGGATTTCTGGAGTTTGTGAATGAAATCAATTTGGAAAACAACAATCTTAGTGGAAGACTTCCTTTCTCTGCTAACTTCACTGCTAGAGTGGGTGGAAAGTTAAGGTTAAAAGGTAATCCAGAACTGTGTGTTGATGAGAAATTGAGCCATGGTAAAAGCTTTGGGAAACTGAAGAAATGCAGCAAACCAGACATTCCCAAGCCTATCCTCTTCACTGGGGCTTCTCATTCTGGGATTTTATCACCATCTTTCCTTGTCTTGTTGCTCTTTTGGGGTCTTTTCATAGTTTTGGTTTGACTGATTGTCATCAAAATGCATGGGAAAAAAAGAATACATATATTACAGAAACATCAAGTCAATACTGGCTTGCATGAATAGAGAATTTTGGGAGTTCACTAGTGTTTCAGTGGGTACAATTATGTAATTACCTTGTTGATTTAAGGAATGAATCAACGAAAAGTAGATACCTTATTGATTTACCTTGCTAATTTGTTTCACTACTATATTTTTTTATGCAATGTTTTGGGTTAGGATTAGCTAGTTAAGCTAACTAGATTGTAGCCGAAGCCATTAAAGACACAAGGCAGAGTAGCCATTTGATTCATGAGTTGATTCAGCTCAGAAAAAGCTGCAGTTTTAGAGCATTAATCATTAATCAGGTATTCATGAAGGTTCAGACACTAGGAATGGATAAAAACATTACAGTTGCACACGGCCATATGAAATAAAGAAACAGCTGGAGTTGCATTGCAGTTGATGTGGACGTGAACAATTCATTATATATATATATAGGATTTTTTTGAAGGAATATATATATAGGATTTATATAAACGTTACAGCAGCACACGGCCATGATTGTTAGATGTAAATTCAGGGCCAAGTCGATAACAATGGAAATCCTGCTGGTGATTTAAACTCTTTCATATGCAACCAACTAAAATTTCCAGAATAAACTTGAATGTGTTTTCTTTCACTTGGTACTTATAATTTTTGTGATTATAGGGGTAACTGAATTTACCCAGGAGGGTGAATAATATATATACAGATGAGGCATTCCACGTGCAATTATATCTGTATCTGCATTTTACCTTCTTTGTTTCATAATGGTCAAGGTAAGTTAAAAAGGACATTCTGCCATTACTAGCTCCAAAACAAAACCACCAACCCATCAAACTATTGGTGTAGGTCTGCATGATTCTTTAGTTTTTTGAACTTTCTTGATTACCAACTTTTGCAAGACTCATTTTTGGCAAAGTTTACCCAATGAACTGAAACATATATCCCAGAATTTGGTAAGTTTTCTGCCTCTTTTCACTTGAAAGAATAAAATGAAAAGAGATGAGAGATGGAATTAAAACCAAAGTTTGTATTTGATATAGACTAAAGGTAGGATGTAACTTAATTCGGAAAACAAGTTAACAATTCTCTAACTCTCTTTCCTCTCGCTTCTCTCTAAACAAAGGGCCAGAGTTTTGTTCTTTTTGGGTGGCGCCGCTGCTTCCCCTAAGCGGTCGCCCCCCGGTTCTTTTCACCTTCGTCTCTTTTTTCTTGTCTCTCTTTTTTGTCTCACTTTTCTTGTTTCTCTTCGTCTTTGGGTGTTTTGATTCACCCTTCGGTCGTTCGTTTGTGGAGGCTCCTCGGCGTCTTGGGTTCTGTTCGAACCCTCTTGAGTGAGGGGGATTCTCTGGTTCGTGGCCGAAAAGAGATCCTTTCTCAGGTTCATCCTCCGTTCTCATGCTGTAGGAGCTCCAGCGTCGTTTGCTTCGTCGTTCCTTTAACTTTCGTTATGCTCCAGATCTGACCACAAAGCTTGCTGTTGATCTCTCATTGCATTTCCTTGATTGTTCTCATGCTTCTGCGACAACAGAAATGACCATGCAAATTGAAGAGTGGATGTTGGCTCTGTTTCTTTCTCGGTTTCTTTCAGTGGATCTCCTTACTCTCTCCATTATGGGGTGGTTGCTGCCTCTTGTTTGTTGTGGGCTTTTCATATTTGTTGTTACTTCTTTCTTGGCGTTCTTGTCCGTTTTTATGTGTTTGTTCTTTGTTTGTGCTTTTTATTTTTTCGTTTTTGTATGTCTGTTGGTTCTTTTCTCCTTTCCCTGTTTCTCTATTTTCTTTGTGTATGTGATGCTCTTTGTTTTTAATAAAAACGGCTTTGAAAAAAAAAACTTAATTCGTGATAGAAAATTCAAGTAGAGACTTTGTAAGTAATCAGAATTTGTCACTCCCATAACCCATCAAAATACTTGTAACACCTTCTAACCAATCAAATATACTTATTTTTTTTTGAAAATATATCAAAGATACTTAAAATTCGTGAGCGATGGGTACAATAAAAATTAAGCATTGATATATTAATTACAATAAAAACAACAACTTGATCCTTATCAAAATACTATGGACGTTACCAACGAGATTGTTCGAAGTGGTAAGCAGTTTGACATCACTTAAACAAATTTTAAATTTGAGGTTTTGTGTATGCAAAAAATGTTCGTTAGGAGACTTATTCACTAAAGTTAAGTGTATGACGCGAGTCAGTTCTGATTAATAAGGATAAAATGTTGGAATCGAGAGGAAAAAATCCACCACTTAAGGCCACGCCACCGTTTATATATCTTAAGACCTCCATTTTCCTTTCCGATATGGGATTAATGTCTCTGTCTTTTCTCAGGCGTGACATTCTCACCCACTCAACCTCGTGACGAGGGCGTCACGAGTCAACCACGCTCGTGATGGCTATTGTCATGATTGTTCACACTGCCTACCCCACTCATGGGCGCTCGGCGTGAAATAAGACAGTCAAATGGGTCACTGTGATGCCACTTGTCACGGGGCCATTACCCTCTTCCCAAAAGACATGTTTAATAGGATGTGCAACGCCACCATTTTATATATCCCAAGACCTCTATTTTCCTTTCGATGTGGGATTAATGTTCTCGTCTCTTCTCATGCGTGACACATGCATGATATGCCAACTCTACATTGTCATTCAAATCAATTTTTGGAGACAATTTGAAGATAAAGAAAAAGGTTTAAGTATTTTTGTGTATTTAAAGTTTAACAAATATAAAATATAAAATTCAATGGGAAAACTACATATTTAGTACACTAACTATGCATGCGTTACTGTTTTGGTACATAAACTATTATTTTTGGCAAAATGGTATCTAACGTTATATTTTTGTTCTGTTTTGGTACCTCTGGTACAGGCCCGGCCCTAGGCAAGGCAACAAGGGCGCCCACCCAGGGCCCACAATTCAGGGAAGTTATATGTTTGTAATTTTTTCAAATTATATTTGTTGGCAAGTGTCTATTTTTTTCTAATACTTGTTATTAGGGGGTCCGATTTTTTCAATACTTGTTAATAGGGGCCTAATTTTTTCAATATTTATTATTAATGGTCTACTATTAAAATTCATTTTTTAATACTTGTTATTAGGCCTCAATTTTCCCAATATTTATTATTATGGGCAATCTTAAAATTCATTTTTTAAAATATTTTTGTTATTAGGGCCCAATTTTTCAATACTTGTTATTATGGACCTACTCTTAAAATTTATTTTTTCATTACTTGCTATTAGGGACAGAGATTTAAATAGCGGTATGCAATCGCAATAACGACCGTTACATGAGGACAGCAGAAAATTATGAAAACACGATACCTGCAACTGTTATGTCCACAATATCGTATATTATTAAAAAAATTCACAATGGCGATACTCGCAGTGATCGAAATAGTATCTATAATGTCTGCAACCACGACAAACCTAACATGACTGTAAATACAACCGCAATTTAAATCTCTGATTTAGGGCCCATTTCTTAGATTCACCCTGGGCCACCAAAAGCCCTAGGTCGACCCTGCTCCACCGTTTAAAATTAACGAAAATGGTGACATGACTTGGGTTAATAACAATTTTAGTCCAAAAACTTACACAATCTATCAATTTAGTCTAAAATTCTATCAATTTAAACATTATTTTAATTTAGATTAAAATTGTAAATTCCTTATTTTTCGTTTTCTTCCAGTCGAACACTTTTTTGGGTTTTGGAGTTTAAAAAACACGCTAGGGACAATCAAAACTTTAGGATTTTCGGATCAATGGGGGGCCTAATGCGGGGTCCATTGGAGGACTCAAACTCCACGATCGGGATACTGACGAGAATACGAAGGGTGGGAAAGCGACGAGACAAAATTCAATCAAAATTAAGATGATGTTTTTAAATTGATGGATTTTAGACTAAATTGATAATATATATAAGTGGTTTGGACCAAAACTATGATCATACCAAGCAACATCATTATTTCTATTAGTTTTTAACAGACGAGGTACTAAAACAGAACAAAAACGTTATGTTAGGTACTATTTTGCCAAAAATAATAGTTGGGGTACCAAACAATAACACAAGCATAATTGGAGTACTAAATTTGTAATTTTCCCTATTTTATGAATATTTTAGAATTGTTGAGTATTTAATTATTTTTTATGCTTTTTTGTATTTAATTATTTTTTATGTTGAACCGTGGTCTCAGTGGTAAATGATGGCGTATTTCATCCAGATGACCCGGGTTCGTGCACCATGTGTGCACGGTGTGTATGCCTTATAAAAGGACTAAGAAAATAGAACAGACACTACCTTACAATTACACCAGCATATTCAAAAAAATTCTATGTTATTTTTTATCGTGATTTAATTTATTTTATATTTTCTATAGTTTGTTGTGTTTTAATTTATAGAAAGAATTTTCCTACGGTGCATCAAATAATTATTTTTTATAATAATTTATTTTTAAAGAATTATTTGTGCAAGTTCCTGTTATTTTTATATGCTAAAATTATTATAAATTTCTTGTTTTTTTAATAATATGCTGGCTGGATTTTATTAGAAATCAAAATAGAAAAACAATCCAAAAGGAATAAAATTGTAGCGGAAAAAAAATAAAAACACAATAAATTTAAATTGAAAAAAAACTAAAAAACGAAACATCAGACCAACAAAACACCTTAAATAGACAACAAAACAGTGATAAAGATGAAACATCGGAGAAATAGAAGCAAAAAACATGACTTTTTGTCTTCATCTACTTACACGCTTCAGGATTGAAGTAGGAGTAGTGAGCAAAACCAACAATTTTGGAGGTTGTTTCGTAAAACAGATATGACTTCATCGGCAAACGAACTACAAAAGGGGATCAAACTACTGAAGATCACCGATAATCCACAAATCAGAGCTGAACATCGTGAAAAATGTATCCACGAACGTATATCTACCACAATGGTAGGCAATAACGTGCTATAAGGCATAAGCGTGCCACAAGGTAGATAAAAATTAGAAAAATATTGATATATAAAAAATAAAAAAATTAATAAAAATAAGAGAAAAAACTACCTACGACCCGCACTAAAAATGACGTTAGCGCCCATAAATTAAGAAGTAAAGAAAAAAAATTGAATTAAAATGAAGAGAGCGGCACTAGGTTAATTTGCGGCTTTTGTTAAACTAAGTGTAATGGGAGAATTCTAAATTTCTTGTTTGTTTTTTTTAATATTACTCCAATATATATTCTGATATATTAGTGTTTCATATTCTGTTGTTTTTATCATGTTACGTTTCGTGTCGATTTATATTTTAGTTCATTTTTCTGTTATTTTTGGGACAAACTAGGACAAAAATAGTAGTTTAAGGTCAGATCTTGACAAAATAAATAGTTTAGGGTACAAATTGGGAAAAGGGTATACTTTAGGGGCTATACTGTGAATTAAGCCTGTTTATTAATTACCCTGAAAGATTCGAGGTGACTTCTTCACCCAGAATTCTGTGTTTTTCTTCTTCTTTCAAACTTTTCGAACCCATTGCTGTTAGCCTGTTAAGATATCTGTAAACATCAACACAGCAAAAGGAAAATGAACATCTTCAGCAGAAAGCCCAATCCCAAAGGTAATTTTAATTCCGGTTTCTTTTTGGTGCCCTAATCATTCAAACAAGCAATTCCCTTTTGCTCTGATAGTTTTTATGCAACTTTTCCCCCTTAATTTCTGGAAATCTGTTTTAATTGAATTTTCTTCACTTCAATGTTCATGTTTTTGAGCAATCAATTTTTGAAGCGAGTTCATCCCTCTTCGGTTATAATTCGCGTTGACTTGCCAAAGCTTAACCATCATGGTTTCACAATTAATTTGTCTGTGTTTGCAGAGGCTCTTCGCGAGAGTAAGAGAGAAATGGCGCATGCTACTAGAGGTAATTTTTATTATTTTCTCTTCTTTTTTAAAAAAAGAATTATGATTGTTTTTCTGTATCAGCTAATTTAGAGACTTTATATTTTGGAGTGTTGCAGTCCGTTGGCACTATGCTTGCATTAGTTTTAGAGTTTTTTTAATTTATTATTTTGGTGTTGGAGCATTACTTTGATCTGAAAACTCGATGTATATCTTGTTTTGGTTCAGGTATAGAGAAGGAAATAGGAACTCTACAGTTAGAGGTTTGTCGAATTACCAACTAGTGAATACTGATCATCTTTCTGAGGATTTTTATGGTTAGTTCTAATGTGATTTATCCCTATGGCAGGAAAAGAAACTTGTTGCTGAAATCAAAAGGACTGCTAAAACCGGAAATGAGGTAATTTGGTTGCATTCATGTGTCTTCCCATGACCCATATATACCCTTCTTCTCTTAAAGTTATTTGATTTATGCCCTTCTTCTCCCCAGGCAGCAACTAAAACTCTAGCCCGGCAGCTAGTAAGACTTAGGCAGCAGATAGCTAAGTTACAAAGTAGTCGAGCTCAAATGAGAGGCATTGCAACTCATACACATGTTCATGTCACTCCTTCCTTTTATTTCCTTCTGCTATTTCCTGCTGCATGTTGGCTCCAACAACGGTCGTTTGTTTTTTCAGGCAATGCATGCTCAATCTTCAGTTGCTGTTGGCATGAAAGGTGCCACCAAGGCTATGTCGGCTATGAATAAGGTCAGTAACTACATATGTGTGTTGTATTTCATTCATGATGATATGTATTTGATACTTCTTTGTCCTCGGTAACTAGTTTACCAAATAGTTTCTCCTTTCCTTCCGAGGGGAAGTTGTTTCCTATAGCATGACTGTTGATTGATATCTGTTCATCCATTCCATTGCCATCTGTTCATCCATTCCATTGCCACCTGTTTGTGTGTGTTATATATGTTGCTTATTATAATCATCTATATGAACTCCTATTTTACAACCATTATTCCCTTTTGAATTAATCATTGATTTTTAAACCACTGATGACCGAGTTTCCTTGCAGCAAATGGCTCCAGAAAAACAAGCAAAGGTTATACGGGAATTTCAGAAGCAGTCTAGTCAGATGGATATGACTGTAAGATCATGCTTTTTTGAGAATATACTATGTGGAAGAAGTTCATCTTTCAGTACTTTAGTTCATGTTCATGGATTTAACAGTCTAGTTTCGTGCTTGCAGACTGATATGATGTCAGATGCCATAGATGATGCTCTGGACGATGACAAGGCAGAAGATGAGAGTGAGGACCTAACAAATCAGGTGTTGTTCTTTCCCATTCTTTTCAAAAATCAAAGCTAGGGTTTAGGGACTTGATCATGAGGGCTTGCACAAGCTTTGGGCGTGAAAATTGGTGAAGTTAAATTGTTCGACTAGTTTACCTCCCAAAACAAAGATCTGACAATAAACTCAATTTTCTTAATTTCAGGTTCTAGACGAAATTGGTGTTGATGTTGCCTCACAGGTTGGTATTTTGTGGTTTCCCTCTCCCCCTTCTTTTAAGGGTTTCAAGTGAGCCAATACCACATTTGTGCAACTGCCTGATTCCCACATAAATTTATTGCAGTTGTCATCAGCTCCTAAAGGAAGGATTGCAGGAAAGAATACTGAAGGCGTTGGCAGGTATTTTTCTATCGTCTCCTGTGTTTTTCTCAATTCGTCTGATGAAATATCCCATGTACAGGGTGGCAAATGGGGGCATGGGAAGTTAAATGAGCTGTAGAGGCAGTGAGCCTGATGAAATATCCCATGTACAGGGTGGCATTATAAGTTCTTAGAAAACATTGGCTGAAGATTTGACATACTACCCCATTATTTCCTAATCGAGAGTAGCTCAAAACTTCGAAGAGGATGATCGTCACGACTTCCTCTAACAGGGGTGGCACGCCTAGATGTTTTGGATTCAAAGGCAAGTTGGATTCTTTGTGCGGTAGACATGCGACCACTACTTGATGCTAGTCGGTTTTGTGGTATGTCCTTGGCTTCAACAGACGAACTGGGCCTGCTTGCTACTACAGCTCTTCTTGAAGTGCTACCATATCGAGAAGAACTGCGTCTTTTATCCGACTCAGTGACCTGAAAGTACAAACCAACGGTAAGATTATTCAAAATGGGTAAAAAACGGACAAAAAGTGAATATAAAGTTTTGCCATAATACAGCTAAAAATGGTTGAAAGATTTTCATACAGAAGAATTATAGTTTTGATCAAGAAAATGATTTGATGGAAATTAAAGCTCACCCCATGCTTTGACAAAGCCACATCATCTACAGCCTTGCATCTAGAATGATCAAGACGAGGACTAGGACTTGAAATATTTCTTTTGGAAAATGCTTCAACGGCACCGGAGAACCTATCTTGGATCTCTCTTCCCACTGTATGTTGTTATCAAGGACAATAAACCCATAAGGCATTCCAGTGATCCAATGCAAAGAGAAGCATGCATCAAAATTAGTAAAAGACATACTGCATAATATTGTCCTAATCCACGTATTATTTTTGCATCACATACTTGGTTTTTCCTTTCTAAATAATTCCAAATGATCATCTTCTAAACCAAATAGTTGATTATCAAATACTTAAAGTTCCAACAGTCGGGTGTGACAACTAACTCTAATGAGAAATCTGGTTTTGAAAGCAAACCTGAGATTCTTTCTGGTTTTTCAATCGTTGGACCTGCAGTTAAACCTGGCTTTCCACTGGAATGCTGAGATACGGATTGAAACGCTGAGTAAAACATTCCCAAGATAACAATAACTGAGAGCTAGAAGGTTACAAGTACTTACCTGTCCTCTGGAGCTGCCACCAATCTTTGGGTACTTCAATACGGTCCAGTCAAAGACATAGTCAAATTGGTAACCTGCAGCAATGCAAATTTCAGAACCATACATAGAAAATAATAAAACAACATTTGAGTTGGCATTCAAAGGAGAAAAAAATTTGAGAAAATCCTGTGTGTGACTGTATGTGCAAAAACACGTATGCGTGAGAGAAAGTGATCATTATTAAGGCGTCCTAAATGATGATAACTAACCTTCTCGTATAAACAAGTCCCAGAAAAGCCTCTTCAAATATGAATAATCTGGTTTATCTTCAAACCTCAAAGATCGGCAGTAGTGAAAATACAACACAAACTCAGATGGATACGATTTACAAAGCACCTGTTAAACACACATGAATATTTCAGACCAAAGATGAACCGAATTTCTTAAGAGGGAACAAACTAGTCTAAGGAAGGCATAAGTGATCATACCTCTACAGGAGTGGATACCTTCTTTTCACTAATCTTATCATATTTTTGCTTTTTGGTACCAGCTTTTAGCCCCTGCCAGGGAAGGCTGAAGCAAAGAAATTGTGCAAATTGAATCAAAATCAATGTGAAGAAGAACCAAGAACAAGGATTCATTAACAACAATCAAACATTATCCGGAATGCATAAAACACTAAATGAACTGAGCATGTGGCCACGATATGCACAACCTTCCTCTCAGGAAATACATAAGCACATAACCAAGGGATTCCAAATCATCTCTTCGGCTTTGTTCTGCCAATAAATAGAAGAATTTATGTTAATAAAAGTAACAAACTTGCATCTACGAGATATATACTGTTGCTAGTTCTGTCACAAAGTACCATTACTTACCGATTCCAAGGTGAGTGTTCACACTTGCATAACGAGCTGTGCCAGTTAGGTTCTTATTTTCTCTGCAGCAAAGAAATTGGTGAATTGTTTCACAAACAAATGCATTTCGTCCTAGGTTGCATAGAACCAAAGACTCGGTACATGTTTACCGCATAGATAACACTACAGAAAAAGATACAAAGACGGGAGAAAAGAAAGAAAGAAAGAAAGAAAGAAAGAAAGAAAGAAACTCAAGCAAGCGAGAGAGGAAAATGCTAAGGCAGCATGCTTTGGCCATGAGTAAAACAAAGACCCACCTGATTATAGACCATGAAATAACTTTCTTATCAAGTATGTTAAAACCCGATAGTCATGTATTGATGAGATTGAGAGCTATATAATATTGAGATCCTCAATTTTGAATTCCAGTATTAAGAATTGAAGAACAAATAATCACCTGTACGGGATGTCCTTATGGGTCTGAAGATCCCTAAACTTCTTTGCAAGACCATAATCAATGATATATACCTATAGTAACAGAATCAAAAAGAAAAACAATGATACCAGACAATTTCATACCTTTCAAGTGTAACAGTCTTATTCCCAGCAATGACAAAAATATTGTTATCCTAACAAGATACTCAAAATTGAAGGTGGTTGTGCTAGCAGTCTAATGAGTATACACATGTTATATTTGCCAACATAATATACAAGAAAACACAATAACTAATACCTGATTTGCCTTTCGTCCTAAGCCCATCAAGAAGTTGTCAGGTTTTATATCACGGTGAAGAAGACCTCTTGAATGCATATATTCAACTCTATTAATCTAGGGAAAAAACAGAGTGAGATTGAAAAGAGAGATAATTAAATATAAAAAACCTGAATACTAACTGTTTATCACGAAAGAGCCATATACTTACCATTTGATCAGCAAGCATCAACACTGTTTTTAAGGAAAGTTTCCTGTTGCAGTAATTGAATAGATCCTCCAAACTAGGTCCAAGAAGGTCGATTACCATGACATTGTAATCCGTCTCAACTCCAAACCACTTGAGGTGGGGAATACCCGCTATATCAAGGAGAACCCTCATTTATACATAAGAATAATGTGCTTCTCAAAAATTCTATTTTTTAAAAAGAAAACAACAGAATATTCAAGATAAAACATCAACCCGCCAGCATGTCCACAGAATGGTTTACGATTAAGAACCGATCAAATCATTTAAGGACTAGTTAATAGTGCAAAAAATTATGGAAAGGAAAGAAAACTTGCTATTATCTTTCTAAACCAGCAAGTCGGCAACTACTGAGAACAGTAGCAAAAAATGAAGACTGATATATATATATATATATAAAGAAAAGCTGGCTTCCATCAGATCAAAGCTTGCCATTTTTTTCTCATATAATGGTAATGCGGTGGAAAGGATACCCCAGCCCATGGCCAAAAAATATGATGTAATACTAATTATCAAATCATTTTTATATACAAACATAGAGGGACGAGCAGAGACAAAGACTTACTTCCTCCTTGAAGAAGCATATACAATTTTGACTCATAATAAAGTTGTGGATGCTTGGTCTTTGCAGATTCCTGACATTAGGAACAGAAAAATAAAAAATGGGTCAAGGTCATCACTTTGGAGGTTGGAAAGTATAAATTGTCATTAGATAATAAAAAATGTTTTCTGCCCATCTCCTTTACCATGATTAGGAACTTTTTCACACCCTTCACATAGCACCTAAATGATACATATCTAGGTGAAAGTGCACCACCACATCTTTGATTTAAAGGAAAACAAATTTGCAGGTTGGAAGTACGAAGCTGATAAAATTGTCTTCCAAAATGGCACTTAACCTTTAAATAAACACCTTTGCTCATAGAGTCATGGTTTCAATCTCTCTCATGTGTAGTAAAAACACTCTTCTTCTCATAATGGAAATGAGCACAATGAATAATATACTTTCACATCATATTTAAATGACATGAACCATATAAAGTGAATACAGATGGATATGGAAGATTGCCCCGGACAAATGAAATTTCATTACACAAATTAAGAAGCACATTTCTAAACACATTTTTTTAAGAAGTAAAAAAGAAGCTAGTGACTAAAGGGGCTATTTCAGATAATTTTTCTTGTCAAATGTCCAAAATCTAATGCAATTTACATCCAAAGATTTGTAATACTTAAACAGCAGAAAAAAGGTACATAGACTAATTGGCAATATGTTGAGATATTATTTCGATATAACAAATAAAAATTGTTTTTAAGTTTTTTGACTTGTTCAAATATGTTTTAAACATTTCAAAATGTCAAAACAACATGCACTTACCGATACGCCCTCTGTTTTCCCTAGCCCGAGTTTTCCAAAGACCAAAACACGTACCGATACGGGTTATCCCGTACCAATACACAAGGCAAAAATGAGAGGTCCCGTACCGATACGAAGTAACGCGTATCGGTACCCGTTTAACGGTCTGCGACGGCTAGTTCTCTGATTTAAATGCAGGTACCGATACGGACTTCACGCGTACCGATACCCACTGCCCAGAACAGTCTCCAACGGCTGGAAAATATCCCCAACGGCTCCAATTTAGCACTAACGGCTAGTAACAGGCATAAGCTCATTCCAATCAATAAAATGAAGGCTGAAACACTTGAAGATGATTAGAGAACACATCCAAGCATAATGATCAAGATAAATTAGCCTTCAAGTCCTATTTTCATTATTTCTCTTGTAAATATTTGTAGAGAGTGATTTTATTTGTTTTATCTCTCACTCTTTTTTGTGAGCTCAATTTGTATAAACACCCACATTGTGAAGTTTATTTGTTTACATTTTTTAACCTTGTAAAAGGGAAATGTTCTAGTTTAGTCTAAGTAAAAACTAGAGTGGTTCTGTCTTAACCATTGAAAAGATAGGGTTTTAAGGGTTGCCTATTGATCCGGGAAAAAGGGAAGAATTCATTAGTAAATTGGAAAATCCTTAGTGATGTGCTAAGATAGTGGATGTAGACTCGGTTGGGTAGTCGAACTACTCTAAAATCCTTGTGTAAATTGTCTACTATTTTTATCGGTTTTAGCCAATTTATCAAAGAGCGAAAATCAATCCTCTTGACGGTTTTGAGAGATCGATTCGAGCGTGCTAATATTATTCTAAAGATAGCTTTATCCATAGGTTTTCAAAAGACCAACAAATTGACAGTCACAGATAGAAACCAATCCATCAGCAGAAGACCAACAAATGAGACTTTCAAAAGGTAAATCATCAAGAGCACATCACATACCAGTTTGACAGCAACTTCCTCTCCAGTTTGCACATTTACCCCTTCAACAAAAACAACAAATTAGAAGAGAAAGGGTACAATGCTGGGGAAGGTTCAGTAGATTTTCCCCATAAAAAGAAACAGAAAGCCATGTAAGAGATTTGGATTTTTATACCTAAATAAAGCTCTCCAAAAGAGCCACTGCCAATCTTTCTTCCAAGCTTGAACTTATCATCAATCACATGATCCATTCTCAAGCATAACAAAAATAAACAAAAGAGGACTTTCTTTAATAATGCCCAACACCCCAAAGAGCTTAACTGAAAACTCCAAGCCTCCAATAAATCAACTAAAAGAAATAAGGGGAAAATCTTAACTTTCTTCACTAATCAGCAGAGGGGCACATTTTTTAAAGCTTTTGACCAAAAGAAGAACAAACAGAGAGGAAATAGTAGAAATAACAATGCTAAAAAATCTAAAGAAAAAATGGAGATTTCAATCTAAGCCCAGAAGAAGTAGGAAGAGATGTTATGATTAATAGAAACAATTCAGCTTCCTCAACTACATAGTTTGATAGTGAAATCCCCAACAATTTGAAACGAAATCTGCAATTCAGGAGGAAAACGCTGCTACATTGACCTGAGAATAATGAGAGGATGAATCAACTGCCAAGAAAAATAAAGGTTGAAAAATCTGAAAGGGTTGAAAACAAAACAATAAACCAATTATATATTGTATTTGGAGAGAAAAGTAAAACCAAAATAGTAAAGAACAATAGTATTTCAGGTGTTTGTTTGTTAAGGAGGAAAGCACAAGGAAAGTAAATTAAAAGAGAGGCAGATTTGACTAGTAAAAAATGCTTCTTTTTAATAAATGGATAAAACAAATGGAAAGAAAAAGACAAATACTCCGTCTGTCCCACTAATTTTGTTCAATATTTACTTTTAAAAAGTTAAAATATTTTAATTTTGATCACAATTATTTTAAATATTTAAATTAATTAAATTTTATAAAATATATATTTTTAAACTACTTGATATAAGGTTTTTAAAACATATTTTTACCAATAATACATTTAAAGTAATAAATAGTCAAAGTTTAAAAAGTTTGACTTAAAAAAGTCAATACTGGACATTTTCAGTGAGACGGAGGTAGTAAAAGGACTTCAGGGGCTACTCAGTCGGGCGCCGGACCTAACACGTTTCAGCTTTTGTATTGAAATTAGTTTAACGTTGTTTTTTTTGCTTAACTACAAAATAAATGCCCAAACTATACCTCTTTTTTGACTGAAATAGTTGCCTAAAGTTTCATTTTTGGCTGAAATAGGTGCCAAAACTATTTTTTTGGCTGAAATAGGTTCCTAAACTTTCGTTTTTAGTTGAAATAGGTGCCCAAGAAGATGCCAAAATTGACTTTAAAACAAGTCAAAAATGAAAGTTTAGGAACCAATTTCAACCAAAAAATAGTTTAGGCACCTATTTAAGCCAAAATGAAAGTTTAGGCACCTATTTCAAACAAAAAAATACTTTAGGCATTTATTACAAAAAAGACATAGTTTGGGCACTTATTTTATAGTTTAGCATTTTTTTGGTAAAAAAAGTATGATTATATTAAGGTAAATCATCCATAAATAATGTTATCATATACCTCATTAGAAAAAAATATCTAAACTTAAATGAAGGAAAAAAAATACATACGATAGCACATAAAAACTAAATCAACTGAAACTAAACAAGCAACCAACAAAACTAAGCATGCTTAACCAATACCACCCACCGCCCGTCAGCTAAGAGCAACTCCTGCAGCTAATCCATAGGGTGCTTAAGGAAATGTACATCAAAATTTGAGGAACAAGCATAGCGTGAAAGACGATCCGCCACTTGGTTACTAACGCGGCGAACATGCTTAAAATTAGTTTTCTCTAACTGCCTTGCTAAGTCCCTAATATGTAATAAGATAGGCTGGTAAACAGAATGATCTTGGTTCCCTGAAAAGAGCCTCAATGCATCACTACAATCCATTTTAAACACAACCATACGAAATCTGTTCTCAAGGGCACACACAAGTCCGATATACGCCCCCATAATTCAGCTTCTAAGATAGAGCAAATTCTACTATATTTATAAAAAAACAAGCTTTCACTGACCTATAGAGTTTAGAATGACCACTCCACACGTAGCATGGCCATGCACCCTCTCACACCTGTCATCTGTGTTTACCTTGAGTCATCTTTGCGCCGAACGCTGGCACTCGCTGGTAGTATGCTCACCAGGCCCAGTATTCCCAGTAATTGGATGCGCGTTGGTAGAACTGTGACCTTGCTGGTCCACAGCAGCAAAATGAGACGTGCGGCAAAGCATTCAGAGGTGTTTGCTACGCCTCAAAATTAACCCACCATCCACTAGTGGGGAATCAAATACCACGACATTGCGGTCGAGCCATATATCCACAAAATCGAACCAAACAAAACATCATCAATCCATAGCATTCACCACAAATTAAGAAGAATCCACCAGATTACTCAACACCCAATCCTGAAATGGTATCGACAAAAAAATTGTCAATTTATCGGCCTTGATAACCACAGTCCAAATTGTTACTGATCTAGCGCATTGCCGAAAAACATGATTCACATCCTTCGACATAGACAAACACGCCAGACAACGATCATTAGTTGCAAAGTGACGTCACACTCGTTCTTTATTCGTCATGATTTTATTATTCATAACAAACATAAAAAAATTAACCTTTTGTAAATCATAGAATCTATGAATTGGCTTCCACAAAATTATATTTGCTTCGGTAGTTGCACCACATCGGACGCTATAGACAATCTTAATTGAGAATTGAAGATCACTCTCTACTTTTCATCCAATTGTATCTTTCACAACTTCAATAAGAGGGCCATTATTAGCTACAATCCGCAACAACACCAGCAAGGGCAAAAGATGCTGAAATTTGTCCCAATGACAATTGCCATAACCATCACCCATGGCAGCAACATTCTTTGATCCAACAAGATGTTGGAGACTCTCAAGTACGTAGGATAGAAGCGGGTCAATCCCATAAATCCAAGCATCGCGCCAAAAGTTTATCGTTCGACCATTGCCTACACGATACAAAATATTATCGCGCACATCATCCCACACCAAGCTGATCTCTTTCTATACTCGCGAACAATTATGGCTAAGAATACTACTCAGTACAACTTGAACACACATATATTTTGTATGAAAAAACCGCACCCACAACGCATTCTTCTTTGCAACCAAATGAAAAGGTAACTTCATGAAGAATGTATCATTATACACACTCAGTTGTCAAAATCCGAGCCACCTTGAGAAACTAGGCCAACATACATCCTCCCACCGGACTAAATGAATCCCCTTCCCCTAAAGCAAAATACCCTAAAAAGTAATGAATAATATGCTCTAATTCTAAGCATGTTTTATGGGAATTACTGCGATTTGTATTGTATAATTGGGAATAGCCACGAGAACCGCTTTAGCGAGTGTTATGTGGCCAGCCAGAGACAGATTCTTCGTCGCCCAACCACTTAACTTACTCTGAACCATTATAACCAAATAAGCATAGGAAGCCGAAGTAATACAGTTATGTAAAAGGGGCACTCCCAAGTATTTGCCGAGATCCCCAACTTCTTGAAAACCAAACGCGCTACTAATTTGAGACCTCAAAACAAGTGGAACATTCTTGGAAAAAATAAATGTTAGTTTCTGACAAACTAATCTTGTGACCAGAAACCGTACAAAATTGTTGTAAAATAGTAAAAAATACTTGCAACTGATCCCACGAAGTTTGCTCAAATAGTATTATATCATCAGCAAAAAAGATGTGAGATACCCGAGCCCCTACTAGATGTCTAAAAAGGCTTCTAATGACCAACACTAATTTCTAATTAAATTGTTCGGGCCAACCTCTTCATACACAACACGAACAAGTATGACGACAATAGGTCCCCCTGACGAATTTTTCTAGAAGGTGTGAACACTTCAGTCTAAGACCCGTTCCATAAGATTTGGGTTAACACTAAAGAAATACACTGCATAATAAGATTACGCAACTGAAGCGGCACCTAATGGGCTCGATATCCTTTCAATCGAATTGCTTGCCAAGTGGTGGAGAGTTTGATTTTTTGGTGTTTGTGGTGGAAGCAAAATATAAGAAAAATAGACACAAGATTTAGAGTGGTTCGGCTTTCTAACCAAAGCCTACATCCACTACCTTAACTTCCCCACTAAGGATTTCAACCAATTCACTAAGAATTCTTCCCCTTTTCTAGGCTTAGGAGGCAACCTTTTACAACACTCAAAAGTTCTACCCCAAAACTTGAGTAAACCCTCTTTACAAAGAGAAAATTTAAAGCAAACTGAAATCCCTCTCTTAAGGTATGTGTTTGCACTCTAAGGCACTCACCCAAATCCTAAAACACTTGAACATATATAAACATTTAAGCTCACAAGTGTTGTCTATACAAGAATTGAAAAATTAAGCACAAAGACAAATTTTCATCATAATGTTGTTGACAATAAGATCATTAGTTTTTCCAGGTGCTTGAGAGGTCCTTTTATCCTCCCAAATGAGTTCCTAGCCGTTAGTGACCGTTGGGGATGAATTGGAGCCATTGGGGAACATTTTCCAAGCAAACCTGTAATTCTGCAGCATAGGGTATCGATACTCGGGTAGGGGTGTAACCCTCTCGACCCGGCCTAATCGTAAGACCGAACCGAACGAGCTACATTAAGTTTATCGAAGTAAACCGTGAAGACAACTCTGAAAATATGACCATTTTTTCTTTTATCTTATCTAGATGCTTGTTATTACCCTACATGTACATACAAACAACGAGTGAAAACCCAACCCAATCGGGCATCGAATTGACATCCAATTGGTCACTTTACAATAATAGGGACCAAAACGTAAATCTACAAATATATAAGGGTTAACTTGTAATTTGCTTTACCAATCTTTTATTTGCCAGGTTACAAGCATACGTGCCAAATTTCAACTTAAAACGATCATCCGAACTCATCCAATTGCATACGTAACACCTAGGGACCCAATTGTAATTTCCATTATTTTGAAGGACCAATTTCATAATTAAAGTTTCCAATCCTCAATTAAACCAATTACATGCATACTGGTGAAATTTAAAGTCAAAAACGATCATTCAAACTCATTTAATTGCATGTATATCACTCAAGGACTAAAACGAGAGAAAACATAAACCTTAAAACATACTTTCAACTAACTTAACTGCCATCCGTATCGATACGCGTGCAAGTGTATCGATACACCCGAGCCTTTACAAAATTCCAAATTCCAGTAGCTCAAAACCGTATCGATACACCTTTACGTGTATTGACATACTATGCCTGAATTCATATACCCGTATCGATACGGTCACCCGTGTACCGATACGCTAAGCCAGAAAATGTGCTTACCCGTATCGATACGATGTTTCTGAAAATACTTACCTGTATTGATACGGGCACAAGCGTATCGATACGCCCTGACATGAAACGTCAAAATTTTTTGGTTTTTAGCATCGTTTTGGAATTCTAACACTTAAACATACTTCTAACAATCAAATAACATCATCATTGGTCATTTACCATCAACTACCATAAACCAAACTTCAAGAAACAATCATCATGCTTTAAAGGTAAACTATAGGCATGCTTCTTAATACTCAAGCAACCAAAACATGAACCATGTGCAAAATCCAACAAACCAAGCTTATCACAAGTCCAAAGCATAGTATAAACTTGCTCAAATGGAGAAGTAACCACTCAAACCCTCCCAACAACATTTAAGCCACATTGCCTTTATTACTACTTTAAAACTCAAAACATACTTTGGTAAATCAAGTCTTGGAATCTCATCATTGCTTGCTAGGCCACTTGCATTCAATAAATCTGCATTGATGATAAAAGAGAGCGTAAGCAATCATTGCTTAGTGAGGAACGCTCAAAATACAAACCATCATCCAATGCAATTAAAATCCATTTCAAAACAATCATGCCATTCTTTCAAAACATGCACTTAGTCTTTACAAAATCAGCATATTAAACCATATGCAACATGTATCATGTATTCCACAGCATAATCTCATATGCAATTCCCTCTACTTAAGCCTTTCTCGTGCATAACATCCCATATGCAAAGCTTAAGGAGTAAAACATGCGTAAACACTTTATTCCAAATCAATCCATCAACATGATACATTTAAAACATTATATTGGCTTACAAGTGATCCATCTCAACAACAACACTTCCATAAAACCATCATTAACATCGATATCATCGGATACACGAATTTTCCAAGAGATCTCGCAATCTCTTGCAGCTCAATGGCATGGAGTCGTGCAACACGTACACCACCTCTACACTACCAAGGATAATCCTCCAACTTGGAGTAAACACATTCGACGCATCAACCTCTACAGCTCATGGATGGAGTAAAAGCTATCTAAGTGTTATCTCAACAACATTGGGGTTCACATGATCAGAGTAAGTACCTCTCGTACTACCTCTACAACCACAGACGACTTATTATAGTGCACTTTAAATCCTATGGCCGGCCAATTATATCCGATAACATTTCCATAACATTTTCGATTCATCACTTGCCAATATAATCCACTTTTATAAATATACCTCACTGTTTTCTTATGCATTATTCAAATCATTTCATTATACATTAAACCACACATAAGCCATATTCATAAACATTCTTTAAAATCATGCATTACTTTCCAAACGTATTTTTCATCATTTCATATCAATTTTTAGCATTAAACCATGCTCATTCCATGCATAAGACATGAGGTAAACAATCATTTAACAAGTGCATTCATAAATTATTTGCCAACCGAAATCGAGAGAGAGAAATCCACTTTACTTAGTTTCGAGTCTTAGACCAGCATATCAACCCTAGTCTAGACTCCCATTAAACCTTTTCAAACCATTGAAAAGCCATTCTTATCCGTTTCACTCACCGACAAAGCAATCGTCTTCCTTGCCGATGTCAAATCAAGCCTTCGGCAACTCCTCAACACCAAGATTCGCTTCTGAACTACTTTCCCCTGTTTCAAACACATCATAACAGAGAATCCAATGCATTACAATGCATCCAAACTCACAACAACAAACAATTAACAACACCCAACTATAACCCTCCACAACACTCTATCTTAACAACCGAAAACATCACCGATTCACCAAAAACCTCAACCCAGCCCACAACTATGAATCTCGACCTTCAAATAACATCAAAACAACAACTTAAAACAACCTTATACCTCCAGCAACCAAAAATGAACCTCAACACCTCAAAATCTCTTAACTACCAAACTAACAAACTAGAGATTCAATAGATTTCGGGATTCTATCATCAAAACTCACTTCATTATCATATTAAACATCAAAATCGAAGTGTAAACCAATCTTTAACTTAGCAAAAATAGATCACTACGAATTTTCACAATTTTTCATCATAAATAATCAATTAAACCATAAATCTGAGTTTAATTTATCAAAACCCAATACAAATCATATAAAATTAATCAAGAACTTAGTAATTTCAATAAAAAACCTTTCATTAGAGGAGAAGAATGAATCCTTACCTCCAATGCTGATTTCTCCCCTTAATTGCTTTATAAACCATGAAAATCAAGGTAGAAATAATAAGTATTTGATGTAAAAGCTTTAGAAATCAAAAACATTTTGAAATCCTAATTTTACCTAAAGAAATTGAAGCTAGAAAATATGTTTGGCTGGAGGGAATTTGGGAGAAAAGAAGTTACAAAATTAGTTACGTGAAATTCTTTTAAAAGCCTCCATTGTGTTTAATTAATTATCTCCTTATTTATACCTCTTAAAACTTAATTAAAAATAGTTAATTAAAGGGAGAAATCTGATGAAACCTTTTTGGATTAATAGCTCCTTAAAGATTCAAAGTTTTGACACATTTTCAAAACAGTCACTAAAAACAATTTTGCAAACTTGCATTTTGGTCACTAACCCAAAATGTCCCATTTCCGAATTTCATTTTCCAAAATTGTTTTTACCAAAATCATTTATATATTTAATAATGATTTTAGACCATTTTCCCATATTTTTATCTTCAATAAAAATATTTAATCCAATTTAAATCCCGAATCCGACACGCATCTCTAATCCCGATCCACCGAACCGACTAAACCGTTCCCCAAAACTCTTAAGCCTAAAATCGGGCGTTACAACTCTCCCCCTCTTAAGAAATTTCATCCTCGAAATTTACTTGGAGGAAAAAGATGCCGAAACAGCTTTTTCATGTCCAACTTACTCTCCCAAGTAGCCTCTTCAACTCCTCGATACCGACATAACACTTTAACGAGGTCTATCGTCTTCCCACGCAGAACCTTACTACTGGTATCAAGGATCTCTATTGGTTCCTCATCATAAGTCAGATCCGGCCTCAACTCAATATCCTTAATCGATATAATATGAGAGGGATCCGGCCGATACCTCCGCAACATCAAAACGTTGAACACATTATGAATCTTTTCCAACTCGGGAGGCAACCTCAACCGATAAGATACGAGACCCACACGATCCAAAATCTCATACGGCCCGATAAACCTCAGACTCAACTTCCCTTTACGCCCAAAGCGCATCACCTTTTTCCAAGGTGAAACCTTCAAAAACACTTCATCACCAACAATGTACTCCACTTCTCTACGCTTCAAATCCGCGTAGGATTTCTGTTAATCGGATGCCGCTTTCAAGCAATCAGATACAAGCTTCACCTTCTCACAAGTGTCTTTCAACACATGGGGCATAGAAATATACTTCTCCCCAACCTTCACCCAACACAAAGGCGACGACACCTCCTACCATATAATGCCTCATACGGTGCCATTTGAATACTCGATTGATAGCTATTATTATAAGCGAACTCCACCATCGACAACTGCTTTTCCCAAGTTCCTTGGAACTCGATAATACAACACCTCAACATATCCTCCAAGACCTGGATCACGCGTTCAGACTGTCCATCTGTCTGTGGATGATACGAAGTGCTAAAATACAACCGAGTACCCAGGGCTCGATGCAAACATTCCCAGAACCTTGCTGTAAACCTCGGATCTCTATCCGACACAATCAACTTAGGCACTCCATGCAACTTCACGACCTCTACGATGTAAAGATCATCCAATTTATCCAAAGTATACGTCGTATGTGCCGGCAGAAAATGTGCACACTTCGTAAACCGATCCATGATCACCCAAATAGAATCCTTTTTAGATTGTGTCAAAGGTAGCCCCGACACAAGATCCATGGTGATTCTTTCCCATTTCTATTTCGGTGTCCTCAACGGTTGCAACAACCCAGAAGGAAATTGATGCTCAGCTTTAACACGTTGACACACCATGCATCTAGCAACAAAATCAGCCACATCCTTCTTAAAACCAACCCAATAATACTCATCCTTCAAACCCTGATACATCTTGGTACTACCGGGATGTATAGCAAAAATACTAGAATGACCTTCGGTCAAGATGATACGTCTCAACTCCTCATCCTGCGGCACCACTACCCGGTCCTTAAAACACAACACCCCATCATCATTAAAATGAAAATTCGATGGTTTCTCATCCAAGATATCCCTAACATGAGGTACCAACTCATCATCATACAGTTGTTTCTCCTTTATCATTTGAGACAGCGATGGCTTCACCTGTAACTCGGCTAACAAACCTCCATCACAGGTTACACCCAACCGAGCAAACATAGTTCTCAACTCAACCACAACTTTTCTACTTAAAGCATCCGCTACCACATTCGCTTTACCCGGATGATACTCAATGGTCAAGTCATAATCTTTAAGTAACTCCAACCATCGTCGTTGCCTAAGATTCAACTCTTTCTGTGACATCAAATACTTCAAACTTTTGTGATCCGTGTACACTACACACTTCTCACCATAAAGATGATGCCTCCAAATCTTTAACGCAAACACCACCGCGGCAAGCTCAAGATCATGAATATGATAGTTATGCCCGTGCACCTTCAATTGCCTAGTTGCATAAGCCACAACCTTCACATCTTGCATCAACACGCACCCTAAACCAACATATGATGCATCATTATATACCACAAACTCTTTTCCCGACTCAGGTTGAATCAAGATTGGAGCTTGCGTCAAAGCTTCCTTTAACTTTTCAAAAGCTTGCTGACGATCCTCCGTCCATTCAAAACGAACGTTCTTCTGCAACAACTTGGTTAAAGGTACATCAATCTTTGAAAATCCATCTACAAAATGACGATAATATCCAGTCAACCCAAGGAAACTACGTACCTCCGTCACTGACCTAGGTGGCTTCCAACTCACCACAGCCTCAATCTTTTATGGATCCACACGAATTCCCTCAGCCGACACCATATGTCCAAGGAAAACTATTTCCTTCAACCAAAATTCACATTTACTCAACTTAGCATACAATTGATTATCCAGTAATCTCTGAAGCACAACCCGTAAGTGCTCATCGTGGTCTTTCTCGGTACGAGAGTACACAAGAATATCATCAATAAACACTACCACAAATTGGTCCAAGTACTCATGAAACACCCGATTCATCATATCCATAAACGCAGCTGGTGCATTGGTCAACCCAAACGGCATCACTAAGAACTCGTAATGCCCATACCTCATACGAAAGGCAGTCTTTGGCACATCCTTACCCTTCACCTTCAACTGATAATATCCCGATCTCAAGTCGATCTTAGAAAATACCGATGCACCTCAGAATTGATTAAATAAATCGGTAATCCGTGGTAAGGGATATTTGTTCTTAATAGTCAACTTATTCAATTGCCGATAATCGATACACATCCTCATTGTTCTATCTTTCTTCTTCACGAATAACACCAGCGTACCCCAGGGTGAAATACTGGGTCTAATAAACCCTGATCAAGCAACCCTGGAGTTGTGTCTTTAACTCTTTCAACTTCTTAGGTGCCATGCGATACGGCGTAATGGACATTGGTGCTGAATCAACATACGTCTTGATTTTAAACTCTACCTCCCTATCTGGCGGCAACCCAGTAACTCTTCAGGGAAAACCCCTAGAAAATCACAAACTGTGCGGATGTCCTGCACACACACATCCTTGGATCCAAGATTCATAATATAGGCCAAATATGCCTAACATCCGAGTTTCAACATTTGACTTGTTTTCAAAGCTGAAACAACATTGGTCAGGAACTTTGCATTCTCGCCAACCACCACAACTTCATAATCATCGGTAAGACGCAAAGATATCTGTTTGGTTTCAAAATCCACAACTACCCTATGCTCGGATAGCCAGTATATCCCCAAAATTACATCAAAACCATAGAATGGCAATTCCATTAGATCCACGGCGAACACATGGTCTTGTACTATCAAAGAACATATTCGATATAACTTCCTAACCACAACCATCTCACCCAAAGAACTAGTTACCCGAACCCCAACATTCAAAATCTTCACAGGTATATCAAGCAACTGTGCATGCTCACTAAGAATATATGAATGGGTGGAACCAGAATCAACCAAAGAAAATAACGGCAAAGAATGCAAAGTAAAGGTACTTGAAATCATATCGGTATCGTTGCGTCCTTCGCGATGCGTATACACCCTCGCGAGACCATCACCCTCTGGCTGAAAATATCCTTGTCCACGCCCTCGACCTCTTGGGGCAGCCACAACAGATGCAGGAACACACGCACCTCTAGTTAACAAAGGGCAGTCACGCCTCACACGATCATTCGACCCATAATTCCAACAAGCATTGGCTGCAACAGGTGTAGGAATTGGCCCATTTCGTCCAATCTGAGGACAATCGCATCTAACATGGTCTTGAGATCCACAACCCCAGCAAACTCTATCTGACCTCTACCAAACCCCCGAATGTTTCTTTCCACACTAAACACACTCGGGTATCCCACCTCCGAAACTCTGCCCTAGCTGACCTCTTCTCCTAAGCTCGGGTCGATATCTCCGATCACGGTGCCTCTTATATCGGCCACCCCCAGCATTAGCATCAGCAGCTCTCTTACCATGACCGGATCCTCTAGTACAAGATATCAAACCCAAACTCTGCTCAATATCTTTGGCTCTCGAAACCAATACATCAAAATCAACATACTCAGCAGCCAACATATATGTCTTAACCTCATGCGTCAATCCGTAACGAAAGCGGTCACAACGGCTCATCTCATCAAGTATCAACTCAAAATCATACTGACTCAGCCTCATAAATTGTATCTCATACTTAGATACCGATATATCCCCTTGCACCAAAGCCATGAACTCGCGTTTCTTTTCATCTTGGTATCTAGCTCCGAGATACTTCTTCCAGAAGGTAGACCGAAAGGTTTCCCATGTTACATTGCCGGCTTCCATACTTTCAATCACCATAGTCCACCAGCCATACACATCTCCCTACAATAGAGATACATCACATCCCAACTTACGAGCATCAGAACAACCCATCTGATCCAAAATACGATTTGTGCTGGCAAACCACTCCTCAGAAGCCTCAAGTGACAACCCTCTAAACTCGACCCCTCCTAGGCCACGTAAACACTCTAAGTGTAATCCCAAATTAGAAGTAGCAACCGGTGCTGGTGCAGGCACTTGCACTCCAGCCATCGCGGCCTGGAACGCTCCCGTCATTGCTTGTATCAAAGGCGTCATATCACCCAGTGCTGGCCTAGCTTGCACATGTAGTACTTGTTCTACACCCATAGGTAGATTCGGTGGAGGAGGTGGCAACCCCTCAGGCACAACATTATTCTCATCATCTTGTCTCACCCCATTTGTATTAAAACGTAATTCTCTCTTCGGTGGCATTGTAAACAAAGAATCTATGGCATGATAACACTAAAATAAAAATGGTTAGGTCATCTTCAAGCAAGGGTCCAAGACTTCCATTTCAAATCAAAACATTTTCCATCGATAGTAATAAGGTCATGTGTCCCAAATCATACCCCAACATGGCATATAACATATAATCCATCACTGTGTATAGCAATCAAGTCAATTCAATCAACATACATTTCAAACAACTTCCCAACATACATAACCAACCATAACTCACCCCCAACAATCATAACCTAGCTCTGATACCACCAAATGTAACCCACTCGACCTGGCCTAATTGCAAGATCGAACCGAACGAGCTACAATAAGTTTACCGAAGTAAACCGTAAAGACAACTCTGAAAATATGACCATTTTTTTCTTTTATATTATCTCGATACTGTTTATTACCCTACATGTACATACAAACAATGAGTGAAAACCCAACCTAATCGAGCATCGAAATGATATCCAATTGGTCACTTTACAATAATAGGGACCAAAATGTAAATCTACAAATCTATAAGGGTTAACTTGTAATTTGCTTTACCAATCTTCGTTTTGCCAGGTTACAAGCATACATGCCAAATTTCAACTTAAAATAATCATCCAAACTCATCCAATTGCATACATAATATCAGGGACCCATCTGTAATTTCATTATTTCGAAGGACCAATTTCATAATTAAAGTTACCAATCCTCAATTAAACTAATTACATGCATACTGGTGAAATTTAAAGGCAAAACGATCATTCAAACTCATTTAATTGCATGTATATCACTCATGGACTAGAACGAGAGAAAACATAAACCTTAAAACATACTTTCAATTAACTTAACTGCCACCCGTATCGATACGTGGGCAAGTGTATCGATACGCCTGAGCCTTTACAAAATTTCGGATTCCAGTAGCTCAAAACCGTATCGATACACATTTACGTGTATTGATACACTATGCCTAAAACTGTAGACCCGTATCGATACGGTCACTTATGTACCGATACGCTAAGCCTAAAAATGTGCTTACCCATATCGATACGGTCTCCCGTGTATCAATACGATGTGTCTGGAAACACTTACCTGTATTGATACGGGCACAGGCGTATCGATACGCCCTGACCTGAAACGTCAATTTTTTTTGGTTTTTAGCCTCGTTTTGGAATTCTAACACTTAAGCATACTTCTAACAATCAAATAACATCAACATTGGTCATTTACCATCAACTACCATAAACCAAACTTCAAGAAACAATCATCATGCTTTAAAGGTAAACTATAGGCATGCTTCCTAATACTCAAGCAACCAAAGCATGAACCATGTGCAAAATCCAACAAACCAAGCTTATCACAAGTCCAAAGCACAATATAAACTTGCTCAAAAGGAGAAGTAACCACTCAAACCCTCCCAACAACATTTAAGCCACATTGCCTTTATTACTACTTTAAAACCCAAACATACTTTGGTAAATCAAGTCTTGGAATCTCATTCTTGCTTGCTAGGCCACTTGCATTCAATCAATCTATATTGATGATAAAAGAGAGCGCAAGCAATCATTGCTTAGTGAGGAACGCTCAAAATACAAACCATCATCCAATGCAATTAAAATCCATTTCAAAACAATCATGCCATTCTTTCAAAATATGCACTTAGTCTTTACAAAATCAGCATATTAAACCATATGCAACATGTATCATGGATTCCACAACATAATCTCATATGCAATTCCCTCTACTTAAGCCTTTCCCATGCATAACATCTCATATGCAAAGCTTAAGGAGTAAAACATGTGTAAACACTTTATTCCAAATCAATCCATCAACATGATACATTTAAAACATTATATTGGCTTACAACTGATCTATCTCAACAACAACACTTCCATAAAACCATCATTAACATCGGTAACATCGGATACACAGATTTCCCAAGAGATCTCGCAATCTCTTACAGCTCAATGGCATGGAGTCGTGCAATACATACGCTACCTCTACACTACCAAGGATAATCCTCCAACTTGGAGTAAACACATTCGACGCATCAACCTCTACAGCTCATAGCTAGAGTAAAAGCCATCTAAGTGTTACCTCAACAACATTGGGGTTCACATGATCGGAGTAAGTACCTCTCATACTACCTCTACAACCACGGGTGACTTATTATAGTGCACTTTAAATCCTATGGTCGGCCAATTATATCCGATAACATTTCCATAACATTTTCGATTCATCACTTGCCAATATAATCCACTTTTATAGACATACCTCACTGTTTTCTTATGCATTATTCAAATCATTTCATTATGCATTAAACCACGCATAAACCATGTTCATAAACATTCTTTAAAATCATGCATTACTTTCCAAACGCATTTTTCACCATTTCATATCAATTTCTAGCATTAAACCATGCTCATTCCATGCATAAAACAGGAGGTAAACAATCATTTAACAAGTGCATTCATAAATTATTTGCCAACCGAAATTGAGAGAGAAATCCACTTTACTTACTTTCAAGTCTTAGACCAGCGTATCAAGCCTAGTCTAGTCTCCCATTAAACCTTTTCAAACCATTGAAAAGCCATTCTTATTCGTTTCACTCACCGATAAAGCAATCGTCTTCCTTGCCGATGTCAAATCAAGCCTTCGGCAACTTTTTAACACCAAGATTCGCTTTCGAACTAATTTCCCCTGTTTCAAACACATCATAACAGAGAATCCAATGCATTACAATGCATCCAAACTCACAACAACACAACAATTAACAACACCCAACTATAGCCATCCACAACACTCTATATTAAAAACCGAAAACATCATCGATTCACCAAAAACCTCAACCCAGCCCACAACTACGAATCTCAACCTTCAAATAACATCAATTAACATCAAAACAACAACCTAAAACAACCTTATACCTCCAGCAACCAAAAATGAACCTCAACACATCAAAATCTCTTAACTACCAAACTAACAAACTAGAGATTCAATAGATTCCGAAATTCTATCATCAAAACTCACTTCATTATCATATTAAACATAAAAATCAAGGTGTCAACCAATCCTTAACTCAGCAAAAACAGATCACTACGAATTTCCAAAATTTTTCATCATAAATCATCAATTAAACCATAAATCCGAGTTTAATTTATCAAAACCCAATACAAATCATATAAAATGGATCAAGAACTTAATAATTTCAATAAAGAACCTTTCATTAGAGGAGAAGAACCAATCCTTACCTCCAATGCTGATTTCTCCCCTTAATTGCTTTATAAACCATGGAAATCAAGGTAGAAATAGTAAATATTTGATGTAAAAGCTTTAGAAATCAATTGGAAATCAAAAACTCTTTGAAATCCTAATTTTACCTAAAGAAATATAAGCTGGAAAATATGTTTGGTTGGAGAGAATTTGGGAGAAAAGAAGTTACAAAATTAGTTACGTGAAATTCTTTTAAAAGCCTTCATTGTGTTTAATTAATTCTCTCCTTATTTATACCTCGTAAAACTTAATTAAAAATAGTTAATTAAAGGGAGAAATCTGATGAAACCCTTTTAGATTAATAGCTCCTTAAAGATTCAAAGTTTTGACCCATTTTCAAAACAGTTTGCAAACTTGCATTTTGGTCACTAACCCAAAATGTCCCATTTCCGAATTTCATTTTCCAAAATTGTTTTTACCAAAATCATTTATATATTTAATAATGATTTTAGACTATTTGTCCATATTTTTATCTTCAATAAAAATATTTAATCCAATTTAAATCCTGAATCCAACTCAAATCTCTAATCCCGATCCACCGAACCGACTAAATCGTTCCCCAAAACTCCTAAGCCCAAAATCGGGGAATTACATGGGGTATCGATACTGGCCAGATTTGGAAATAGCCGTTGGAGGGCAAAACTATGAGGGGGTATCAATACCATAGTGTGGTATCGGTATCTGCATGGTGGTATCGATACTGCTAGGCCAGATTTCGCATGTCCATAGACACCACATCTAAAACAAATTTGATGCAAACCCTCATACTCAAACTTTTGAACAAAATTATCAATGCCAATGCAAGATCTCAAAGGCTTGTTCAGATCTACCATGATTGTAAGTATACCAAATTTACCACGTTCACCCGCATTCGTGTTATAATCCACCTTAATCACTATTCCTACAACAATCGCTATATGCTTGAAGAGTGCTTTGCAATAATACCTATAAGGCAAACCCGACAACTTAACCCAAACAACCATTTTAGAGGAATGACTTTCTGAAGTATAAATTGATCTACTCCATGGCTGCACCGTAAGGTAATTCCCATAAATCATCCAAGTGTCATCAGATAATACATATGCATAATCCCGCTTATCATCAAAGCGCACCATGTAATAATTATTCTCAAGGTCAACAAGCTGTAAATCCTTATAAGGCTTTCATAAAGCATGTATCTTGTTCAACAAAGCATTATACCCAATAACTCGACCCAAAAGCCGAAAAATAATAGAATATCTCATACTATGGTCAATTTAATCATGTACTTGATTAGAGAACTTAATTGTAGGGAAAGCCTCAGACTCGGTGACAATACAATCCTCATCCATGTTAAAACCTAATCATATTCTCGTTTTCTCTGCACCTTTGGACATCGATTTCTTAGCAATTGCGACAATGTATGATGTCTTATTATCCACACACGGGGCATGGTTCAAACCAGAATCGATTGACTCTGGGATAAGACCTTCAACAGCACTATCCACGCCCTCCATATATAAGACTTCTATAATGGCTTCAACATCAACAGCCCATTATGATTCTTCACTTTCTTAGCAACCTGCTGGCCCATATCTGAGATTTTTGGCAGCCGACCCCCTGACTCCATAAAGTTCGATAGTAGGGTTTCCTATGTTGTTAGAGTTTTCACTCATGTTGCCCTCTTTTAGTTTAACATTGTTTTTAGAATATTTATATTACAAAAAATGATTTAAAGTATATTAATTTTTTATTTAATTATTTAAAATATTTTTATTAAAATAATTATTTAAAGTATATTTTTTTTGATCAAATTAAGTATCTAAAGTATACTTTTTAGTCAAAATAGGTACCTAAAGTATTTTTGGTCAAAGTAGGTATATAAAGTATATTTTTTGTCAAAGTAAGTACTTAAAGTATTTTTTTTGTCAAAATAGGTATCTAATTTATTTTTTAATCAATGTCAAATGACAATTTTTAGGAACCTATAATATTTTTTTGTCGAAATAGGCATCTAATGCATTTTTTTGTCAAAGTAGGTATCTAAAGTATATATTTTTATCAAAATAAGCATCTAGTGTATTTTTTTTATCAAAATAGGCACCTAAAGTATATTTTTTTGTAAAAATAGGTATCTAGTGTATTTTTTTATTAAAGTAGGTACCTAAAGTATAAGTTTCGTCAAAATATGTATATAATGTATTTTTTGTCAAAGTAAGTACATATTTTGACCCCAAAAATATTATAGATACATATTTTGACTAAAAAATTACTTTGGGTATCTACTTTGACCGAAAAATATTTTAAGAACTTATTTTGACCAAAATATACTTTATGTACCTAAATGAAAAATTGATATATTTTAGGTACTTATTTGTAATATAAACACTCTTTAAAAAAGTAAATTATAAATTTCACCATTCAATTGCATTCGCTCCTATTTTGATAATCAAAATAAAAAATCAATTTAATCGCACAACTTTAGACATTGAATTTATAATAAGATAAAATCTACATATAGAAAATATAAAAATTAAAATAAAAAACATTGTTGACTTGCTTTTTTTGATAATAGACTTGGTTTAATTAAAGCATATCAGCTATAAGGGAGAGCACCCTGAGCGATCGCTTAGGCCACCAATTAGCCTAAGGCCTCTAAAATTTAATTATTCATATATTTTGATTCTTATTTTTTAATTTATTAAATAAATAAATAAAGCTAATGGTAAAAATTAATTCTGCTTCCTAAATAAATAAATCTAACAATGGAAATAATGTGTTTGATAAATTAAATTAATTGTTTAAAGCAACAAAATGAATAGAAATCACATGCCTCTTTTTGGTGTCCTTTTCTATGCCCAACACTAAAAAATTAAATTCTAAGTCTTAACCCTAAATTCTAAATCTTAAATCTTAAACTCTACATCAATACCTTAAACTCTAATATTAAATCCTAACCTCAAACCATAATCCTAAATTTATTTTTTTTATGTTGGGCATAAATAAGGGCATTAAAAAGAGAAGATGATTTCTATTTATAATAAGATATGCTTTCGTTATATAAGTCATAAGGGTCCATTTTTACTTTTCGCTTAGAGCCCAAAAAAGTTTTGAGACCGCTATGAATTAACGTAATAGTCGATTTTTTATTTTTTTTGACAATTTCTCCGAATTTAACATTTGCATAAAGAGAACGATGAACAAACTCGATAGTTCTCGACATGTCAATATCTGTCTCAAACAATAAATTTGACGAGGAGACGAGGAGTTTGACTCAGTCTTTCAAGCTTTCTTCTTATCGTAGCAATAACGTGCTCTCCTTTATCTATTTCCTTTGAATATATAAATAAATAACCTGGTATAACATTAAAAACTGGTCATCATTTTAATACATCAGACCAGACCAATAAACAAGCTCACAAGAGATGTATGAATGAAATGAGAGATTGTATTTATAGAGAAAACAACAATAATATGCAAGTTAGTGGTGGGGCTATTTGGAGGGACAGAAAGTGGAATTTGGCATAAGGAAAATAGAAAATTCATCCATGGTAATAAAATCATTAAAACCAAAGTATAATATCACAGATATTTCGTGATCCTTTTGGGGCTTCTTTTTTATTTGATTCAGTCCCTACCAGTTTTTATTAAAACAAAACCCTGGCTTTATTTTTCTGTATTAATTTCCAGTACAGAATCATAAACCAGAATCAGTGTCTTCAACCTTTGTCTGCAGGATCGATTCTTGATGCCAATGTTCTGGACCACATAACATTTAGAGCTAACTTAAATGCTATTACAACTCCCTTTTTGCCTTTTTATAACTATTTAAGATTTGCTATTGGTCCTAAAAAGATTTTCTTAAATGCTATTACAATTCTGGACCACAACACATTATAATGCTATTACAGTTCTGTTATATTTGTGCTCTAAACATGCATGGCACTTAAAAGCAACTTCTTTACAAGCACATGTGCATAGATTCACTGGTGGAACTATTATTTTTATTAATTTCCTTGAATTTAATAACTATTTTTTCTGTTCTTTTGACACACCTTTTTTATCCAGGTTTCTCGACCACTTGCTGCATGTGAGGGTGCTCTACTTGTTGTAGATGCTTCTCAGATTACTTTATTTTTGCCACTGCTTTGAGTTGCTAATTTAATCTCTTTAAATGATGCCAACTGTCAAGTGATAGTTCGTATTTTACTTTAACATTTTATTTTGAGGATATTATCCTGAAACTTAACTGTAGTTATATCTACCTTAGCACTGTTGCTGCTATTGCTAGTGTTATCAGACAACATGTATTCTGTTGTAGGGTGTGGAAGCACAAACTCTCGCCAATGTGTACTTGGCCTTGGAGAACAATCTTGAAATTATCCCTGTGAGTTTTGTCATCCTTTGTTTTGTTGTTTAACTTGATAAATTTGCTTTATGACATTAGCTGATTGGTTTGGACCGACTAACTTATGAAAACAAACATAATTATTTTAACTAACCATGCATGTGTTGTGGTTAGTGTTACTGTTTTATTTCATAAAAAACTTAAGTTTGCTTTGCACACTTTTTGGTCTTGGAAGATGTTGCATTATAATGTGTGATGACACAGAAGGCAAACTAGGTTACAGAATTGTAATAACATTTAAGTTAGTGAAACATTTTAGAGCAGAAATTGTAATACTTGCTGTGTTCTGGACCACACAACATTTAGAGCTAACTTAAGTGCTATTTCAACAGTTTTCTTTTATTAAATTGAAGAGCCTAAGGTGTTACCTTTACAAAAGTCTTGTTTTTTTATTACATTGAAGAACAAATCTCCTGTTACAGTGGTGACTACTCTACTTGATGAATTATCAAGGGCTTTTTATTTTTCTAAAAAATTCAATCAATTTTTAGAAGGGGCAATGTCAGTAAACACAAACCATATGAGCTTAATGTCAAAGCTAATGTTCTTTTATGTGGTTATGAAGTTGAATCTAAATTAACTTCTATTTAATTACACATCATTGCAACATGTTAACTTCTATTTTTATCACTTAAAACAGTTCCACACAACATGTGATTACTTAAACATTCACAATCAATTTCGAGCATGTATATATATATATATACTAATTCGAACAACCTCTACCTTGTTTCATTCTAATTTCTGAATCAATCTCTTACTGTTTCTCATTTCCTAAAACAACTTTTAAAACAGTTTATTACACTACAAAACAATCTTTTATTCATTTGCAAGACTTGTCCTTGATTAAACACATGAAACAGCCCACAAAATAACCAAAACAGTCCCCCTTTTAAGTATATACACATAGATAAATTTTCTGGTCTTTTAATAGCTGAAGCTTGTCCAGTTTTTTCTTATGTAATCTGTTTATTTCCCCCCAAACAGACCTCTTAGCCAATCACAAACTAACAGGGCGTATATTTCTATGTAAACAGTCATCTGTTTATTTTCCTATGTAATCTGTTTATTTCCCCCCAAACATTTAGAGCCTGTCCAGTTTTTTCCTATGTAATCTGTTTAGGGAAACCTCTAGTGTTCTTATAAATCAAAGAAAATTTCTGGAGGACAAAGGAGGAGCAGTCATGCATTATACCTGGAAACGAAGGCGCCAAAGGACTTCTACCGCCGGAGGTTTGGAGCCGAGATAAGCGACCAGCCAGAGGAGGAGCAGTCGACGAGCACGGGAGAGGAGAGCTATCTGGAGGGACTAGAATCGAGCATGAGAAAGATAATTTCAAATTCTAGGGATTTCAATTTTTGGGTGAATACTATAGCGCGTATATTTTTTAACCGCCCTATACCGACGAACACAATAACTGTCGGTATACAGTATACCTATACCGACAAATCATTTAACCCGTCGGTATACTCTATAACCTATACCAATAAAAAATTAACCGTCGTTATATGATATACCTATACCGACGGATGCAGTCCTGCGTCGGTATAAACTAAAGTTATACCGAGATTCATTCTTTTCCGTCGGTATACATTCTATTTACACCGACGAAAAATTTATCCGTCGGTACAAATAAGAACGTTTACCAACACTTCTTTTGTCGCCGGTATTATATGTACTGTATCGACGAATTTTGTCCGTCGGTATAGGTAAGCGTCGGTATATGTATATTTTTTTGTAGTGAATTTTTTTGACTCACTCCACATGGGGATCATGTTCCTGGTTATTGGCTCGATTTTGATGCAAGAATTTAATTGAAAAATGAGTAACTATGTTGAGTTGTTCTTACTTATTGCATTTGGAATAACGATATTCGATTTGGTCCACGGATTTTGTACTTATTCCTGGTTATCAGCTTCAAAGATTGAGCACGTTATTGCATTTGGAATAACAAATAAATTATTCTTAATTGTCTCACCAATAAGATAGTACTAATTAATTAAACTATACGTTTGGTCACTTTTGTTTTGATGTCTAATAAAATAACTCTAGTTTTAATTAGGGGTGTTCATGACAGGTTAATCGTATCATTTAACATAAATGGTTGGTTAACCGTTATAGCGATTATTAAACCATAATCTAACCATTAAAAAATAGTTAATCGTTACTTAACGGTACGGTTACATGTTAACATGTAACTTATTATAAAAATTTTCACATGTTAATTAATTCTTTTGAGAATAATAAAATACTCTCCGATAAATATTATATTAAAATTTTCACATTTTTTTAAATAGAGATCCTAATCACAAGCTTCATTTTATGTCTAAATAATTTCATAACGGTTAACTTTTTGGTTAACCATTAACTATCATTTTTAGTGGTTGGTTAATTGAAACCGTTTAATTTTAACGGTAGGTTAATTAACCGATAAAATTTAACGGTTATACCAGCTAACGGTTATAGTTTATTTTGCACACCCTTAGTTTTAATCACTATTTTTTAGAAAAGTTATATTTTAGTACTTCTTTTCATAAATAACATATACATTATTATATTCAATACTTATTTGAATAATTTATTAGTTATTAATATTTTGTATCTATTAATACTAATTAGATTATAAAAATTATTTTTTTAATATCATTACTAAGCATATACGAAGGATGTAAATATTAATTTTTATTTGTGAAAGTATATTTTTAGTATAATTTTAAAAATTAATAAATTTAGATGTATATATTAATTTATTATTTATGAAATTATATTTTGAATATAATTTTATTAATTATTAAATTTAGAAGTATATATTAATTTATAGTTTATGAATTTATCTTATTAATTTTATTGGTTATTCAAATTTATGTTATTTAGAGAAAAAGAGTCGTTGCAATTTTATTATCCAAACCTCGAACTAAAAAAGCTCATTTAATCAAAAAAAAATCTTTACAATTCTTTTATCCAAATCTCTAACTCAAAAAGTCTTTTCAAAATAAATTTTTTTACCCCAATCTGTTATCAATATTATATTTATCAAATATCTAAAATTAATAAATTTAATTGATTAAACCTATAAAAATAGTTCACACCTCTAATTTTGACAAAAAAGTTTATTTACTAAGCAGAACAATATTAAATATTAAGGCTAATGGCTGGTGGTGGTGGTGGGTTGAAATTCAGGCCCAAATTAAAGTTAAGACCTTAACCTTCTGGGCCTACCCTGTAATATTGGTATGGCAAATTGGTAATTTTACTTTTCTCACCTCTGCTACCGCTACTTCCTTTCCTAGCTCGGCCGAGCTCACTCCATATCTGCGCACAGTAAAGACTGCGAAGACTTCCAAAAAAAAAAAAAAAGAACGAATTCCTTTCACATTGATCGTACGTTTTCTTTATTGCGATCAATTAAATCCTAGTTTTTTCTCAAATTATATTTTGAATTTTTGGAAATCCTATAAAATTTTTGGTATTTGTGAAAATCCATTTCAGTTTTTGAGGGAGGGTTTGGCTGATCATGTGTTGTATTTTAATTGCAGGAAATGGCCAGAATTCTAGCTGGATTTCTGGTTCTGTTGCTTGTAATATCGATCTGCGAAGCGGCGTCGCTTTTTCAACCAATCTCCGATTCTCATCGATCTGCCGCTCTTGAGCTCTTCACTCCCGACCATGGATCATTCAAAAGGTTTTGTTTAACCTATGTATCTCCGTTGGTTGTTATGGAAAGAAATTCGAAGCAAATGTTCAACTTAGGATGAATTTGATAACTCGTTGAAAAGAGAAAAGGTTTCAGTGGGTTGAATTTTTCGTTTAATAACTCAATTCATATTAAGATAAGTAGGTTATGCATAATTACCACTTTTTATAATATGTTTCTCTCCATTTTTGAAAAAAAAAATGTTTAAACTGATGACCTCTTTCTATAACTAGAACGTATGAAATATTTAATTTACTGTTTAATATTTGTTTTGAATTGTCCCGTATAATGCAAAATGCAATGAAACTAAACTTTTGGTTTAATAATTATCAAAATTCAACATTTACATTCGTTTAGCATGTTCCTATAATACAAATTCCGTGGTTATAAATTCAATACTAAAAATCTAGTACTTAAACTTTTTCGGTTTATGGATAACACCTTAGTTAAACATAAACATTTTTTTAAGTAAAGTTTAATTGGTGAGAATTTGGATTTTCTGTTTGAATTGGAAATTGAAAAGAGACATATGAGAATGAGGTTTTAGGGAGTATCTCATTGATATAATTGATCTAAACAGCTTGGAAGAAACATACGAGGCACTAAGAACATTTCAGATTCTTGGAATTGAAAAGAAGCCTGATGTAACTTCTGCAGCTTGCCGTTCAATTTCTGAAACTGTTGGGTCATCGTCATCAACCCCGAAGGATCTTTTCTATGCTTTAAAAGCAAATAGCTTAGCACAATGCAAGATACACGAGAAAGCTTCTAAGGTATTATTTGAATTTGGTATGCTGACATGGTTTATGAGCTTTTGATTTTGTTTAACCCATGAGCTTAATTTTGTTGTTTTTGCTTCTTTTTCTCATTTGCAATTTGCAAAAGGGCATTATTTCAAGTCTTAATGCTGCTGTCAGTGGTGCAAGTTCGTTGCTTGACTTCTACTATTCAGTAGGAGGTTTGGTACTTATCAGGGTAATGATTGCATTCGAATTACTGGTTATTATGATGTACTTCTTTCTATGCAGCTATCTAATCAAATTTATGAGTTAATTAACGATTTTTATCCATTCCAGCTTATTTTCTATAGCTGCTATAGCTTTTAAGTTGTTTCTCATTTTGACCCTACCTTCTAATGCCTGGTTTGCCAATTCAGGATCAGAGCTCCAATGCAGATATTCTTCATGCTGATGCTGAAGGAGTGTTCCGCTCAGTCAAGGTTTGTTTTTGTAACTAAATTTAGTTTTATGGTGAGGTTAAAGTGCTGAGCCTCTCCAGACCTATCCAGGCAGGCTGAGGCCTCCCATTTCAGTGGAACTAGTTGTTGATGTGGTGAGGTTCGGGTTTGGGGAGGAGCTCACTACTTGAGCCAACACTGATTTCCATTGTTATTAATATATGTTTGTCATGGTTGGTTTTATGTTCCAGGCTTTAAGCCAGAGTGATGGCAGGTGGCGTTATAGTTCAAATAATCCCGAGTCTAGTGCTTTTGCTGCTGGTAACAATTTTTCTAGATTCTGAAACATTTTTTTTTCGCAAGTACAATGTCCGGTACAAGCACCATATTGCTTTCTGTTCTTTCTTTGGTCTTAGCTCTTTGGTAACTGTTGTTTGCTTTCTTCACATTTATTACTTGTTTGGTTCAATTGTGCAGTAGTTGCTTATTTAGGTTTGTCATATTCTTGCAGGAATAGCACTTGAAACGCTTGCTGGAATTGTTTCTTTAGCATCTTCAGAACTTGACCAATCTTTGGTAAGTATTAATGTTCTTGCTTTGAGCTGGTGCCGTTTTTGACTAGTTTATGAATCTGAATCACTATTCAGCTCTATGTGGGTGTTATGTTCTCTTATTGGTTGTTTTGGTGTACCATGGTTTACTTGAACTTTTAGCCATGTCATGTGGGATATCTAGCTTTAGATGTGTATGCATCTTTATACGCATGTTTTTAAAGCAATATGATCAAGGATTAGTTCATGTTACTGGATGCTTATTTAATTATCTAATTGTTGTGTTGAAGAAAGTGAATTATTTGATTATGTTGGTGTCTTTTGATATTGAATTATCTCAGCTCCACTGAGCAGATTTTGCTTTAATCTCAATTCTTATTTTGTTGTTCTTGTCTGTACCTGCCAAGCCTGGGCATTTCATAATATATATTTGCTTATTGTTGGCAGATTAGTACTCTGAAAAACGATGTAAGCAAGCTTTTTGACAGCATTGAGAAATATGGTATGTATATCTCTCCTACTCCTAGATGCATCACGTGTTTTGTTTCCTTCAAAATCTTTTTCTTCCTTTTTACTTCCGTTCATCGTATCTCAATTTAAAAATAGTGAATATTATTTCTCAATTTTGATATTTTTTTAGTTTGAGCGTTTTTCCTTCATTTCTATTAATTATCTCTTTTTCAGATGATGGGACCCTTTACTTTGATGATAAACTTGTTGATGGTTGTGAATATCAAGGTCCTTTATTAACCACCTCTTCAGTTCTCAGAGGGTTAACAGCATTTGCTGCAGTGACTACTGGAAATATCAATGTCTGTAGTGAGAAATCAATTATCATTCATTTTAGCCCACTTATCTTTTATTCTCAGAGTGTAGTCTAAAACTTCTGGTTTATATCTGCAGCTTCCAGGGGACAAAATACTTGGATTAGCTAAATTCTTCCTTGGTATTAGAGTTCCTGGGGATGCTAAAGATTTCTTCTACCAAATAGATGCCTTAGCTTGTTTGGAAAGCAACAGGCAAGGTTTTTCTTTAGCAGTTTTAATGCATTTCATTTATTTAATACAATATGATGATAGATATTAATTTTTTTTGGTTACCATCCCTGTTATGTAGTTATCCGAATAGCCTTTTATGATAGTGTAATCTTAACCTTGGTTGAGTTTCTGTTACTCTTGAATAATATGTTCTATAGTTGATCCTTGAAAGAGAGCAAGAAGTTATGCACATGAATTTTGTGAACTTTTTTTGCATATCCTAGAATTGAGCTCAGTGTTTGTTCACTTGTTTTCACACTTGCTTTATGCCTTTTGTGACTGAGAAGTGAGATATGACTAGTATGTTTAGTGTGCTGATGTCATCATTTTTCTTTGGTTTTATATAACGAAGCTCTGGAGCTTAATAGATCATAAATTTCACTTGCCATGCAGGGTTTCTATCCCACTGATCTTATCACTTTCATCAGCTGTGCTTTCATTGACTAAAAAAGACTCACTCAAGGTTTGTGATCAAAGTTAAAATCCTTAACAAGAACAATAGTGAGTAGCAACTTTAATTCCTCTATAGTGGCAGAAACCTACCACCCAAGGATTGATGGTATAAATATTAGTGGCATATCCATTTTGCTTCTTAAGTATATATTGGTTTTAGATCTCCATGAAGATCTTGTGTCATTGTATGCTGGGCTTCTATTTGGGCCTGTTTATAGAAAAAAAGTATCAGTTTTCATGTCTCATTCATCTGCATCAATTATTCTGTAATTGACCCTTCTTTTCATTTGCATAACCCTCCTTGATTATGCTCGAATTGAAATCAACTAATCTCTCTCGCTTTGGGGTTTTGTTATTGCTGAATTTTAGTTTTTTTTTTTTTTTGCTCTTTGAATAAAACAGGTCAGAGTTACTACTGTGCTTGGTTCAAATGCACCACCTCTGACTGTGAAGCTTGTGGGTGCTTTTAGTTCTGGTTCAAAGGATGCATCTCTAGTTGAAAGCCAGGTATGTTGTTTCCTCAAGCAGTGTTCATTTTATCGGATGTACTTTCTTCTCACAAAATTCTCTTTTGCATTTTCCTTTATTTCTGTTTAATTTGATAGTGTTTATAAATATTATGAAATGCAGGAACTTAAGTTTGACCAAGGATCTGGGCTACATATCTTGAACGACTTGCCAGAGAGTATTGATATTGGAAGTTACACATTTGTTTTTGAGGTATCGTTGTCTTATATTGTTGGATTGAAGCTTTAAGTTCGTCGAGCTTTCTAAGAAATATGAAGTTTGAATTTTTTAGGTTGTGCTTCAAGAACCTGAGGATGAAAAGGTTTATGTTACGGGAAGCCAAACAAAAGCACCAATATTTGTCACAGGACTTGTCAAAATTGAAAATTCAGAAATTGCCGTTCTTGACAGTGATCTTGGGAGTGTTGAATCGCAGAACAAGTATGTTTGTAGTGTTTCACTTCTTTTGTTGGTTTTTTAATACCTATAATTGATAATTGTCCAGGAACATCTGATGAAGTGTTTGAGCTTTTTTATTCAACTGAACTCTGATGTAAAGTTTTATTCATGGTCCTACATCCTACGTATCCAGGCTAGACTTAGCTGGGAAAAATGCTGTATCATTATCGGCAAACCACCTCCAGAAGCTGCGTCTATCCTTTCAGTTGAGCACTTCTCGTGGACGTGCTGTTAAGCCACATCAGGTTGGCTGTTCTGCTTGTCTTCATCTTGAATGCGTGGTTTGCTTTGCAGCAGTCTGTTGCTAATTTTGTGGCTTGCAGGCATTTCTCAAGTTGAGACATGAGAGCAAGGTTGAGCACATTTTTGTGCTTGGGAACTCTGGAAAAAAGTTTGAGATGGTTCTAGTTAAGTATCTTTTCTTTCATGGGTTGAACATCTTTCTAGATGTACGTTGCAGATTAAAAATTTAGACATTTAATGTCGTTTGAGATGTCTCTGACTTCATATGGCACGTGGTATGACTATTTTCATTGGGAAACAAGAAAGACATCTATAGTTTATGCTGTTTACTAACAGATTAAAATATTCAGGTTTACGTGCTTTATAAAATTCGAGTGTTTTCTATAAATTACTAATTCTATATTGCTTGTCTTGTAGAATTTTCTTGGGCTGGTTGAGAAGTTCTACTATCTCTCAGGTAAATATGACATGGAGCTCACTGTTGGTGATGCTGCTATGGTATGTGGTCCTTGCTTTTAGAAATGTTCAATTTATGCAAGTTCACAAACACAGAAATAAATATACATCTTTTTCTTTCTTCAGGAGAACTCTTTATTAGTAGCTATTGGACACATTGAGTTAGATCTACCTGAAGCACCTGAGAAGGCACCCCGCCCTCCTCTGCAGCCTGTAGATCCTTACTCAAGATATGGACCCAAAGCAGAGATAACACACATCTTCAGAGCTCCTGAAAAGCGTCCACCTGAAGAGCTGTCCCTTGCTTTCCTGGGTCTTACGATCTTGCCATTGCTTGGATTTGTGATTGGGGTTAGTCCTGTATTTCACTATCGCTTTTTTATATTTTTCATTCATCCAGAAAGTTAACAGTATCTGAATTTCAAATTAATATATTTTTTACTCTTGTATTCTTGGTCAAATTGTTTGGTGTCGCCTTGCATCCTGGTCAGTTTGGTGTTACCCTAATTTTGTTTGAAAGATATAATTCATGGGTTAAATCAACATTTATTCTGGACCCAGCACATGTGTTCATCTCATAACTTCTGCGTTTCTGTTCTGGTATGCTTTGTTGTATTTTAGTAGGGGAAAGAGTCATTGACTGTTTCAGAGATTGGAAAATAAAAGTAGAAGAGGGGTTTTCTGGTTATTGGGATCTTTGATCTCTAGCCTGGAAAATTAAAAGCTTTTCTGATGAATCGCATTCTTGGAGCTTGTTAAGTAGATCTCAGTAGAACCTAGCATTTCATTCTCAGTATAGCTGCTAAGCTATCAAATATTGCAATTTTGAAGGCGTGCACACACAAATGATATATATACATATACATACTATTTACTATTTCTGGTCTAGTTCTTGCATGCATGCATGCATGTCATAGTAACATCTAATGTTAATAATGTACTCATTTGTGTTTTCAAAACGTTATTGATCTTGTTTGCTTTCGACAGTTATTACGTCTAGGGGTGAACATGAAGAACTTTCCCACCAAACCCGTCCCTGCCACATTTGCGGTCCTCTTCCATGTTGGCATTGGAGCAATTCTATTGCTCTACGTGTTTTTCTGGTTAAAGGTTAGTATTTTATCATGCACTTGTGAGAGTGAATTGGCATCCTTATATGTGTAGTTTTTAAACCTTTAAAATTTGGATGTTGTGGGTGCAGTTGGATCTATTCCAAACACTGAAAGTGGTGGGTTTCTTGGGAGTTTTCCTTGTGTTTGTTGGGCATAGAACCCTTTCCCATCTTGCCGACGCATCATCCAAGTTGAAATCTGCCTGATCCTGGGAATGAAGACATAATAAATTAGTCTCTGAACATTTTTACCTCAATTTTTGTAGCCCCATCTTGACAGTTCTGTATTACGAATCCTAGTCCTAGCTACGGTAAACAACCCGCGAGGCGCCCAATTTGATTAGATTTAAATTTAAAATTGAGTCTAAACGGTAAGAAGTTGGAACTGAAGCTTTAAATTTGGAGTTCAAAGTTGGATTTGGTTTAAATGGTTAAATTCGATTTAGGTAAATTTGATTAGATTTTTATTAAAATCGTATATGGTTAGAAAAAGGTTTGATTGCAAGTTTGTATTGAGTTTTATTAAAAAAAAATCAATTAAAATTATCTATAACACGCTTAAAAGCTATTCGCAAATAATATCAAGTAGTGTGAAAAGGAGAATTTGGCTTTCAACGGGTGTTTTGTTTATACAATGTAACATTATTTTATGGGGCGTTTACGCTTAGAATGATATGTTATTTTATTTGATTTATTTAGAGTATTTAGTTGAGATAATATTAAATTATTTAAAAGAAAATTTCATCAAATTATTCTTATGATTATTTTTTAATAAGTTCAAATTTAAATATTAAATTACAAATATTTACATGAATATTCATGGAACTATTTTCTTTACCCTATTTAAATTTTGTAATTTTTTATAATTAACATACTACTAATATAATTAGATACTAAACAATGTTTAATTTTTTTTACATAAGTAACCTATAAACCAAATAACTTCAAAAGTTCCCACAAGCCTTGTCTAATCACCAATACGACTCAATGAACATGATTTAAAAGCTTGAATTCACAAGTATCCTAGAGCAAAGATGTTTCAAGGATTTACAGAATGAGAATTTTGGATGTGTAAAAAGTCATATTGTGCGTTTTTAGGAAACTGTTATCATCATGTAAGGAGTAAATGTAAGTTTGATACGATGAATATTAAAATTTTAATGATATACTTTTTTTTTTGGGTAAGAGAGTTTAAAGAATGAGCCAATGACTTCAATAACTAAATCTTAGGTAGGACATAATACTTTCGGAGGCGGATCAAGAAAATTTTTTGAGGGTTGACACATATATTAATAACACAAAATGTTTTGAAGATAAAAATATTAATAATATTTTAATTATAATAAGAAGTGTTACAAAAAATATAACTAAAAATAAATTTTATAATTGTTCCTTTCTAGACCTTATTTTTTGATATCGTTGTATGATCTTTTCATTGTTTATATTATTGAACATATCATTCTCAATAAAAGCAACTAAGAAATCATTCAACCATTCATTTGCCATATAGTTGCACAATCGATTCTTTATAAAGTGCATCACATGTTTTTTCATTGTTGTGATTATAACTGATAGAACCAAAACCAACTTCAAAAGTAAATATACAAGTGGGTACAACAACATGCTTCATTGTCTCAACTATTTTTTCAAATAAATCAAAAAGTCATTTTAGATCACAAAATCTTGTATCTGAACAAACATTAATAATATAATTCTCAAGCTGGAAATCAAGCAACATAAGGTCTCCTGTAGAAAATTCATAAGGATAAAATTGAGCAAGGCGAATAAACTTTTTCTTATCAAAAGAAAGATACAAGCCACACAAAGAAATAACTTTGTACTTGTCTTAAAGAAACGGTTATTATGCTCTTGAAATTATTTATCAATCACCTAATAAAATAATTCAACCTGAAAATGATGCAAATTTGAAACTTCGTGAATTTTTTTCCTAGACCTCCCTAAAACAACAAATATTTCTTCCATCTTTGGAACCCCAATGCTATTTTTTTACAAAACAAATAAACTTTTTCAAGTAAAGATTATTATCACATGATGTTACCTCATCCCTTAACCATGAGGTTACGAGTTCGATTCTTACCAATAGGACTGGAGTACATTTCATGACCAGCCGTTTACCTCTTAATGAGAGCACCCGCGACGAAGGGATTACTCGCTGCTATCGACGGTGGATACATTGGCTCAAACAAAAAAAAGATCGTTATCCCACATCTCTCATCATTTGTAACCATTGTTTGGACATAGTAACTAACTGCATAACATTACAATGTCTTGGTCACTCTGTTGCAATGCTTGAGATAATTCACTAGTAAACACAATATGTTTTTCATCAAGTACAAATTAAACAAAAACTCGAAAGACTGTAAAGAATTCAACAACATACAAGATTCAGCTATTTTTTTTAGTGTGTTCCATCTTCCTCAATAATTTCAAGCACATTCATCAAAGAAGAAAAACCTAGTAATCAAGCTAACAACGATTTTATAATGTGAATCTAACGAGTATCTCCAACTCATTTTATATCAGCTTCTTAATTTAATCCGCGAATAGGAATTCTCTACCCTTTTTTGGTACCTCTATATATGTCCAACATTAAAAAATAGGGTTTAAGGTTTAAAGTCTAATATGTACGATGTAGGGTTTAATGTTTATGATTTAGAAATTAGGGTTGGAGTGTATGATTTAATTTTTTTAGTGTTGGGGCATAGATAGGGGCACCAAAAAGGGAAAGAAAATTTTTATTCTTAATCCACCGTCATTGAAGATTTCACCACTTCGTATTGTGTCTCTTATCTTAATCATTTATCTAGATTGAAGAATTTATTTTCTCTTACATGAAGCACTGACCATATTAACATTTAACCACATTAGTTTAATTTCAGGATAGGTACAAATAAATTTTAAGGTGGGCACAAATAAAAAAATTAATATTTAATAAACCATTTTTTTAGGGTGGACCCATGCTAACCCTCACCCAGCTATGTATCTGCCACTGAATACTTAGGGATGGCAAAATTACCCGTCCCCGACCCGACCCGGTGTGCCCCGACCCGACCCGGTTGGGTTTTTTCTTATGATTTTCAGGGATCGGGGCGGAGCGGGTATTTAAAAATGTAAAGTCGGGGCGGGGCGGGTTCGGGTATGATATGAAAATTCCCCGCCCCGCTCCGGTATTTTTTATTATTTTTATTATATTTATAAAAATACCACTATATATAAATACTTTTAGGAGTTTCAAGCTATTTTTTTTAGTTTGTGTTTATCGTAAATTTTTATTAGATATTGTTCGAATTTTAACATATCTGATTCTAAAAGTCAATGGTCGAGTTTATTTTTTAAAATATGTATTTTTTCTTCATATAAGTAATTTAATTGGTTTTATGTTATTTTTATATAGTTTAAAGTCTGTGAAATTTATATTTTGTAAATATAATGGTCGTTCGATCGAATCTAACATTTATCGTCAACGAAATTTAATATATTTTTTTTACATTTTTGGGTTGGGTTGGGGTCGGGTTTAGGGTTTATAAATCGGGGCGGGGCGAATAAATTATTATTTTATTTCCGGAGCGGGATCGGGTTTTGGGATTAATATATCGGAGCGGGTTCGGGACGGCCAAAAGCCCGGCCCGCCCTGCCCCGTTGTCATCCCTATGAATACTTATTATTTTCACAGAATAATACTAGAGACCAAATCACTTCAAAACTTCTTACAATTCCTTTCTAACTACCAATATGACTCGATGAACGTGATTCAAACTTTTGAATTCAAACTTCTTTTAAACGAATATTACGTTAAAGAATTAAAATTTCATATTATTTCATCTCGTATGGATTCGAATACTGATATAAAAATATAATATCTCTATTTAATAAAAAATTTAAAATCTCAATTAAATTTTTTTTTAGTATTAAACAAAAAACATTCATTAATTTCATTGTCAAAAGCAATCAATATTAGATGGTAAGATCCATAGCAACAAAAAAAATGATTCAAAACACAAATTGTTCATTACAAATAGGTAGAAAAGAGATTCCCACCATTTTGAGGGGGGGGGGGGAAATGAGATTATGGTAATGATAGATTCTCATCCGGGAAAATCCTTGCAAACCGAATACGAGAATGATTTTTCAAAAATACATCATCACCTTATAATAATATGTTATGTGAACCAAACACATCCTTAAAAATATGATTATTCGAATATAAGTTTATTTGACATATTATTGAAAAAATTATGTTACATTGTTTGGTTCATTTATTGAAATGTAATATTATGGTTGACGAAATATAAAAATACCTAATATTACTATTTATTAAGTTGTTCTTACTATATATTTTTAAACAATGCTAACCTTTAATATTAAATTGAAAGATATTTAATAAAAAAAATCAATGGAATCTTTTTCTTGGACTCTATCTAAATTTGCATTTAGCATATTATTAACATATTAAATAATATTTAAAAACAAATATATATATATATTATTAATAAAATTGATATATATCATTATCAATATATATTTTTCATGTCATGTTTAATATTGTTTGGTCTATAGGGGAATAAACCAATGATTATCATTATGGACAAATTGTTCCAAGCAAATTAAATAAATGTGAAAAATATAAAGTGAACTTTTACGTTTCATATTTTATCTGGAATAGAGGTGTCCATGAGCTAAGTCAGATCGAAATTCAATTTTTTTTAAATATTCAAAATCAAGCTCAAACTCTACCCCACCTATGCAACTTATCCAATTTTAATTTTATAAAACAATAATAATAATAATAATAAATTTAATATTAATATATTTTTATAATTAATTTTAAATAAAAATATATATTTAAATTATATTCAAATTGGGTCGAGGGTCACATTATCCATGGAAATGTCTAATTTAAAAAGGTTAAATTAATAAACTTTAAGTACAAAATTATCAAATATAACATTTCCATTTGAATGTTAATATACCTAAGAAATATGAGGAAATGACATTGCCTTCTATATTCATATATAGCAAAAAAAATGTTATTCTAAAATCTTACAGTATCTTTGACAATAAAGATAATAAAGAGTGTTTGTTATGTTCTACAGTGAAGATAAAAAGATTATTTAAAAGAATAAAAAAAAAAAACAAGAGTTGAAACCATCACAAGCCTGTAGTAATGTAAAAGTCTTTATTCCGATTCCTTGAGGCTTTCACTTGTCAGCCACATTTTCTTTTGAATTATGAACACAACATCGTCCTCATCTTGCTCCACCAGCTGGGAGTCCACCAGCGCCACTGATTCCCAATGCAATGCTCCTAAATACTTCTTTATCACCTCCGCTATCGACCGTTTATCGTTGTAAATGAAGTAACCTTTAGGCCTCAGGATCCGGTCCACCTCCAGCAACAAATCCGCGATGCTACACCCTTTCTTTTCGATTTCCGAGAACACGGTCCAAGCATGAATCAGATCGTAAGTTCTCGGATACGTCGAGTAGCTTTCGCACCTGTTGGCCACAATTCTTAGCAATGGATACAACATTTTCAATGGCATATGAAAAGAAGCGGTTAATTTACCAGTTATGCAGGGTTCCTAGCAGTCCTCTGTCGTACACTATTTTGAGAGTGTTGGGTCCATCTTCCGGCACCACATTCATGACCCAAACATCTTTGTCATTCAGAGCAGCTGCGAATGAACCAAGGTTTGCTTTCATGTCCATTACATTTCTAAACGTATTCGGCTCGAGATGTTGACCGAAAATACTCCAATAGTGTTCGACTCTTCGTTGCCAAAGTTCCTGCAGCACATCAACCAACCCAGCCATGATTAGGCCAGTTTCTTCACGTATGCATCTGCTTATAAAGGCATACATCATTTAGACATGAGGGATTACCGTGTCCTTTACGAACATATCGTCGGAGTAGCCTAACTCCAAAAGACGGGGAGGCGGAGTTGTCAAACGAGCAGGCCAAGGCGCCAAGCCGCTCCCTTCTGCTCTATGAACTTCTGTTAGGGTGGAAAACAACATGATAAGTGTGTCTACTTTTGGTGCAACCGCCACGTAAAGGGGGCAGAAGGGAAAAGTACTCACGATTAGTGTAAGGACTGATACAGGCTTCCATTGGAACGTTCCACGAGGCGTCGGGATCATCGTCGGGTCGGCACATTGGAGGTAGAGTACCGGGCTCTCTTTGCATAAAACAGTCATTTGTCAAGGGTTTAACCCAAATAACAGTTTGATCCCTTTTAACTGCTATCTTCCAACACATCCGTTCAGCAAGGGAACTCATTGCTCGAAAAATTCGCAAATCTTCATCGTCTTGTGCATATGCTTCAGGGGATGAAAAGGCAAAATAGCCTCCAGGCCTTAGTATCCTGTCTAGCTCTAGAAGAAGGATCCCATTCCTTTGAAGCCAATCGATCCTGCAACGAGAACAATGCGCAAGTTCAAAAGACCGACTTGGGTATGGAAGCCTCTTCGTCCCCAAAACACCGAGATACGCAGGGATTCCCCTCTCCAGAGCAAACTGAATCTGGTTCTGATGAGCATCATTTGGTGCTAAAGACATAGTAAGAATATCATATGAAAGCAGGTATCCTCCGAAACTAGCAACTCCGCATCCTGCATCGAAAGCTGTTCGGACGTTTCCCTCGTTGTTCATGTTGTTATTCGGAAAGTTCAACATCTGCCAGTTGAAACACACGAATATGATGATTGCAATACATCAAATACAGTGTTTTTAAAGGACAAATACCACTCACATTTGCCATTGAAGCAAGATATTTATCTGCTCCATAATAGAAGTGAGTTCCTCCACCAGGGAAAACAATCTTGTTACCCTTGACAGCCATCCATCTCTGGTCGGATTTTTCAGTGGCAAGATGAGTATGTGGTATATTCGCTTTCCATACTTCATCCCGACTTTTCGGCCACTTGATCGGGACCTGCAACAATAACGAAACTGAAAACATGATAATGCCTTAAATCTGCATATGATAACAAACACATGAACTTTACTTAATCTCATTTAAATTTAAGAAAAATAGACTGTAACACTTCACCCTGTATCCAGGTGGAGGAGGAATCAAACAATTGTAACGTTTTTCCGGCAACGGACAATGTCTTTCATAGTGTTCCATTACAGATAAATCCAACTTCAATCTTGTTTGGTATATATGATTTCTGTCTAGGCAAGGTATTATCTCGGAATGTCGATCGTCGCAAACCTTCGAACCAAAACAATTGTAATATCAGACACTCCGTAAACAAATACAGCTGCAAAATTGTAAACAAGTGGGCTTAATATTAAGGTTTCACTCACAGGGAAACTCTTTGGAAAGAAACCATCATCGGCATCTTCTTCAATTTTAGTCGAAGAATCGGCATTAGTATCTTCCTCCCCACGCCAGTATGAAGAACCGAATTTCTTCAAAGATTTACTTCCGTACTCGAGCGCCGATGAACCGCGGCTTCGAGTATATGCATAGAAGCAACCGCAACAGAATACCAACACTATAATCCAAGTGACTAATCGTTTCTTCGGATTCACATCAACTCTTCCCCTTGTCATATCTAAACAGAATACCTCAAATTTTAAGTACCTTTTCTTGAATCTTCCCTAGTTGCATGTCCAAAACTGAAAAAACAGAAAAGAAAAGAAAAACATGACAAAATTTCAGAATTACTTGAAGAACCAAACAAATAAATATAACATAAGCCATTAATAAATTAATAAATGTCACATTTAAAACGAAGACAAAAGGTGAACTTCTGCATGTTGGTGTAGTTTAGTGTTCTTCACAGTTGCGTATCTACCTATATGGTTGGGTGGGCCTTGTGCCCACCTAAACTTTTTAAATATCACACATTTAGTTTTAAATTTTTTAATTTTTATAAGTTAGTCCTTAAATTCTTTTAATTTTTATGACTTGTGCCCACCGTCTAAAATATTGTGTGACTTGTGCCCACCCTAAAAAATATTTTTGGATCCGCCACCGGTTCTTCACTTGCCTGCAAGAAAAAAAAAGCTTCAAATTTGCTAAAAGAGGAATGAGCACGTGTGGACAAACAAAACAGAAAACATATGAATATATGCGTTGTTTAGAGAATTTTCAGAATGCTTAAAGCTGTTTCAGTTTTTAGTGTGTAAACAAGTTAAAAGATAAAAGAGACGGAGACAAAGTTTAACGACAATGAAGGTTGTCGTTTTGTTAGTTTCAGATGGAGACGCCGATTTTCTTGGGGAGTTTTGTTAGAGATTCAGAACAATTCTTTCCCCTTTTTTATTTTTATTTCCAGTCAAAAACTATCGAAAATAGTGGAATTGAGCTGATGTAAATAATATATTATTTTTGAAGAATTAATAAAATTTAAAACCTTTCTCTCTTATTAATAAATAGATAAAAGGAACCAACAACCGGTTGGTCTAATGGGGAGTGGGGATGATGCACTAAATCTCTTAAATAAGGTCAGATGTTCGAATCATAGTGCTGCGAATGAAGCAATTGATGGTCACCCCATAATGAATCTTGTAGTACATAATTTGAATTAATCAGCCAATGAATTGAATACTGATAATTAAACAAAAATAAATAGATAAAATGAACAATTCCACTTTCTCTAATTATAAATTGAAAATAAAATAAAATGGAAATTTATTTATTTTTATTTCATTTCAAATATATTGTTTTAATTATTTTAATCTCTTTACTATGATAAAATTTAAGATTTAATATTAATAGTAGATCCAAATTGATGGTTTTGTAATTTATTTACTGTCAGTAAAGTAATGATGTTGACTTAAATATAATGTTAATTGTTGTATATAACGTTGAGATAAATTTAATTTTTTTTAGTTAAATGTGATTTTATTTATCCGAAAAAGCAGCAAGCTGTAATAATATACATCTCAGTTAGCTCTCTACAATAATTCAATGCCAACCCCCACTCTATACAAAGAAAAGAATTAATGATGCTATCTCTATATACACTGGTAAAACATTTGTTCTATTTACCCATTGACTGAGTCTCAACCTTGTTTGAATTCCTCCTCATGGATTTCGTTCACATCCTGATTCATGTTTCTCCAGTGTTATTTATTTTCTTTGAACCTGGCAAAATTTACCAATAATCTAAATTCATACATCATAAAACCATTAAATCTTTTCATCGCCTTCAGAGCGTCGATTCTGTTTCCTAATCTAACAAAACTGAATATCTTCCCTCCTCTACTCAACTTCTTAAAAATAAAAGCATCAACCACATCTCAATTAGTGGATCTCTCGTTCAATAGATTATTAAACAAATAATTCATATAGTCATTTATATATATATATATATATATATTACCATTTTGTGTAAGCTGTGAGTGTATTTTTTCATTATACTAACTTCTAAATATTTTTATGACATGTTCTATAAACATGTATTTATTTTATTAAATTCACAAGGTGACTCAATCAATAATATTATAACATGAGATGATTTGGAGAACAAAATATGCGCGTTAAAACTTGACTTTGTATTAACTATATGCATTGAATATGTGTAATCCTTGATTACAATTATTTATTTTATTTCTAAAAGACCACTGAAGAGTAAATGATATATACTTGCTTATAATTTTTACAATGCCCAATGCTGTATACAAAAATATAAACGAACCCTAAACCTAAAAAAAGAAAGAAAACAATACACAGACCAATATTCTTCTAACATCCAATGTAACATGAGCTGTATATCCAAAGGCAAACACCACACAAACATCACAAATAAACAAATGGGGTTGTCTTCTTTTTTTACCCTAAATCATATATATATATTCATAAGACAATCATGCTATTATCAACCTCAACTCTTATATCCTCCAAGTTGGAATCTGCCACTCCATGGCCCTGAACATGATGATGATCTTCCAAGCTGTTTTCTTCAAGGTTCATGTCCCACAAGAACTCGTAATCATCGTGGACGACTTTGGAGCTAACTTCATGATTGCTAAAGCTATTATTATTGTTGTTCTTTAGCTGAGACGAATGGAGTAGGTTTAGCAAGCTTTGGCCATGGGGTTGATGATGTGCGGGTGTGGCGGATAAAGAGCAGCTGATTTGTCGATACCCGCCGCAAGCGATGCTTGTTTGAGTTGAGGTCTCGTACATCATGTGGGGGCTCATTTCGGTGCTGTTCTCTCCTCCTTTGCTCTTATGAAATACTCTACATAAAACCCAGTCTTCCTGCCATATCACAAACAATTTCAACTTCATGGCAAATTCTGAATTAATTATCTATAGTGCATGTCACTGTACGTGATTTTTTTTCGTGCAACAGTCTCCGAAACACCTGTTTATTGAATTTGATATGTTATCTATCTGCATTTCTTTATTAACGAATCTAAAAAGTCGAAGAAAGTTACTATATTAATTTCCAAAAAAGTGGAATAAAAGCAAAAATGTGATATCTTTTCCTACACGCATTACATATTCGCAAATAAAGAATACGGTTATATAATATGAAAATGTGACATTGCACACATATATAGTTTCCAAGCAATTCACAGTTTGGCTTAAGATAAGCTCAAATATTTTGGATCCACAAGTACCTGATTATGAACACAGGGACGCATGAATTTGTGTGAGGGGATATAAACGATTAGGAAGCTATAATATAAAATTTTAGGGGTGTGAAATTCGATTGTCAGAAAATATCTAAACTATAGTGGGATTTAAAACTTTTAAGGAGTGCGATTTCTCTCTCCAGCACCCTCTGACTATATTACACCGATACGAATACGGGGACGGGTATAGAAACGAAGACATAAAATGATTATTTTCAAAAATATAGGGTACGAGTACGGTAAGGGTACCGCAAATATAAAATAAATTTTATTTTCTAAAAAAATGTAAAAATAAAAAGTCATAAAAAAATCATGTGAGCATGTGATCACACATACTTATATACATACAGTTAAATCATGTGAGCATAAGAAAGTTCAATAGAAACAAAAAAAACAACAAAAGTGTGGGAGAATAGAAGAATAAGAAAAAAAATTAGGGAGATGAAATACTAGAGTGTACCCAAATCATATCAATATGTCATCAATACGGAGACATATCAAATACATGATACGACATTAAATTGAAGTATTTGTGCTTCGTAGTCCTATAAGTCCATCCTTAATTATGAATACACATGGAACAAAGCGAGTGGATGACTAGCAGATGCCCACTAGCTTTTTGTTTAAGTTTCCTTCTAGAAAACACGATATTTTCTATTCACATACAAACGGCCTCAATTGTCAACCTCTCTTTTTCTCTAAATTTCCACATCTCTCTCTCTCATAGTCGTTTTCAGACAATGCATTATAAATGGAAATATGATGACCACAGTTGAAAAAAATCAGAGGCGAGGGAGGGAAACTGACCTTAGGGGGCATATGTGGGGTCTCCAGACGAAATTCATGCATGATCCAGGCTGTTTTGATTCCATTGGGAGCTCGGTTCATGTAAAATACCAATGTCTTTCTCATCCCCACTACCTCTTGTGTTATCGGGTCGACTACCGTTCGATCTTTTCCTGTCGCCTTCCAGTATCCAGATGTCGTCGTTCGATTCGTCCGAAATCCCGTCGTGTATTTTCTATCGCGGAAACTGAAGAAATACCACTCGTTCGCGTTCAGCTTTGCAACCTCTTTAAATTTCATCATGTCCCCATGCATACACAAAATATATATAGATAAATTTCATTCCTAGTTAGAATATATAAATAAATATACAATTAGAATGGAAATGATTATATCATAAACAATAAAGATAAATTGGGTATGTAATTTCATTTTGTGTTCAATGAACTTAAAAGTAATCTTTTTCACTTTGCTTGAATTACAAAGAGTGGTGGTAAGTATTTGTCACCTTAAGAGTTATGTCTAAGAAAGCAAAGGGATTGCCATGGCAGTACATGCTAAGGAAAAAAACAAATCTTTTAAGAAGAAACTTAAAAGTGATGTTTTGGAGAATTGCGGGAAGAAAAACTCACCCCTAGTAATTAATTGCTTCGAAACAAAGCAAAAAGGTGTCTTATTATACTTGGAATATCCTAGATATAAATTTACCATATAAAACTTTAAAATATCTTTCAAAAAGGATAATTACATTTTTTTATATATTTTTAATGTATACATTTATGCATGTTAATCCTTTCTTTATTGTTTTATTTATTGGCCGTGGAAAAGAGTTATTCTAAAAGTGAGATTATATGGTTGCTGTGGGTTCTTAGTTTTTACTTTTAATATAATTAAAGGACATGTAGAAGTTATATACTAATATTTTTTCCTACGGCCGGTGAAATGATTACCTGAGTATTTCTTTTTAAATACATATTATCTTAAAATCTTTAAAAGAAACATACATTCACTTTAAAAGCACAAAGAAAACAAATGAACAACTACGGGGACTCAATAAAGTAATTACTAAGTGCTAAAAGAAATTTAAGGGGACAAAAAAAGAGTGGCTTCTATTTAACTCACATGTTAGTCCAAAACCACACTCAAAACTAGCTTACGTGGTGTGTATGCTAGAAAAAATTTAAAATGATTGTCAATTTGAAAGGATATATGCCTAATAATCCCCACTATTGAGTAAGGTAAATAGGAGTTAGAAGAGTTCAAGGTAAATTTATTTATTTTTAAATACTAACTTGTAATTTAATGCTAGTTTGATAAACCATTAAAAAATAAATCCATTGAAAAATATTATGTACATGAGATCTACATATCACTTAACGAAGAACATTTTCAATATTTTTTTATGTTATTTTTATTTCTTTTAATTATATTATCGTTTAAAATCTAAATTTATTAAACAAGCTAATTATATTCAATATATTTAATTTTAAGTAAAATCTCTCCTTTTTTTAGTTCTTGCAATGTGACAAAACAAAAACATAAACATATGGGAGAAAGAAAGAAACAGCAAACCTTACCTACATGACTCAAGAAGTAGCTGGTACCATACAATCTATATATCATTTAAATATTAAAGAAAAATTAAAACCAGTATTTATTTTGGAGTTATCACTAACAAAGTTGGTAAGATAAATAAATAAATTACATATTTACACATGCATATTTGTAACCATATATACTTGCATATATAAGAATTTATATGTGTGTGAGAGAGAGAGAGAGGTATATATTCTAAGAAAATTCATGTTGTTTTCTCCATATCTCTCTCTTTCATTATTTTTTAGGGAAAACGTGGTTATCTGTCTGCTGTTTCTGATCAATTCTAACAGCTAACATGACAGGAGGCAAAACATGTGTTTTGCAGTGCCTTGAACCAGGATCCAGAGAACAAAGAACAACTCAATACTTGTCTTCCTTTCACTGTGTTTCAGACATGTTTTAGAGGAATAAGGTTCCAAAACAAAAGCCATAAATAAAGGAGAGAAAGAGAGAGAATATTTACCAGGAAGCTGCCATGGCTCACATGTATGCAAATCAATTTCCACCAAAGTTACCTTCAAGACCTCTTCATTGGCAATCTTTTTGTAGAGATAATGGCAGACCAATTCCTCATCACTTGGGTAAAACCTAAACCCAGGAGGCAGTGTAGCTCCAATGTCCCTTAGCCCCATTTTTTCTTATGTTTGCTAACAAGAGAAAAGGTAGGAGAAATTAGAAAAAGAAAATCTTTGATATGCAAAAGAAGGTTTGGGGTGATTTTCTTAGTGTTGGATACGGAACAGAAGGTTTATGTATTGGGTGTATAAATATATATAGCCATTATGTTTTAGGACATGACAAATGACAATCAAGTGCCTTTGCCTACCAGAATTTCTTACAATATTCTATCATGTAAAGGGGCCATGCTTGTGTAACTATAGTTAGTTATAACTGGGAAGTTTAAAGAAAAACCAATGTTACAAGAAATCTGAGGTGTTTAATTAGGTTATGGGGAATCAAATGATTTATTTTATTAGGGAAACACTCCAAAACACCCCTTTTTATCTAGATGGATTATTTGTGTAAAATAATTAAATACCAAAAATCAGAAGAAAAAAAATTACTCTTTTACTTCATTATGTACCATTTACTTTAGTTTTCAAAACAACTCTGGTTTGTGTGCTTTAAAAGTTTCATTAATCTTGCTTTTTATATTTCCACCCTTTTATATTCCGTATGTATTGCACAGCAAATAGTTGCTATTCATCGGGCCACTTGAGGCCAAACAAAAGAAGGGGAAAACTGTTCACATTAATTATTGGATGAAAAGAAAACACGTAATAAGAAAGGGTCGTTATCCAATACACTGGCAGCTAAAATTAAAAGTTTCTACAAGAACTTTAATTTTAGGATTTAGGAATTCAGTTTAGGTTGTAAGGTTTATGGTGTAGGGTTTAAGTTTAAAATTTAGGGATTAAGGTTATAATTTAGGATTTATAGGTTTAAACCTAAATTCTCACCATATTACCTTAAACCCTAAATTCTAACCATCATCCCTAAATTCTAAACCCCTACACGTAAACCTATAAACCCTACACCCTAAACTAGATCCCTAAACCCTAAAACTAAGGCATTTGTAGAAACTTTTAGTTTCCACCGCTAGTGTATTGGATATAAATTCAATAAGAAATCAAATCTTTTTTTTTCTATTTTTGAAATTTATTATGATAATAATCCATATTGGGTAATTATTCCATACACAAGTGCTTGTGAAAACTTTATTTACACAAGCACCTTAATTTTAGAGGTTAGTACTTCGTTTAGGGTTTAAAGTTTTGGGATTTAAGTGTAGTGGTTTTGAATTTAGGAGTTGCTGATAGAATTTTGGGTTTAGGGTTAAAATTTAAGGTTTATAGGTTAAAACCTAAATCCCTACCCATATCACCCTAAAGCATAAACCCTAAATTCTAAACCCCTACACTAAAACCCCTAAACTCTAAACCCTAAACTAAAACTCTAAACCTTAAAATTAAGGCTCTTATGAAAGCAGAAAGTTTTTACTGCCTATGTATAGGATAATAATCCATATTGTAAATATATATTTTTTATATAAAGTTTAATTATTTAAATAAAAACAATTATTTAGTATATTGTCGGTAAATAAAGTTTAATTAGGGGTGTTCAAATTTTCGGTTAACCGAATTAATCGAACGAACTTTAGGTTCGGTCGGTTAACAGTTAATGATTTTTTCAAACTTCGGTTATCGGTTAATTCGACTCGAAATCGGTTAATTAACTGAATTACCCGAATTACCCGAAATTTTTATATTTTTTATTTATTTATTTTTTGTCACTAAACTTTTAAAATTTATAAAATGGTCATTAAACTTTATCAAATTAGCACAAAATGATCATTAAATTTATTAAATTCTTAAAAAATAATCATTAAAATTTTCAATATTTATCAATAATTTATAATGTGCAATAAATCAATGATAATTTTGTAATAATTCGATAAGTTTAATGGTTGTTTTATAACTTTTGAAAGTTTAGTGGCTAAAAAGATTATTTTAACATAGTTTAGGGACCATTTGTATAATTTACCCAAAATTTTATAACAAAATTCGGTTAACCGAAATAACCGACCAAATTAACCGAACTTTTTTCTGTTCGGTTAAAAATTTTCGAAAAAAATTCGGCTCGGTCAACAGGAAAAAAATTTCGGTTAATAAAATTTTGGAAGTTCGGTTCGGTTGGTTAACCGAACCGACCGTTTGAACAACCCTAACAGTAATAGTCTCATGACAAGTTTCTTTATAGTAATTTTTTTTGACAAATCCTAAATTTAATTCTAATCTTACCTAGAGGGGAAGGGAAGTAGGACTCTAGGGGAAGGAAGGGAAGTTCTCCTAGTGGGTCTCGAACCCATAATCTAAGAGAATATGAGGGAACAAAGATGAACAGCTTGACCAACCAGACAAATATGCTTGCTCCTTACAGTAAATTTAAAAATATATATATAAAAAATAATAATAGAACATTCTTCATCATTTTAATTCCGTTTATAATTTTTTTTCATCTCCCGTGCATCTAATAATAATCCAGTATATTATTTGATCATCAATTGGTCACACCCCTTTAAATTTTGAAATATTTAAAAATAATTTATGTTTGATTAATTCAAAGGTGGAAATACAAAGTTTTGATACAAATATTCATAGGTGGGAAAAGATACCAAATTGGTGGGGGTTGTGGTACCATATAATATAAGTGCTTGATGAATAGAAAGGGCTAAAAAGATAGATGTCCCCGACCACGTGAACCTTTTGATTGGTGTAACCAAGAACAGAGACAGGCCAATGTATAATAAAATAATCTAAAAATAATTGATGCAACTTTATAATAGTCGAAAAGAATGAATATTATTTGATCATCAATTGGTCACACCCCTTTAAATTTTGAATGGCTGCTCAAGCAATGGGCCTGATTTCTCGTCTTTGATGCGAGGTCCACTAATCATGTCTTAAACAATCAACTGATCTAAACGTTTGTACTAATATAATTTGAAAATTCATATACATTATCCAATAAAATTATTCATCTATAAACAATTTCCCCCCATTGTGATACCAGATAAAATCTTTTATATACTTCAAATTTGAAACACAGTATTAATTAATTTTTAAATAAATCTTTTATTACTTCAACTACAACCCTTTATTAGAAAACATATATATACAGTGAGAGTTTTAGACATGTACGAGGTGAGCGACCTCACATGGCCCCCAAAAAAGAGGTGCCTTAAATGAGTTTAATTAAATATTTATAGGAAAAAAATAAAAGATCTTGGTTTAATAAAGTACAAAAATGACTTTAAAAATGGCACCATAATATATTCTTTACTAATATAAAAATATTTTTTAAAAAAAACTTTATATATTTATGAGATTATAAATTAAAGGGTCTCTTTTTAATAAACTGCTCGAGGCACCGTAAACTTTTAAACCGCCTCTATATATTTTATAAAAATGATTTTTCATATAGTGTATGTGATAAAATTTAATATATATTAATTTATAACAAATTTGAGATAATTAATTTACAAATTTTTAAGGGAGTAATGTGAGAAAGACAAGAATAAATAGTGTAATAGAAAATGTGGACAAAAAGATATTTGTCACAACATGTCACTCGATGCCAATAATTGGAGATGGTATTTGATAGCAGATATAGACAGAACTGCCACGGGTGTCACCAACACAAAACATTCAATTACATTGAAATAATGGAACTCAATCCTCATTATTTACTATGTTAATTAGTTAATTAATCAATTTAATGAATGTGACCCAACATTAAGAACTAATTCGGTTTAATATATAGTAGTGAAAAGTCGGCGTTGCCCTTGGTGAAGATGGGAGGACCAAGCTGGATGGCTCTTAAAACGAAGGGTCATTTCCGGCAGTAAAGGATAACTGATGTACCCATCACGGTAAGAATGCGACGGTTCATGAAAATGAGTTGTGGTCTGTTCGATTATTTTTGGGAAACCAATGGTAATCTAAAGCGTAATTAATTTGGCAGCACACGCGTATTTATCAACCGAAAATATTATTTTTTAAATAAATATTATGATTGAAAGTTAATTTTTAGGTTACTATTGTAAAAAAAATATTTTATAAGCATACTTAATTTCGCTCTAAAAACTAAAGCACAAATCTCTTATTCTAAAATTTTAAAATCTAAATTTTAATCCAAAAAATTGACCTAAAATATAAATAAAAGATTCCGACCGACTTGGCTAGACAAATGTTTTGACCAACCAAGGAATGCATAGTTAAGGGAAACAAGTAAAGAATAAGGATTAGTCAGAAACAATTAGGTCATCGAGTTTTCTTACAAAATATAATCTTCCAAGTAAGCTTGACTCATATGTTAGAACGACATCCAATTCTAAATTAATGAGTTACCTTATCTCACAAGTATACTTATATTTTATTTCTAAATAAAAGTTAATGTAAATGAGATCTTGATAAAAATTGAACTCATAATTCTTGAGTACTTAGATTTATCGTGCTTTCAATAAATATCATAATATGTTAAGTCTTTTTTACATTTATTATGATATCACATTTAGATATATCATGATAGTTTTTAAAAATAAATATTAAAAAAATATTAACATTGTTTATTAGTTAAAAGCTCTAACAAAATGTAGAACAAATTTGAGAATTATTACTTAACTAATAACTATATTGTTTGAAATTTTTCAGAAAAGAAGAAAAAAGAAATTTACTTATGATTCGGTGCAATATTAAAAAGAAAACGAAAAACTAAATTCAGGGGACGTAAAAAAAAACATTTAGAAAAACACGTGATCCATAAATTAAGATACACGTAATAAGAGAGGGATGACGTAAAGATTAATAATAATAATTTGACGTACGGTGATTTATAATTTTATACACCATCAATAAATTATACGATGACATATGATATTAGTAAAAATAAATTTAAATAAATAATTTTATATTTTTATGATGACATGTCAATATCTAATTCACGGATGATGCATAGAATTATATATAACCAGTTGTAGAGAGTTTTTTTTTGTAAGAAAAAGAAGTGTTGCAAATGGGTGAAGCAAGATGTATCATGAGACAATCAAGATAAAAAAACAAAACTTATCATATGATACTGAGCGCAACGACGAATTAAGAACAAATGAATTAGGGTAAGTATAATTTTAGGTTAGGAGCCTATACCATTTATTCTCGGTCTTTACCAAACACCACTTAATGTTACACTTAATATTATGTGATTTGTTTCAGTCTTTGATGTTGTTTGATACATCATGTTTTATATGTTTGCAACACTTTCTCTTCGTATTAAAGATGTGTTAAATATTAATTCATGGTAACAATAAAAGAGAATCCTATGGAAACGAGGGTGAAATTTCTAGGGTTAGGGTTTATGTTCGAATGAGTTGGAGTTGAGTTAGGTCAGAGGTGGAGTTAGACGTTGGAGAATGAGTGACGGCTTCGCATTCCTGATTGCAAAAGCCAATAATTTCAAACCCTCTCTTTTCTTGTCTAGATCCCATCCCTGTCAAGAGTGTCCTCATTTACTTAGACACTTCCATAAGTTAAGGGGTTGAAAGGAAGTCTTCTTTGATTTCCATGGGATTGGTGTACTATGTAGTCTTCACACTTAATCAAAGTTTCCAATGTCTCATAATTAATTGGAAAGTTACACATTCCTTTTGGTTCCTCATGTGAACCGTTAATTCCAGCCATATATGTATTCCGTGTCATGCTCAATCAGTTTATCTTCACTCTTCAGAACCTCACGTGGCTTTCTCTAATGTTGTTTGGACACTTGTTCTTAATTAGCACTTGGCGTTATCAGTATCATTTCATTCTTCCTCGGTTGCATACGCACCCTATAATAATAATACTATTATATACTTTGATGATGTAATGTACTCAATACTTACGCATTAATACATTATGATTTCAATCATTATCTTACAACTTTTTAATATTTTTGAATATGAATATTTTTTGAGTGATTGCAGTGATATTATTGTGTTTTTTATTTCAGTGAATATTAAATTTTATTTTTTATTTAACGATTTATGATGTTTTTTATCACATTAATAGAAGAATCAGATAGAAATACACAATAAATTCACCACATACGATGATTTCATCTTTTTTTGCTGAAGTTGGCAAGAGCACACGGCGACTTTTACTTTTATTGTAGAAAGCGCCATAGAATGACTTCAATGGTAAAAAAAAAATAACATTTATCTTATGATATCTGAGTTTAAGTATTTATCTGTACAATGTGTGTGTACATTATCAAATAGTTTAAAAAATATGAACATATATTACTATATAATCTTAGTAAAATATTAAAAATAAATATTTTTATACTAAAAATATGAATATTTTTCTTAAAAAAAGTTAGAGTACATCCATACTCACGGGTCGAGCAATGCTAGAAATTATTTTAATAGTATGTAAGAAAACAACGGCGACAAATCACGACAGAAGGGGAATGGTTTTCGTTCTTTCGTTCGTCTTCCTATGTTATCCAGAACCTTGTTCTTTTAATTTATGTTTTAGCATCGTGTATATTTTATGGAGTAAGATTTTCATTAATTAATAATATATTTCCAGTTCCAGATGCAATATATGCTACTATAAAACAAGTGAATCCTTTTTCTCCCATTTGTATACTTCCTTTTTCTATTTCTAGAGAGAAAGGTCGTTCTATAATTTATTATCTCACAAATGATAAAACTCAATTTTAAAACTATAAATTTAGATAATGGTAAAGTTGTATTCGTCTGCTTATATGGCGGTTTTAGTCTGTTTTTGTAACAGTGTTGTCTGTTTTTTAGTAGTTTAGCGTTCGTATGACGAGTAACAGAGAGCATTTTTAGCAGCGAAGATCGGTGGTCTATGATGCTTATGATCATTTTTTGTGATTTTGCCGATAAGCCAAGAACTAACAGTGGAAAGATTTGCTCTCTTCATGGAGCGCTCTGTTTAAAGTAGTTAATTGCCGGATTTCATTCAGAAAACTCATATGTAAAATTTTTTGGAAAGTGAGGAGTTTTGATTTTTTTTATGTCTTTCACACTCTTTAAAATTTATTGTTTTATGTTATTCGCATTAAATTTTTAATGTTTGGGTGTGATTCTTAAAAACTTTCTTAATTTGAATATAATCCGGCATACTTCTCTTGTTCAAAACTATAAAATTATTTAAAGAAAAATAATATACGGAAAAATAAAAAAAATGTAAAAAAAATAAATAATAAATAATCCTACGTTATTATTATCGCTAATTTTTTAACGATTTATGATTAAAATAGAAAAAAGTAATGTTAGTAACAAAATTAATACAATTTATAAATTTAAAGGTATAATTAAATAAATGTATCTTTACGAAAAGACAATTTATTATTTGCTATGACGAGGATAAATTACCATTTTTATATAAACTTTCGCGAAGATTTATGTAATTTTCTGTTAATTTTATATTTTCTCTCCTCCGCGTGTCAAATACTCGAAAGAAACTTTAAGTGCATCTTTTCTGAATAACTTTGTCTCAAAGAAGGAAAAAAAAAAGTAATCTTTATTCTCTTTATATGATATGCACTTTTGCAATTTGTGTCAAAGTTAACAACAGTGAATAGCTTTTTTATCAAGGATTGTAATATATATTTTTTTTGATAAAGTATAATGGTAGTCCTTAAATTATGTCAAAAATGATTTTTTTGTCAATAAATTTTCAAATATTATAAATGGTCATTAAACTTGTTGCATTTTTGTGAATGGTCCATCGCGTTATAAATTAATAATAAATTTTGAGGATCATTTGTAATAGGGTAAATTAAGTAAATCATCACTAAACTTTACTCACAAACCAATTTTGGTCATTAAAGTTTCAAAATGATCAATTTATTCATTGAAGTTTAGACATTGAATATTTTTTTGTCACTTATCTGTTAATTTTTTAACGACGTCTATTCACCGAAAAACGAAGAAACTTCTTTAAGATCTGAAAGTTAAAAAACTTCATCGGCACGAGAGTACAGTTCAATAATGATTTACGTAGTTTACCTTTGCAATAACCCGGCAAGTTTATTGACTATTTTATAATAATTGATATATTTTAATGATCTTCTGTAACCGTTTGAGAAAATAAAAAATTATTTTATAACATCTGAGAGCCTGTTGATAAAAATATTATCTCAACCTGGTTTGAAGAAAACTAATGCATTTTACCTTTTTTAACAAATAAAACATATTTAAGGATGGCTTCTGGCAAATCTCTTGCTGATATTCAAAAAGGCTGCACTCGATATCCTTTGATTGTGTTTTTTTGTTAAAGATATGTACGTACGGGGTTTAAAACTCGGATATAAATTAAAAGTTAACAGAATTTTTGGGTAAAAAGTTAAAAGTTAATGGCTTAATCGAATAAAGATTAAAACACAACTTATTTGGGTGCAATACTCGTATAAATGCTTATTTAAATATAGTTATAAAAGGGCTTTTTTTTTATCGTTTTAGAGACTTTATATTTTCTGCTTATTTCTTATAAGAGTTTGTTTTATTACACTAGCACGTGTTTCTATTTTAACAATCCTAGTTAAGATATCACCGCATTTTACTCTTTTTTTCAAATATATATATATATATATATTATAATTTTTAAATATATCTTAGAAACCATTCCAAGTTTAGTCCTTGCATAAGGGGAAACAAATTCAATGTTGAGATTGACTTCTTGAAGCCCTTTATTATCAAGAATATTCAATCAATCTGACATACATCTTCATTCATTGAATTAGAAATTTAGAGCGCATTGAAAATAATGACTTAAGAGATAATATTAATTATCAAGTATTCAAAACATGATAAGCCACACCTCAAGAACATCAAACAAGATTAGTAATCATGCATGCATTTTATTTTAAGATAACCACAAGTACTAATGATTGCGCAATAAAAGAGATATTAAGTAAAAAAATATGATGTGTAAAAGTTACAGATAAAAAGTAAAAATCTATTATAATGTTAAAAAAATTACAAGATAATTAGTTTGTGCGGGTAAATTATTTGTGATTTCTTTTCACTTAATAAAAAAACTTAAACCGTTTTGACTATTTATAAGGTTAATGATTTGATTATAAAGGAAACTTGCGTACTAAAAAATCTACCCAGACTAAGTTTTTTACTTTGAACCAAAGTCGAAAGGAACAATGCAAAATCATACATTGTTTTTTAGACTCTTGGCTGTGTGGGATGCACTGTAGGAGTTGGTTTGGTGCGAATTGAGTGCTGTCTCGAGTCGTTGTGTGATGTGTCTTGGTTGTTTTCATCGGACTGTTTCGGGGTTGGTTCTTAAGGTGTGTAGCCATCGTTTTATCTTGTATTATCGTTGGTTACTTTTTTTATTTAAATTTAAAGAGGTTTTTAATAAGGCATTTAATAATCGAGTTGTATGATTTTACTATTGATAAAAAAACATTGTTTTTTATAATCAAATTAAATATAATAAATCTGAATGCATCATAAACCTAGTCTTTTCCACATCCATCATTTTGCCTTTTGTTTTTCATTTGAATAAAATATCTGATCTTTTTGTCAACAAATTTTTCCCTGAATGGGATTGATATGACCTAAGAACTATATTTATCATATGTTTAAATTTAAGTCTAATATTTTTAGGTGTAGGAACAAAGTAGACACCTCGTTGTCAACAAAGCAATGGCGGATTTCAAGTTGTTTAAGTAAAACTGCTGTCCAATTGCTCCACCAAAAGGATTTCAAGCTGATCTGGAGATAGATGTGTCGGTCATACCTATATTAAATATATTAATTAAATAAATTAAAATATTTATTTTACGTATTAAACTTTTAAGTTTAAATTTTAAAGATAATATTAAAATATGATTCAATGGACATTTACCACCGTTAAAAGGGAAATAATAAATATAGCTTTATGTCGTTTTCAAAGTAGAAAAAGTATATAATTATTATGAAAAAAATGAAAGCACACCAAAAGATTCGTTTGGTAGCTTGAAACTGTGGGAAGTTGTTATCTACAAGTAGAAGCATCGTTGCTCAGGCAGCCATGGGCATGATTGGCAGTCATAAAAGCAACTTCGGAAATTGTATTTACGTAACCCCACTGTTAGAAAACTTAATTAATATAGGGATTAGTCTAACTCTCGTCGAACGTCGGTCAACAACAACAAATATTATTTTATTGATTTTGCATGATTGAAGGCGTGTGAGATTTGAATTTACGGTGACGTTGCATGTTTTATGCGGCGACACCTGGGTAATCCTGTGGATAATGTAATATGAATCATCACAAAATTTCAGACAACAACGGAAGAAAAAAGAAGAAAAGAATCTCATGCAAAAGCAGAACCATCACTTTATGAATTCTTTTGGTTTTGTAGCTAATTATTTCAATGTTAAAAGACCCACTTATCCAACATCATTAACCCTACCATTAACAGTATCTCGGCTATTACGCGGATGAGATTGCCCCCATCCTCTCATAATTTTCTTCCTAATAATCCAATTATTCGTGTTTATGATGTATATTCGGATATGAATATAAATATATAGCTCTTCTAATATATAAAAATCTGTGTTTGAGAATAGAGTAATTCCTAATAATCAAGGTTCATAGCTTGATGATGTGTATATGTTCAATAATTGAGAAAAATCATATATAGGAGGAAATAATGTACCGTCAGATTCAGCAACTGCGCAGCAGCAATAGTATTGATATATATATATATATATATATCAATAAGATAAACTATTTTGATAATCATTAAATTTTTAGGGTATTTTCACTTTGGTTATTGAAATTGAAAATTATTTAGTATAGTCACTGAGCTTTTATTTTAAATTCATTATGATCACTGTTGTGGTGCTTTTAACCTCGTTAAAAAATATTAATGTGGTACGTTAAAGTTTTCTTTTCAAAAGGAATCTTTTTTTAAGTTATAGCTTTCGCCAAAGCCGTAATTTTGATTAACGGATTGGAAAGATTCATTTTGTCAAAAGTTTAATAGTATAGTTTAGTTTCAAGTTGATGCGATGGTTAACAGTGGTGAATCAAAACTAAAAATCTCAATTTAAGTATTTGAAACTTAAAACGATTTTAATTTCGTAATCTTTTTAAAAAAATCTAGAACTCTAAATTGAGTTTGAATGTAAAATATATGTTTGCTTGCACAACAATTGTCACTATCAATACTTCATTTCATTAGAGTTAGTTTTTTCTACTCTCTAAAACACAATTAAATCGGTGTAATATAGTTTTGATTTCTCAAACATATTTACACAGATTGATTCTTCAATATCGATATGTCTCTAACTATAAATCATGTTTGTTTCCACAACATTTACTACTTATTAATATATTATTACAACGGTATAAATAGATTCTAAATTATTATACTAATCGTTGAACTACTAAATTTAAATTTTCAAATGTATCCCTGTATATATATATATATTGTGTTTAAGCTAAGAAATTTTGATCCAACACTGTTTTTTTTTTCCTTTGTGGCTAAGGTTCATGTCTCCAGAGAAAACGAAAGCTGATTATTGAGGATTAACTTTCCCTTAAGAGTACATGTGCAGCAGAACAGGGGGGATATTAATTACAGTTTGATCATAATTTATATAAATTAAGAGAAAAAACATGCGAGATTCTCTTTAAAGTTGATGACATGTTAGGGGAGACAAAGAAAACGCGTGTCCTGTAATGCGATGATGTCGAAAGTTGGAAGACAAAAATTTTACAATGTTTTTCACAGGCTAGCTTCTATATCTATCAATCAATCTCAGATTCTATACATGTAAATTAAATGGCCTACCGTCTTCCATAATTAAAACGAAAACAAAATAAAAGTTAAATAAAGAAAGAAGATGCTGCAATATATAAATATAAATGAAGTGGTTGCGGATTATTTTCTTGGATTGTTTTATTTCTGTTGATGTTCTTGTTATATTTCTTTAGTGTTTATTTATTGTTTGAATTATTATCATCATGTGTACTCTTTTTCCGATTAAATTTAATTTTTTTAGTTTAAGAGTTATTTTTGCTCTTGTAATAGTATCAATTTATCGATTTCGCTTTACGTATTTTCGTATTAATTTGTCCCCTGAAGTAGTTGAATTGAATCACCATTTGCTCATTGGCTGACAGAAGTCAACGTTGACCGTTACGGTGCTGACGTGACAGTTCACGTGTGAATATAACACGGCAGAAGGGTATAATTGAATTTCTGAACGAGTTTGACGGCAAATTTAATTTTCTGGTTGAGTACATCGGCAAAATTATATTTTAGATAAAAAAATACGAGTTTAATAAAATACTAAAATAACATAAAAGTTAATAAGACATTTTAAAAAATATTTTATTAATATATAATTAAAAATAAAATAAAATTATTGTATATATTTTTTAACAAAAGATAAACAATGATACAATTTAACTAATTCATGGAGTAAATTAATATAAAAATATCATAAAAGCAAAAATAATAAATTAAAACTACTACAAAAATAAAAAAAATAATTTTTTAATAAAACATATAATAATATTATTATTGTATGTTTTTGTCTTAATAAAATCATGCCTATTTAGCACAAAAAAAAAATCCGAAGGGTGCTTGATTGGATATTGGACTTAACCCTGGGATCCACACACACATCCAAATCTAAACCCCAAATTATTAGATGGCTGTTTCTCATTTCTTCTATGTTGATTCTGGCGGGACCTACAATTAATCAAACGCCCAACTTCTTGTCATGCTTTTTTTTTTATTTTCTTCTACTCAAGGCAATTAATTGATTCCATTAGAATGAAACTGCTGCTGATTAACCCCCACTCTGTCAGTTTGGTTTAACGGTTTTCTTTTTAATCTAAAATTTTAATTTTTAGAATTTTTTATTGATTTCAATCTAGTTTGTTTATCGTTGGTGTAATATTTAGAAGAACGTAAGATCAAAAATGTTTAAATATTTAATATCTTAACTTTGAGGGTGGAGAGAAATTTAAATAGTTATACAAAAAAATAAAATTATTTTTTTTCAGATATGCGAAAAGTTTCTCATTTGCCCAAAATACACCAACATGGATTATCCATTCCAACACCAAAACTACCAGTGATCTCCTAAACTTCATAAAATGAAACCCTAAATGGAAATAAAATCAATCCCAATAATTAAAGTGCAACTGTACACTCACAAAATATATAAAGCATGACACAATTATACGATACGAAAAACAAAACATAAAATACGGATTTCATATCATAAAGACAACAACATATAAATAATATAGATTCTTTTTTGAAAAAATAAAAGCAAAAAGAATCTTATCCGCCTAACTAGACTCTGTTGATCTAAGCTTTGTCCTAATTACAGGTCAGAAAAATCATTAAACAATAGCTAACGTTGTTTTCTTTTTAGTTTATTTGGATCCTGTGATCTGTTTCTTTCCGTGTAATTCTACTCTAAAAGCAACGGGGCACAATAATTAATTAATTAATTATAATGATCAAGTATATAACCTATACTATGTGTGAGGTATGTCCTAAATATTTGAAAAACACAGCAAGCTATTGTTTTTCCTTATGTAAGAAGAATATTTGTAATTTAATAAAAGATTCGAAATTTACAGATTCATGGATTTGTGTATTCATGTATAAAGCATAACTGTATACACGTGTATCTCAGGAAGCTTTCAAAACTCATGTTATTTAACCCCAAATTAATTATTTTTATTGTCTATAGGCTTTCGTTTTCTTCTATTTAATCCTTCCAGAAAAGCATATTCCTCGAGGCTTGTACAGGAAGCTCACCTTTCACCGGCAAAACATACATATTGCAAACAAAACTGATTGAACTCGGATCTTATAGGATGAACATTATCATGTTTATCACTGAGACTAGTTGTTGAATTCACCTCACTAGTTATATTTATTTTTTTCTATACTTGATCCACTTTTAATATTTTAAAAAAACATTCACGGATGATACATTAGATAATTTCACGGATTGAGAAATCTACACAGCTCAACGACGACGAATCAGAGTCGTGATTTGGTGTGAGCTAGCAAGGAATGATGGTATTAGCTGCACCTGCATGGGCTGGCCTAGAATTGGGGGAGCGTTGTTTTGCTTTGCTTATTGGTCAGCATCCAGATGACTGATGAGCCCACTTGGATGAAAACCTCCAAGCCGAAAACATTATTGTTGTATTTGATAAAAAGATCTCAAATTTTTGGCTGGAAAGAAGGTGCCTGGATGCTAATTTAGTCCTACTTTTTGGTCTGGGTACCTTGTTTTCATATCATTCATGTCCGAACAAAATTATAATAATTTAAGTTCTATAACAGCAACTACATTATATGTAAACAGAATCCCTTGCAAATCATGTGCTATATAAATCCCTTGCATGCTTTTGGATTGCATTCTCTCCAAAGCATTATATGGTATAATACATTTATCCTTAAAAAAGCAAATGCCGACTCTAAATCAAGGTAATTAATTATACTAATAATTCATACCATTATTAAAGTGTTTTCAGACAAACATGTCAATAATCGACTGAGCAATGTCTTGAATACGGAGTGTAGCGATATTCTTTTACGCTAAAAAAGGTGTGTGATTGTTTTATTTTTTTAAAATAATGTCTTCCGTGGGATTTTAGAAAACCCATGTTTTATTTAAAAATAGAGTCGCCACCGGCCACTCAAGGTGGACCGGACACCGTAAAACCAGAGATTTAAAATTGATGGGTTCGGGAGTCGGTTACGGATGGGGAATGATTAGCACCCCCACACCGCCCAAAATTGGTACTTTAATAATTACCGCTTTATTAATATTAGACTTTCCAGATTAAAGTGATGATTAAATTAAAATTCAGTTATATGTGCGAGTAGATTTTAAAGGCCTCATTATCCGAGAGTAAACGCCCAACCATTATCACTACGCCTGATATTGGCCCCGTTTACGCTCAGATAAAAGGGCACTGCATTGACAACAATATATCCGAAATGCAACTCAAAATCTGGCAACCATAAATAAATACAATACGATAAAATATAAATACTAACATTATAACATATTAATATAACATAAATACATAAATATTAATCTGACACAAAATAAAAATAAAATGATTAAGGTAAAATATTTAATACTTATACCTATTAAGAATATCTAAAGTTAATAGTTTTTATATATTTACATATTATTTTTTACAACAATGAATATTTATTATTATTTTACATATACTTAAACAAAAACCATATTTTATTTCACAAAAATATAAAACCTTATATAAAAAATTATATATATATATACACAAAATATGTATCGTAGATAAATATATATATATATATACGTATTTTATATGATATTAATATATACATATGAAAAGCTTACCACTTATTAATAATAATAATAATAATGCATGAATCAACATATAATTAAATATCAAGGATTAAAACACATGACTATTAAAATACAAGACTAAGCTAGCAAACATTATAGGACTAAAATGAAATAAACATAAAACACATGGCAAGAAATATAAACAAAATGAAATAAGAGAGTTAGAATTAAAAGGGATATAAAAGCAGAAACTAAATTGGACTAAAACATAAATTAAAAGAAACAAACAAAACATAGAAGGGCGAAGTTAAAATCGCATAAAAAAAATGAGGACCGGAGGAGGAATTATTCCGTGACCAGAACCAAAGAGGGAAAGAAAATGGGGACCTAGAAGATGATTATTCCATTGACAAAAATAAGTGTATCCTTCCCCTAAGGGTCAACACGGGTCAATGAAAGACTAAACTACACTGCGTGGCTGCACCAAAGGGATAAAACCCTTTTTATTATTTGTTTGAAACAAAACCTAAACTTAAACTAAAACTCAACTCTCTCTTCTCATCCTCTACTTTAACAAACGACGGCTGTCTCCCTCTCCCCTCGACGCCGTTCACGGGCCGTTCAGCCTTACAGCGGTGGCCGGACAATACACGGCACTCGGGCAACCAGGTAAATCTTTCGAAACTTTTCCTTCCCCGTTTTTTGTAGATTCAAAATGAAAATAAAAACGAAAAAAGATCTTGATTTTTGAAACTAAAAAGATTTTTGACTTCAATTTAAACTTACAATTTTCCCCAAATTACAAGGTTTTGATCTCATAAGCCCTCTAAGTTCTCTGTGTTTTTTGAACAAAGAAAAATAATAATCCCCCTTTTTCATTACATTTTGGTTTCTTATAACCGGTTCCAAACTAACAAATCTCTATTTTTAATTGCTGCAGATCTAGTATGATGGGAATAATCCGGATTTTGGGGGATATGGGTGAAGGTATGGCTTGACGGATTTGGTTTAGGGTTGTTGAGTAAGAGTTTAATTAATTTTAGGATGGTAATTTTAGGGATTGGTTTAGGGATGACAGATTTGGGGTAATTTGGGGTTTCGGTTGATTACCGGTGGTAGAGATGGTGTTGGTTGCCGGAAATGGTGAACGGTGGCCTCATATTTGTCATCGGCAGTTAAATCACAAGTCACAGCTTGTCATCGGATATCATATTTGTCATTTTAAACTTTACGTATCATCAAATAAAATACAGCCCCTAAACAACAAAGATGGCCTCAGGAATGCACATGTCATAAAAAAATTCTTCACCCCAATTCATATCTTACGTATATAGATATAAATTACGAACCCAACCAGTGGTTTCAGTAAAAAAGATAATGATATTTATCTAAGGAGACCCGAGTTGGAGTAACTTAATTTGTCTCCAAAGTGTGTGTTAATAAAGTCTTAAGAAAAACGTATAAACATATACTACCTTATCATTACCTTAAAACTATTAAAAAATAGATATAAATTACAACTCTCGGTCAAATTGAGTTATTTATGAACTAGATGGTCATTCCATTAACCACTGTAGTTAACATTAACCGAAGAACCATCATCTATCTTACCTTTAAATTTATTTAAAATGTTTACATTAAGAATTTTCTAATGAGATAAGAGTCTTATTAATTAGCTCCTCGTTTGTTTGACTGCTTTCAATAACATTAAATAATTTTCGAGTATTTGATCATATATACTTCGATCTTTTGAGCAAGCACATTTAGTCGGTTGGCCAAGTTGCTCATCTTTGCTTTCTCATATTCCCTTAGGTCATGAGTTCTAGACCCACTACGAACGCATCCTTCCTTCCCCCTAGAGTCTCCCCTCCCCTCTAGGTAAAATTAAGATTAGAATTAGGATTTGTCAAATATATATATATACTTCGATCTTTTTTTGATTAAATAGAGATTACATTCCTATACCCGAATTCGAACCCATACAAGAAATAGAAAATAGTTAATAAAAAAGGCTCAATTTTATTAGCGGACACCTACTATGAGTAAGTTTTTTTGTCATTAATTTGGACAAAAAAATGATGTGGCGGGTTATAAAATTAACATTATAACAAATTTATCTCCTAACCTTTACATATTACATCAATTTAGTCCAAATTTCAAAAATTAACCCTTAACCTTTATGCATTGTATTTTGAAAATTTTAAATATTTTTTTAGAAATTTAAAATTATTTTTAAAATTTTATATTTTTTGTTTGAATTTTTATACTTTGTTTGAATTTTTAAGGATTAGGATCAAATTGTTACATTGTGTTAAGGTTGAGGGTCAAATTTCTTTGAATTAGGGTTAAATTAAAATAAATTGTTACATTGTGTTAAATGAACAATATGTAAAGGTTGCAGATTATTTTTTTTTTAGAATTTGGACTAAATTAAAGTAGTAATGTGTAAAGTTAAGGGCTAAATTTGTTATTATGCTATTTGTATAACAAACCACGTCATCTTTCCGTCTAAAGTTAATGGTTATTGAACATAAAAGAAACTTTTATAGCTGGGTAATAAAAATAAACTTATCTATAGTTGGGTGACCTTTGTTGTAGTTTACTTGAACACAAATTTGTTCATGGTGGTGCAAACTTGAAATTGAAACTTTGGGAAACTTTTTGATGAAAATGAAAAGTGATTATAATCACTGAGGTTGATGAAAGAGTTTGGATAATATATAATAGGAGAGATTCAAATACATGATTATATATATAATAAAAGGAAATAATAAGAAATAATTAAATTATACTTATTTAGTTTTATATATTAAGCGTAGAGATATTTGTCGGTCGGGTTAGATTGAATTTGAGTTAGGTTTATGTATGAACTTAACATATTCATGATCGGTATATAGCTATTTTAGTCAATAATTTCGTAAATTTCTTTTTCAATCCGTCATCACATCATTTATTATTTTCTCCACATGATATTTTTATAAGAAAAAAATATATCAATTTATTAGAGAGAATGGTAGTATTTTTGTTCAGTTAAAATAGACATATTCAAGAGTCCTCCACTCAAGTCCAAAGAAACACCCGAAATTTGAAAAGGATTAGACAAAAATATTAAATCTCAAAAAATAAGTCTGGATAAAAATATGAGCATGTTTATTACATGGGTCAGGCCTTGAATAGAGAATTTACAACCTGGGTCCAGACCATCCCGGCCTGCATAAAAATATATAATGTTTTTATTGTATTATTTAGGAAAAAAAAACTTTGATACACAGGCCGTGTAAACTTTTGTTTACACGTGCCTTTTAGTTTTAGGGAGTAGGACTTTAGTTTAGGGTTTAAGGTTTATGGGTTTAAGTTGTAGGGTTTAGAATTTAATATTAGTGTTTAGAATTTAGTGTATACGGTTTATTTAATTTTTAGGGTTAGGGTTAGAAATTTAGGATTTAGGTTTTTATAGTGTAAATACACAGTGTGTAAAATTAATTTTACACAGCATGTGTATCAAAGTTTTACTCTATTAATTGTGTATTTTATAATTTAAAGTTAGGACACGCCCATTGTCCAAATAAATGAAATTTAAGAGGTAATTTAAGAACTTGGGCTTAGGACATAATAGGCTACTAATGACTTGTTTATATAAGTTTATTGTGACGCATAGAGTTAATGATCTGTTAGAATTTTTTTATAATTATTCTGAATAACGCGCATGAACCGATCCAAATCAAATTCGACCCGATTTAGCAATAGGTATAATTCAAAACCATCAAAATCAACAAAGTTGTATTATTTATATGAATTGAAGCGCACAAAGTAGGCGATTGCTACACTACTTCAGCTTGCGCTGCATCATTCTTGTTTGCGTGGATTCTTAAACAATGGATCAGCTTCATGAGGTTTTATAACAAGTGCATACAGATAAATAAGGTGGAATCGAAGACCAAACACTTTTTCTCTAGTTCCACGTCCACTGTAATTGGCGGAATTCACATCTGTTTGGCTTTTCTTTTTCAATATGTTTCGGTATAAATAGCAGAGAAACATCTTCGTTTGAGTTCAAGCTATTTAGAAGTGTTTTTATTTGAGTTCGAGTTGTTGATCAAAAGTGTTCTTTCGAAATTGCAGTGTAGAAATGGAAACTCCAGTGAAGTACATGTGCGTTCCCGTGTTTCTTGTGAGCATGACCATTGCAGGGCTCAATGTAGTGGAGGGAACTGGTTATTATTATGGTATGTGTGGGAAACATGACATCGAGAAGGAGGCTGAGAAGTTGGAACCATGTACATACGCAGCACAACATTGGAGAGCCTCGGTTTCCGAGCGTTGCTGCGCCGTAATGGAGAAGAAGGTAAAAAATCCAGCCTGCCTTTGCGCTGTTTTGTTTTCTCAAACAGCATACAATGCCGGAGTGAGGCCAGAAATTGCAGTGAGCATTCCAAAACGCTGCAACATTGCTGATCGTCCTGTGGGTTACAAGTGTGGAGGTACAATTCGCATTTTGCATTCTTTTAAGTACCAAAATTAATGCTTTTATGGTGTTTGTTTCAATATTCTAATGAAGCCATTGTTTATATCTTGCAGCTTTCACTCTGCTTTAACTCCGAAGACTTCGCATTAGTCGTATTAGCAGAACAAACATGCTGAATTCATTGTGAAATCTCACAGTTTAAGTTAAATAAAATCTGCACATGTATCTTTTAATAACAAGTAGTAAATGTTGCTGTTTATTTGAATAAAAATAAATTAAAGGTTGTGTTTGTAAATCATCTGCTTCATGTTGCTCATTTTCTCCTATCTATGCTGACAAAAGGCACAATAATGTAAAGGATCACTTGAGTTTCATGCAAAAGGAAATGCAATAAAACCAACAATTACACGCAATCTTTACATATTTCCACTAACAAATTATCCATTTAATTATCAACTGATTCTTTTGAGCTGTATTATATTATATAATACCATAAAATTTGAACAACATAAGTCATCTATATTCTTCATTGTCTTTTATCTTTGCTTTTTCTCCTAACACTCTATCAAAAAGAAGAATAAATTAAAAATGGAGATTGACATTTCTCTTCTTTTGTGATAAAAAATCATGTCATTTGAGAATGACCAAAATAGAAACAATTCGAAAGTTGAGTTGTTAAATTAAAAAATTTTAAACTCTTTTGATCAAAATAAGAGTGAGAAAAAAACTGAGTGATGAATAGAGTAGTTTAGCCATTATTTTATTCAAAAGATGAAAACTAACGTGTCAAGTCTAGGGGTGAGCAAAACTCGACTCGAAAAAAAAATCGAATTTTCTGACTCAACGCGACGTGAAAAAACTCGACCCGAAATTTCATAAACTCGACCCGAAAAATTTTTAAATACAGTTTTAGTTATAAAATGAAAACTCAAATAACTTGAAACTTTTAGTAATTAATAGATCGGTTTATAAGTTTGAGTCAAGTTCCTCAATTTTGCCTGATATATACCACATATGAAGAAATATATGTGTATTCTATATGTATATAGAAAACCATTTAAATTAGAATCAATTTGTATTATAACTTTATAAATAATTACAGTTAAATATGTACATAAACTCGAAAACCCGACTCGAATTTCATAAACTCGACTTGAATAAAAAAAATTTAAATAAAGTTTGAGTCATAAAATATGACTCGCAAATTCGAATCGATTTGATCAAACGCTCTACCCTAGCCATGTCGACAGCTTTTAACGGAAGCTAACGAGAGGGATCGTACTGAAACCGGACTAAAAGTTTGATCACTATAATACAAGTTTTAAAAGTTTGGTGATCAAAATAAAAGCACCCTTAAAAGTCGACGACGATTTATGTAGTTTACCCTTATTTTAAAAAGCATCACATTTATTCATTTAATGTACCAAAGAAAATCATCCCATTCTGAAAAAGAAAACCCTAGATTCTTATCCTAATTTTAATTTGCAGAAATGGGAATGATAAAGATAGACCTAAGGTAAATAAATTTAAAAAGAGAATGTAAGTGAATTTCAGCATCTGTCGCTTGCAGTTCCCAACGAAATCAAATCCTGCTTTTCCAAAATTTCCCCCCTTGTCAACTTCAATTTTTCTCTTATGGGTTGACTTACTTCTTCCAACTTTCTTCAATCCGTCTGTTCCAATTGCTTTTGAAATTGGGATTATTCGCGCTGGCTCTTTCTCCCCTGAGGGTATGTGCTGAAACCTTCTCTTTTTTTCTTTTGTTTTTTGTTAGTTTGGTTGTGCTTTTTAGATATACGAAACCCGTGGACTAGGTTTAATGTATCTTCTCTTACAACATTACTTGAATCTTTGTTAACCATGTAATGATCCAAACTTATCTCTTAAGTTTTGTTTGATTGGATGGAAAAATAGAAGGATAGAAGAGTGAAAGAAAAAATGAAAACAAAACATTAGGGTAAAAGGAAATGAAGGGAAAGAAAATGAGAGAAGAGTAAAAGGATAGAAGGAGACAAATCAAAAGATGTGAATTAGTTAAAAAATATATTTTTTTAAGTTTAATTTTCTTACTTCTTTTTCAACTCGATCAAGAAAAAGTACATTTTCTTTTATTCATCTTCCTATCAAGCACTTCAACTCTTTAATCTTCCATCTTTCCAATTTTCTTTTTACTTTATCCAATAAATTTTTAATCACTAAATCAGGGATTTAAATAGTTGTCCGCTACTACAATAATGGTTTCTATATTGTGGAAAATAGCGGTTTGCAATAGTGATTTAAATTGCGGTTGAGGTAGTGTTTTCGGCCGCGTCGCGTTTATCGCTATTGCGGACATAACGGATGCTATTGCCGTTATTACAGGCATCGTGGGTGAATTTTTCAAAAAACAGATGCTATCGCGAACATAACAGTTGTGGGTATCGCGGTGCTATATAACGGCCGCTATAATGGCCGCGAACTGCTATTTAATTCTTGGTTCACAATGACAGCAATAGCATCCGTTATGTCCGCAGCCGCGATAAAACACTGCGACCGAAAACGCGGCCACAACCACAATTTAAATCCCTGGCCTAGATTGTTTTCAGTCTATGAAACTGCAGAATGTTGTTAAGTGCATTGGATTTCATTTATGGTTCCTTTTCTTTTTCAGTGGAATTGGCTTTCAAGGTCTTTTAAACAAGCTTTTGATTGTTGGCATTTGTTGTTAACAAGTAGTACTTATTACATTGAGATTTTAATCAGTCAAAATGTTCTTGTTATTTTCTTTCTATGTTTTTTAGTTTAGAGATGGTGGCAGAGCACTGCAAAACTCCTATTGAAAAAGATAGCTCAGCTAGAATTTCAGCTCCACCAGGTTTTGCGAATCTTTCATCCTTCTTCTTGAAGAAGGTTGATCATCGTGATGGAAACTTGAAATTTGAAGCCTCAAAGGATCCGTCCACAAATGATAAGGTGCAGACAGAGGCCATTGATGCCGAAAAGTTGAAGAAATCTGTTGAGAATAGACCATGGATACTTAATGACAAAATTGATCACACTGCAAAGGAGTATCAGTCTGTACAACCTTATAAGGTCATATTTATGTCTCTTCCACATTTCTTTCTCTATTGTGGTTATAATTTTGTTTTCCCTTCCTACGTCAGACTAAAGTCTTAGGATCTATATGGTTTGTTTTAGTTACCCTCATGATTTGGTTCCTAATGACCATTTATTAATGAAACAGACAACAACAACAATGCAGTGTCCTGGACATGTCCTCGAAGAGGCACCTGTTTTTCGACCATATGAAGAGGTTATTTCTATCACATTGAAAGAAGTTACATTTTTTTTGTGTGTTTCCCTGTTTCTGCTTCAACTTGTTTGTTCCAACTTTGTTAACGTCAGCTCTTTCGGTTGGTAAAAGTTATTAAATATTTAAAGGGATTGAATCTTATTTCCAGGAATTCACTGACACACTAAAGTACATTGAGAGCATACGTCTTAAAGCTGAGCCATACGGACTTTGTCGTATTATTCCTCCTCCTTCATGGCAACCACCATGCCTAATTAAGGAAAAGAGCATTTGGGAAAATTCTAAGTTTGTTACCCAGATTCAAAAGTTTGACAGTTTTCCAGATCATTCTGAAAAGGAGGAAGAACCTGGTCCAGAATTCACTCTAAAAAGATTTAAAAAACATGCAGATGATTTCACACAGTACTATTTCACATCCAAAGGTAAGGACGTTGGTCACCATTCTAATTGTGAACAGGGGGAGCCATCAGTGGAGGGCATTGAGGGTGAATATAGAAAGATTGTTGAAAATCCCACTGGAAGGTTAGAGGTACGGAAGAATCATGTTATTTTCCCATTGTTTTCTTCACTCTATATTTTCTTCTGCTCCTAATAACATATCTTATAGGTGCTATATGGTGATTTGGATACTGCAACTTTTGGCAGTGGATTTCCAATAGCATCAAAGCCTAGAGAATCATGTAACCCTAGCTACATTCAGTCAGGCTGGAACTTAAATAATGTACCTACACTTCCTGGTTCTCTTCTTTCTTTTGAAACTGATAAGACTTCTGGTGTACTAGTGCCTCAGCTTCGTGTAGGAATGTGCTTTTCATCACTTTCTTGGGTAAGGATTGCTTTTGTTATAACATTTTATTCCTGCTAAATTTCAAGATGGTAATTTTTTTATGGGCATATTGGTGTATGCTTTTATCTATCTACTGCAAATAACGATCACATTAGCTTTCCATGTTTGTTTTAACTTCTTTAAGCATTTTCAAGCAGAAGGTTGAAGAACACCATTTATACTCAATATGTTACGTGCATGTGGGTTCTCCAAAAATTTGGTATTGTGTCCCTGGGAGATATTCCTTCAAGTTTGAGACTCCTATGAAGTACTTTCCAGATTTACTAGGAAAACGGTTTAAGCAGTGTGAAGGAGTGGTGAGTAATAAAGGTATTAACTTTGTTTGTTCTTTTAAGAGTTTATTCCATGGTTTGCACAAAATAAGCATGCAGCGATTCATGCTGTTATTTTCCAAGTCATTTTTCCTATCCTGTATCACAATGTATTACATCCTGACTTATTCCAACTTTGTAGAGAAGTAGTTTAACAGAAAATTAAGTTTTCACATACAGTTCAATCTAGAATGCTGTAATACTGAATGTACCCTTATTTTAATATTTCTGGTTTTAATTTTAGAAACTAGGATGTTACAGGAAACTAAAAATTAAACATTTTGTGGAGTTTGTTTTTGCCCTAATGCTAAAAGTACTTATGCAGATAACAAGACTTTCTCCCTTCGTTCTGAAGTCTGAGGGTGTACCTGTCTACCGTTGTATTCAATATCCTAGGGAGTTTATTCTGGTTTTCCCAGGGGCCTATCATTCAACATTTGATTGTGGGTTTAATGTTGCTGAGGCGGTTAATTTCGCTCCTCTTGATTGGTTACCTCATGGGCAGAATGCTGTAGCACTCCATCAATCACAGCGAAGGAAGACGTTAATTTCCTTCGATAAATTGTTGTTTGGAGCAGCAAGAGAAGCAGTGAAGGCACAATGGGAAATCTCTCTGTTAAAAAAGAATACCATTGACAATTTAAGGTGGAAAGGTTACTGTGGAAAGAACGGGATCTTAGCTGAAACACTCAAGGTTCGCTTCTGATTATCTTCTGTAGTCTGGATTAGAATCTGTTTTGAGCTTCCTTGATTTTTATTTTGTCACATTTATTATTCATTCTTTAGTCCATTCCCCCAACATCCCCGAGGAAAGAGGAAGAAGAGAACTCTTCTTCTAAGGATATCAAGGGTCGGGTTATACACATTGTGTGTGCAGGTGTATGTTCAAATTTGGAATGTCTAGATACTATTGTCATTTTATAGTTTATACAGAAATTAGGTTTATAGTTAATTGATGTGTCCCCTTCTGCTTTGTGTTTTGGCCTTTATTTCTTGCATGGGTGCATGCAGTCTCGTGTCAAGCAGGAAGGCATGAGAACGGAATACCTCTGTAGTGCCTTTCAGACGAAGAGGAAGGAGAAAAACCTTAGATCTACTGGAAAAAAGGAATGTTGCATATGCTATTTTGATTTGTTCCTCTCAGCAGTGCACTGTCCATGTTCTGGTGATAGATATTCATGTTTAAATCATGCAAAGCGGCTTTGTTCTTGCACATGGAAAGAAAAGATTTTCGTCTACCAGTACGAAATCAGTGAATTAAATATTCTTGTTGAAGCAGTAGAAGGGAAATTCAGTGCTGTGTATACATGGGCTAGGGAGGACCTTAATTTGGGTCTTCGCTACTGCACACCGAAGGAAAACTCATTCACAGAAGATAAAGGACAAAAACAACAGAAGCTCCTAGATGCAGGAACATCATACGGCAATGGTTGGACTGCTTCTGCTTCTATCAAGGCAGAAATAAAGGCCCGTGTACAGCGATCGCAATGCCTGAATGGACAAAAATCAAAAGAGAAGGCAGTATCAACTCCTTCACTCCCAAGCGCGACTCAAAATGATGATACTTCTTTGTTACGAGAGATGATGCCAGAAGCTTTGCCATCCAGTAACAGCGTGTCAAGTTCCTCAGAATCCGATGACACATCAGACCTTGACCTTATTGATGGAGGAGAAGTATGCCTCGTATCCACGTTAAGTTCAAGGCCTTCTCCTAGTCAGCATGCAAGAGAAATCACATCGGCTGACCAAACGAGACCTCGTGAAAGTGAAGGCACATTATCTAAACAAAGGAGGCCTCCTAAAAGAGAAATCAGATTATCTGAGCTTCTAACAGATAAGCATGGAACAGTGAAACATCTAAAATCCACTTCTGAAAAACTGCCCAAGAGCCATCCAGATTCGAAGAGACGAAAAAAGAAGTAAACTTGAACTAAGATTCTGAAAAACTGCATTAGTTCATAGTCAAATTTTGGATGAGTTTGAGCTGTTTGTGAAAAAACAAGAGACAAAGAAAACATATTGTATTGCAATGTCTTTAGTAGGGCATAGATACTTTGACTTCGTTTTTTTGAACAAGCTCAGACAATATACATCAGTTGCTTTTTAGTGTGGTTTCTGCAAGCTTTGCAGTAAGCAAGCAAGAAATTCCTCTTAATGCTCAAAATAGATAATGTTGAGTTAATAAATACCGATCAGGGTATTTTGATGATCGCTGACTAGTCTAGGGATGATTTTGCATTTTTTTCATTCGGACCTCAACAAAAATGTTTCAGGAAATTTCATACCGATCAGGGATTTTCCGTTAAATGTTTTAGGATTTTTTTTTTTTTTTTTTGTCTTTGTACTCTCCCGCCGGCGTGGATTCTCACAGTATTTCAAGAATCTCATGTCCAACAAAAATAAACAAAACTTCTTAATTTACTAGCCAAAATTAAAGTTAAAGGTGTAATGTTAAATCTCTAGCATCTTTTCTTTATTAAAATCCAGCTTATATTTTGTTCAAGATTTAATCATTATATAAATTTGTATCTCAAATTAGCTAAATAGATATACCTAGAGAATTTATTATGGTAGACGATATAACTTTAATAAATGCATTTTATCATTGTAAGAATTCTTATTATATATATATATATATATCGACCAAAATCTACAATATATTGTATTTCAATTCTTTATAGTAATTTACTGAAATAATTTATAAGCAATAAGCTTTCAAATAGTTTATTCTTAATTTTTAAACAACAAACTTTGAAATGATCAAATGGTTCTAAACCTAATTTAGGTTCAATGTAAATTCCTCTAAACAAATTGAATATGTGGATTTATTTTCCTGTTTGACTTTGAAAGAAATTAAACTTTTATGTTGGTCAACCAAACATGATCCATTTACCTTGCATTAATAAAATGTAATGCCTCAATTTAAATAAAATAAAAATAACAGTATCTCCTTGCTAAGTAAAACAATGAATAAAATTTCTTTGTTTCGAAGATCTCTGCTTATATTTTCGGGGATCCCTACAGTACGGATATAACAATCCTCATTTTCATTCCTATTTGAGTTTCAGGGATAAAATTTCTCCTACTCATATCTCCATAGATGAAAATTTTAATTATTTCGCATCTTCATCGATTCAGATCTCTATAATTTTTTATTATTCCTCACCCACCCTACTACTATTAGAAATGCCTCCTTTATATTATTTCGGGCTTCTTCTGTGGGTGGATTCTTAATGGAATATTGGGTTTGTGTTTCAGCATATTTCTGTGATCTGACCCAATAGATAACGATAGGAATCAGATCTAACTGTTTCAGCTACCACTTCAGTTGGTTACTTGCTAGTTGCTACCCTCCATATAATCCAGACAAGGATTACAATTTAGTTCCAGTTGTTTTTTAAAAGTAATTTTAATATAAAAAATATTTTATTGATAAGTGTTGGGTGCAATGACAAAGCATATTATATTCTTAAAAGAGAATTTAGGTTTGAACCTTGGATACCACATTGTTGAGAGAGAGCGCCATGAGTCCCGAACTGGCACTGAAAAACAGTTTTCCGTAACCAAGCCTAGTTTCACTTTAAAAGCTAAACTTTAAATCCCTAATCCTAAAATCTTAAACAATATCCCCTAAACTCTAAAATCTAAATTCCATCTATAAACCCTAAATTATAAATCATACACCCTGAACTAAATCACTAACCTCCAAATTGAACCCACTTGTGAAAATTTTTTCACTATTAATACTCGAAATATTTTTCCTAAAATTAATGTAAAAAAAATAAATTTCGCATCAAAAGTGCCTTTTAATTTGGATTGAGAAATTGGTTTCAAAAACAAAATTTATAACTTTTGCCTTGTGTGAGCAAAATTACATATTTGTTTTGTTATTTAAAATCATTTTTATACTGAACCATCAATTTCCATCTAAACTGACTTTAATTTTTGACCGTACTTCTTCAAAGCAAACAATTTAATTTTTTAAATATATTTTGACCGTATTTTTTTAAAAGAAATATCAAGCTAAACTTAAATCTTTTATCAGTGAAATTGGAATTGGAGCATAAAGAATGTCGATATTAGTGTCTAGTAGTTTCAAATATAAATGTATTTAGATGGTGGCCAAGTGATAAGGGAAGGGGATTTGCAGGATGGCCATTTTACCTGATTCGGCCGGGTTTCGGCTCGATCTGGTCGGGTCAGATTTTTTATAGAAAATTTAGGTTTAGTTTTAAGATTGAAAATATTCGACCCGACCCAGGATTAATGGTATAATTTTTCCTTATATTTTTAGGGATATTCACAATAATAATCATTCTTTATATATATATTTTTACAATTAGTCATTAAAATTAAAATTTTTATTATAATTAGGCCCCTAAAATTTATTTTTTTTATAATTAGGTCCTAGAATTTAATTTTTTTAATAGCTCAGGTCGGGCTTGTTCAAGTATAAGGTCGGTTCGGGTTCGGGTGGGCTAAAAACCCAACCCGTGCCCATCCCTCATTTGGTCCTGCTAGGAAGCATTGCTAACAGCTAGAGTGGTCCTGGAGCTAAAGCTTAGAGGGCGATAATGGTTGGCGGGTGTCGGCAGACGTAAATAGTAAGCTAGGGCGAGACCGAGGACCACCACCTCTCGTAATCAACTCCTGTGCTTAGACTTTGTGACTGAGGTACCTTTCGTACTACATGCGGATAGTATCAACTTCGGCTGAATTTGCATCTTCAACCTCTATAAACTAGGTTTTGGATTCAAAACCTTAGACGTTAAATATTTGATAAAAGAATTTTTTTATCACTTTTATTGTCTTACTTCGCCTAATATGGTTAACTTCTCTTTGTTTAAATCATTAAATAAATAATCGGGACACTAAAAAGGAAAACACTAAATATTCCCACATCAACCCGTAGTGCAATATTCTACAAATATTTCCCTTTGTTTCCATTTTGTATAAAATAACGTTACCCTGTATCCGTACCATTGGCATGTGTATGTGCTGGAAGTCTGGAAGGTGCTAAATAGTATTTATATTAATATAAATTCAATTGTAATTAACATTCAAACTACTATTTCTTTTGTTCATGAAAAGGACATATAATGTAAAATAGCTATCAACACAAAGAGGAAGCCATTCTTTATTTCATTTAGTTCCATGTCAAAAGGCACATGGCATGTCTTCATACCAATTTATACGTACAAAATATAGGAAAGAGCTTCCAGTAAAGATTAGGACTGTTAATATAATTAAATGTTATTAAATTAATTTTTTCGGGGAGAAATGATATTCTAAAAATATGTATTTGTTAAAATAATAATGTTCGTATAAATGGATTGCTCGTAAGTAAATATGCATCTCGGGAATAAATATCTGAAATTGGCCAGTAAAGGAGGAACCCCCACCGCCATTGACAGGCTCCGTCGAAGGAGGCTGGCCTGGGGAGCCACCTTTTATCAGTATAAAGAAGTAATCAAACATCATGATTCTTGGGGACTGTGACTCCACAGCTTTCCGTACGGATAACTGCTAACCAGACACAGTGGACAGCATTCCTTATTTACACCTGCCAAACTTGATCTGAGCATAAATAATTCAATCAATTTATTCAAACCGAGATTCAATCTCAATCTAAATACAATGATCCGAATTTAATTCTAAATTTGAAATAAGCCGAATCAAATCGAAATTGAACTGAATTTAAGTTAAACTAAAAATGGACCCGAACTGATTTTTCAATCTAACCGAATAAAATCGAACTGATTTCACCCATATCGAAAGCAATCTGAATTAAAGGCAACCCGAAATAAAAAAAAATATGTTCAAATAAATAAATAAAGATGAGATGAATTGTCGCACAACACACCCAAAAGCTAAATATACAGGCTATATAAAGTCATATATATGGTGAAAAAACTTAACTCGGCCTGAAAACCCGACTAAAACCGATCTAGTTCCTATTAACCCGATATTGGCCTGAACCAAAGTCAACCGAACCAAAATTTTGACTCGATACCCGAATCAAAGTCACATAGACCCGAACTAAAATCAAATCAGATCCAAACTAAATTGAACTGAATTTAAACCGAATATAATTGACCCAAAATAAACCGAACCGAATTGAATGACTCATTTACCGCCTCTAATGCAGTCTAATTTTATAATGTGAGTAAATCAGTATGTTATTAAACTATACGTTTATCACATGCCATTAATTGTTAATGATATTATTGATGACTCGTTTAACTAAATTTTTATAATAACATTTTTTGAACATAAATTAGATTTCATTAAAATAAGTCCAATAACTTTCTAAATGCTTAATAATGAACTGATTGCTCAAATAGCAATCATAAGTTACAAAATGATTGAAATACCCTCGGATAATGTGCTAAATTTTGATGGACCTTGGAAGCTTATATGCTGTGTGATAACGTGTAGTGATCATAGATAAATCGCATTGTTTTTTTTTTTTTTTTTTTTTGCATTACTACTCGTATACATACTTATGTTTATAAATTATATGAAATATAGTATAGTAGTTGTGCCATTGAGTTTAAAAACTCAGCATGTTATGTTCAATGGTTAATAAATTCATGACAAGTACGATGAGCACCATCGTAGACAGAGGTGTTAAGGGGTTGGAGGAGCCCATGCCCCCACCACCAAATTTATATTTCCCCAACCTGCAATCATGGATCCGTTCTCGAACAATATCAACGAGATATTTCAACACGGCATACATTAGAGTACAAGATTTATATTTATTTGCTCAATGTATTCGTGGGATGTTAAGCAAATAATAGTTGTTAGCATTTGATTTTGTAACTAAATTAGTTATGGGTTGTTAGATATTGAGCTACTTTTTCACACGGGACCTTACGATTATTTTACAATTATTTTGATATACATTATTTTGTATTTTGGAGTTTCGTAACTACTGTACTTATTTTATACATGATTTTATCTTGAGTTACTAAATTATGAAATGTTTTAACTTGGTTAAACGATGATTTGAAAATTGTGGTGGGCCGCTTTAGTGACTTGTGTCATTTTGGATATTTCATCGGATTTATGATGTTAACAAAACCCCCCTTCAATCAGCAAATCACCATGATTGAGAACCTATGAAAGTCGACGAGAAAATGAGAAAGAGAGAGTACAACAGAGAAGATGAATCGTTGATTTTTTAAATATAAAGTTTAGAGTTAGCAGTTTAGTTTGTAGGATTTAAAATTTATGGTTAAAGTTTAGAGTTCACGATTTAAATTTTATTTAAATAAATAAACAAATAAATATGTACATTTGTGTCAATTTCTTTTATATAATATGTGTATTAAAAAATATTCTCGATATGTAGTACATATAATATAAATTTATACTAATTTCCTGAGGCAAATATTATTTTGGTGAAATTTTGGATTGCATCGAATTGTAGTAATGATTTTAAAATTCATCTTACAAGTTGATGAGTTAATGTATGGTTCGAAATCGTTAATCAGTACGTACTGATCTTGCATGAATGAACCAATATTCTAATTTCTTACAAAACACCATGCTTATCTCTAAAGATAAAGTAAGTGCAATAAATGTGCGAAAAAATACGGAACCATAGCAAAAGGTACATTATCCAACTGATGGATAAATTATATTATAGGTCATTCCTGTCACACCATCCATGAGACTAACCAATCAAATACATTTATTTCATTAATTTTTTTATCTCATCTTTCTACCAAGTGAATATTCACTTGATAAAAATTGTTTTTAAATTTAATTTACAGCAAATATTAGTGAAGATTCACTTGGTAAAAAGATGGGATAAAAAAATTAATAAAATTAATGCATTTGATTGGTTGGTCTCATGAATGACGTAGCGAGAATGACCCATGATATCATTTCTCCAACTGATGAGATTAAATCATATGGGACATTATTTGAAATGCTTGAAGAATTTGAATTCAAGAAATCATTGCCGTTACTTAATTACTTTAGTCAGTTTTTAGTCTGTTTAATCGATTATTTCGGTCGTTTTCAGTTTTAAACTTATGAACTCACAAAGCCAACCTATATATTACTTTATTTAAAGGGTAATTATATTATACATCGACGATAGAAACAAAAAAAAATTCTACACGTACTTTAGTTTTAGGATTGGAGATTTAGGGTTTGAAGTTTAGAATTTAAAGGTCATGGTAGGAATTTAGGTTTTATGGTTAAAATTTAGAGTTTGTAGGTTAAAGCATAAATACCCAACCATATTACCCTAAACTATAAACTCTAAACTTAACTACAAACCCTAAAACTAAGAAACTTGTAGAAATATTTTGTTTTCACCGCCTGTGCATGGAATATTTTTCTCTTTTTTTTGAATATGAGTACACTAGTTTTACTAAAAGAGGAAAAATCCAAAAATATAATAAGAGTTTACAGCTCATGTAAACAAAATTAGCCAGACATATTCCTATAAACAAAAAACACGAAAACTAACGTCTCTGGATCATAAACAGGATCATACAAAAAAGATAAAAAAACCCCAGCTCAAAGGCTCAAAACAAAATAGATACAAACATCACTAAAATTTGACGATTAAGGTAAAAACCATCAAGAAATAACATTAAAAATAGATATTACAATAATAAGACACATTAACAATACGATCATTACCAGAACTGTTAAAATTTTCTTATCTCGAAGTATTTTTTTTACCATTGTTGATATCCTTTTTCAATACAATTGCTAGATATTATTGAAATGGGGGTGAGAAATGACTTTTATGTTAATATAGCATGATCTATAGAATTTTATAATGCTTAGACCAGTCATCCTTAAATTGAAAGAAATTACACACATAAACATAGTTGTGTTTATATCATCTTAAACGATACAATAATGACCATACCAACTAAATTAACACTCATTTGAAATATTTTTAACTATTATAATCCAACATCATTTTTACTCCTTTTTCATGACCATCCATTGTCTTTAATTAAATTATAATATTAATCGAATACAATCAAATCATTCGTCTCATCCCCTATTAATATTATGCTTGGAGAGTGAAACATAAGCACAATTACAACAAAAACATGGCATCTGAAAAATTACAACAAAAACATGAAAAACAAGCGTACGTATTGCTTTTGCATCAACCAATTTTCTTGTGAAATGACATCACACTGGCTAGCGGTGGGCGAATCAGCCCAAATACATTAATTACTAGTTAATCATTTTCTGGCTACTAATTAACGAACTTTCAAGTTCAAAATCAGAGAATAAGAAAAAGAAGTTAATTTGATGTTGTTATTACAGTATATCAACTAATTGGGGACGGTCCAAGCAGAAAAATTAAATTGCCGATCGGAGAAGTCAGGAAAAAAATCTAGAGAGCGGCAGTGGTGAACTGCAAACTGAACATTATCTGTAACAAAGACATTGAAACATAACTACAGCCGAAGATAAATCTGACACATGAACTCATCCTCATCGTAAAGCTCTTAAAAGCAATGGAATGAAGGGAATTCCCAGGCTCCCCCATTAAAAGAAGTGGAATTTAAGAAAATGGGATTAAAAAGTGAAGAAACAGGGCAGTTAGATACTCTCAGTTTCATTTAAGCAACAAACTGGTAGTACAATCACTTCTCCAATGACTTTCTTTTTCAGTCTTACTGCTACTGATAGTTCATTGCCGAGTTTACTAATACTGTTTGCATCCCCAAAGATCTCTACAACAGTACCAGCACCAAACACAACAGCATAGGAAAGTAAAACTACCCTAAAAATATATCCAATGTCTCAAAATAATACCACACAACTTATGGCTAAAGTAAAGAGAAAACATCCCATACATAGTTTAGCTTGCACCTGGTGGTGGTGGTGGTGGTGGCGGAAATGGTAGAGTCGGGATCTGTTGAGCCGGCGGTCGTTTACGCTTCTTCTCATAGCTAATCCCTCTTGCTTTTGACTGCATATCACGAACCTCGTGAAGATAAAGCGTCACAGCTCGTACCCCAAATGGGTTGGCTTCGGGTTTTCCTCCGTTTTCTTCAAAGGCAGCTCGGAGGCGGCCGATGAGAGCGTCGAGGCTGCCCCAGGCTTGACGGAGAGGGCAAGGGCAAGGGGCTGGTGGGTTCGGGAGTCCATAGAAAGGGCAGATTTGAGAGTGGACTTTGGTCTTTCCGAATTGGTCGAGGTAGCGAAGGAATTCGAGGACGTGAGCTCCACTGCACCTGGAGAGAGAGAGTGGGGGCCTATGATTTTTGAGGTATTGGCAAAAGGTGTTCCAATCACGGCGCTTTTGGTTCTCGTAGCGGCTCGAGGTCGAAGAAGAAGAAGAAGACGAGGTAACACCGTTGTTGCTAATGTTGATGAGGTTGGGGTTTCCAAAGTTGGAGCTATGATGAGTTTGTCGAACTGAATCCATGGACCAAAAACAGTATTCCAATAGGTCTACTACAACATATCCATAAACATATAAATGTGTTTGTCTTTGCCGTGATAGGTTTGATCTTCTTTCTCTCAACCACTTTCGATCTTAACCAGCTAGGGTTTCACCTTTCTTTCATAAAAAAAACTACTTTTTCGGTGACCGTAAGATTAAGACCTACCCAAGTTAGTGAAACTGTTGAGAAACAAGTCAAGAAACTAAAAGCTTTTACTTATATGTTCTACTCTCTTTTTTCCGGCAGATGGCACTGTTGATATGAAACAACACAGTGAAGAAAAAACCAAAAAGAAAAAAAAATGCAGAAGTTCTTAACAAACACGGAAGGAAGAGTGGCAGAGCTTGCCGACTAATGATTTAGAATAATGGACACTGGACAGAATTTCCACATTTGAGGAGAGTTGGGCAGCTGAAGAAAGAAGAGATTGGAGTTGAAGTAGTAGTTTTAAGATTTGTGATTGGTGGTAGATAAGTTGGCTGATCTGATTGGACTGATGGGGAAAAGGAAGGGAGAGATTTTGTTTGGGGTAATACCGGAAGTTTGTTCTTTTTTCTCAGCGACCCCAGGGGGAGATTTTTTTTTTTTTTTTGCTGAAATATGTTAGTGTGTGATTTGGGATGTTTTTATTTGATACGAAAATATGGAGAAACTGGCCTATATTTAACCAATGGATTGGTTCTAGCGTTAATTAATTTGATATTATTTAAATATATTTCAAATTTAAGGTGGTGTCTATATAAAAAAATTTATCAAAAGATTAATTTACTAAAATTAGATGTACGACACGAATCGATCTTAATTAATCAAGATAAAGACTTAAAAATCAAAAGGACAATAAAAAAGAGTATATTTATTAATTTTTTAAGGCTATATATATTGCTTTGTTATGGAATTTTATTACTAAACTTGAGATGGACACAAGAATTTTTTTTCAACGAAAATAAGGTTTTAGAAAATATTTTTTATTTTGTTTTCAAAAAATATTTTTATTTTTAGTTTTTTTTTTAAATTAGAAAATATGCTTGGTTAATAGAGATGAAAATTTATTTTCAAAAATAAAAATAGTGAAAATATGTTTGGTATCTAGCTTTTCATAATAGAAATAAAAATAATAATTAAATAATTAATATAAAATTTAGTTAGGAAATATTATTATAATGATGATAAATAAAATATGAGTAATAAACAAAAGTTTTAAAAAATGGCATTAGAAGGATTCGAACCCGAGTTAAAATGAAATTAAAATTTAAAAACTCTTATTTTCATATTTTTCACTTTCCTAAAACATTTTTAATAAAAACGATGAAAACATATTTTTTATGTTTTTTCAAATTTTCACTTATTTTTGTTTTCATTTTTTAAAAATCATTTTTTTAATTTTACAATGAAACACGTTTTTTACCATTTTCTATTTTCCAAGAAAATGAAAATGAAAAAGGACTTTATTCTTTGAAACCAAATGCACCCTATGTTTTTGAAGGAATAATGTTGAGAAAATATTTTGATATAACAAATTAGGTGAAAAATATTTTGGACTTGTTTAATGATTTCAAAAATAATTCAAAAGTCCTCAAAACTTGAAAAATATGTTTTAAATATTTTGACTCATCTCACTATGTTTATATATCTTAAAGAGTAAAAAGATACCCAAATTTTTATATTTTTAAAGAAGGTTTCGATACCTGTATTTCATGGTTTCGAACCTTTCGGGCATAATGGCCTTGGACTTAAACCTTAGCAAAGGTTTCGAAACCATGGCTCTGTAACGGCTATATTTTTTAAATCTTCCTTAAGGTTTCGAAACCTCTGGTAAAAGTTTCGAAACCTCTGTGCAATTGGCAATTTAATTCTCGACTTTATGACTTCCCAACGGCTCCAAAACATCTCCAATGGCCATAAACGGCTAAAATATCATTCCACACTATAAAAGCAAGCTTAGGACACTTGAAGATTGTAAGAGAACATATCCAAGCTTCATGATCAAGATAAATTAGCTTTCAAGTCTTATTTTCTCATTTCTCTTGTGTATAGTGTATAGAGAGTGTTTTAATTATTTTTATTCTTTACACTCTTATGAGCTTCAATCTTGTAAACACGCACCTTGTGAGGTTTTATTGTTTACACAAATTTACCTTGTAAAAGGGAGAGGTTCTAGTTTAGCCTAAGGAAAAACTAGCGTGGCTTTATCTTAGCCATTGAAAAGATAGGGTTGTAAAGGTTACCCCTTTGACCTATAAAGAGGAAGAATTCATAGTAGTGAATTGGAAAATCTTTAGTGGTGTGCTAAGGTAGTAGATGTAGACTCGGTTGAGTAGTCGAACCACTCTAAAATCATCGTGCGAATATTATCCACTATTTTTCAGTTTTAACCAATTAATTCGGGAAGCAATTTCAACCCTCTTGGAGTTTTCAGTTGATCGATTAGAGCCCAACAATTGGTATTAGAGTCTCATCTCCATAAAAGGACTAACATCCGAGGAGTAAAGATCGATTGCTCGAAGTTCACCAAATCAAGATTTAAATGGCAAGCGGTTCTACAATGATTTCATTCGAAAAAGGTTGCTTTATCATGTGTCCTCCTCTCTTCAAAGGGAATAGTTACTTCCAATGGAGCAACATCATGAAATATTTCATCTGAGGCTTCGACCTTGACATTTAGATGATTATCGGTGATGGACATTTGGAAGCTCTTAAGAAGAAAAGAAAATGAGTGTCAAAGACACAAAGAAGGACCATCCCAATGCAAAGGCTATGCACATTCTTCTTTGTGCCTTAAATGAAGAGATTTCCAAGAAAGTCACCTCATCCAAAAGTGTCAAAGAAATTTAAGAGAAGCTTGAGAAATTCTATGGAAAAGAAGAGAAGAAAGATAGATTTCTATCAAGTGCAAACCTCCTCTCATCAAAGGTAGATGGTGTTATGGCTCTAGATGAGCCCAATATATCTTCTAACTCAAATGAATTAAATTCATCTTCTTTTGATGAGTTACAAGATACATTTGATGAATTATTTTTTGGAATTTGATATCATGAATTCCAAATTTAAGAAAATGGTTTCAAAACTAGAATTTGAAAATAATTTTCTTTTAAAACAAAATTGGAATTTGAAAACCAAAATGAAATTTTGAAAAAGAATTTAAAATTTTCAAATTGAGCAATGCAGTTCTAGAAAAAAATCTTGATTTGAAAGTTAAGCTTGAAACTTAACAAAAGAAAATGAAATTATTTCAAATAAATCATCTTGTCACATAATAAAAAGATGCTCACATTGCCATTATCATGGCCATTCTTTGCATAATTGTCCTATAAAGAAAAGAAAATCTTATAGGACTAGACAAGTATGAGTTCCTAAGGGAACTAGGGAATTGAAACTAATGTCAAAGGATCCAAAGCAATTTAGATACCAAAAATCAAGTAAATGTCTCTCTTAGGTGTGTTGGAGCAATGTCAAGAAAAGCAAAGATATGGAAATGCTCTAGTCACACAAGTGAAGAAAATTGGTAGCCTCTAATCTTAATGTTCATGCATAATTGCTTATTTATATTTATAAGTGCATGACATATTATGATGCTTTATGCATATGAATCATATTGTTTCATTCATATATTTGCATAAAGTTTTAAAAGTCTTGGATACATTGAATTTCATATGTTCTTAAATTGATTTTATTTTAAAATTCAATATCTTTTAACTGTCAAGCATTTGAACCAATTTTTTTTAATAGAATGCTTTTATTTTTCAAAAATTGTGTACTTTTATCAAGGGGGAGCTTTCATATGTTATTGAAATCTAAAGCTCGACTATATGACTTTTCAACGGCCATAAACGGCTAGAATATCATTCCACGCTATAAAAGCAAGCTTGGGACACTTGAAGATTGTAAGAGAACATATCCAAGATTCATGATCAAGAGAAATTAGTTTTCAAGTTTTATTTTCTCATTTCTCTTGTATATAATGCATAGAGAGTGTTTTAATTGTTTTTATTCTTTACACTTTTGTGAGCTTCAATCTTGTAAAAACCCACCTAGTGAGATTTTATTGTTTACATAAATTTACCTTGTAAAAGGGAGATGTTATGGTTTAGCCCAAGAAAAAACTAACGTGGTTCTATCTTAGCCATTAAAAATATAGGGTTGTAAAGGTTACCTCTTTGGACTGTAAAAAGGAAGAATTCATAGTAGTAAATTGGAAAATCCTTAGTGATGTCCTAAAGTAATGGATGTAGACTCGGTTGAATAGTCGAATTACTTTAAAATCATCGTGCAAATAATGTCCACAATTTTTCAGTTTTAGCCCATTCATTCGGAAAACAATTTCAACCTTTTTGGAGTTTTCGGTTGATCAATTCGAGACCAACAAATAACATAAAGGAGAATATTTCAATAATATGTTATATATAAACTTCAGTTTATCTAAGTATGTTAATGTTAGGGTTTGAAGTTTAGATGCTTTAATTTTAGGGTTTAGAATTAAAAGTTTAGATTTAAATTTTAAAATTTAAAGTTATAATTTATATTTTATAATTTAAGTAAGTGTGTAAATATTTTTATACAATATATATCAAAATATGACTTTAAAATAAAATTTAAGTAAAAGATATTTTTTTTCTTGAACGTTTATCTTTCCATGACAGCTCCTTCTTCATTGTCTACAATACCCTTTACTTTACTTTTCTTTTTTCATTTCCAGCCAACTGCCCTAAAATTACTTAGAAAAAAATAGCGTTATTCTTTATAGTAACCAAAAACCTTTTATTTAATTAATTAGTAGTAGTAGTTAAATACTAGTAGCTGATCTTAATATATATATATATATATATTTGATTCGACTATCTTATTTCTTAAATTGATTAAATTGATCATAAAATTAATCTTTAATTAATTGATCTAAAATTTTATTAATGTTTGATTCGATTATCGTATTTTCTAAATTTATTTTACTAACTCAAAATTCAGGTTGTGACAACTTTATCCTTTAAAAAAATCATCCTCGATTTATACTGTTCAAACAAATAAAGATACTGATGTCTCATCACATCCTCAGCCTCCCAAGTAGCCTCCTTAAACATGTGGTGACACTACAAGTGTCGAAATTACGCTCTTCAAACAAATAAAAATATATGATTACTGTGTTTGGTTGGAGGAATGTAATATATATTAATAAACAAATTATTTCTAATATATATTATAAAAATATCATAAATTCAAAATTTTATATACACAACAACTACAATTATATTGATAAATATAACAATTGAATTGTTAAAATATTAACCCTAAAAAAGATAAAGCATGCAAAACTTATACATAATTTTGCACCGGTAAGTAAAACCACCCCTAAAATATTTCCAACCAAAAATATATTCAATACGAATATAAACCCAAGATCTATATCTATGTCAAATCATTAAGAACAAAAACTAGATTTGCGGAAGCGTACCTGAATCCATTGATGGAGATTTTTTAGAGAGGGTTTGATCTTCCAAGATGATAGATTACCTCTTGCCACACAACTCTCAGACGGGGAAAAGAGATATGCAAGTTAACCTATATCTTGGGGACCACTACCCCTTTATATAAACTGAATTAAAAACAGTTTATTAATATTTACAACTCTGTCCCTCGTTGAGTTAAAAATCTAATTTATGGTATCTACACTTTTAATTCCATGACAATTTAGTACCCATAACACGTGTAACATAATTGGTCACTTAATTACGTGTTAAACTTTATAATAGCAACATACATTATACATATGTGCCCACTATTATTGAATTTTAATCAAACAATCTCCCACTTGGGCAACATATGTTTTTTGACAAATGTACAACCATAGGAGCTCAAAAATTTGCTATCATGTAATAGGTATTCTATAACAATCTCGTCCATCAATTATATCTATATAGAATCAAAGTGGTCTTCGCCATATCAATCATGGCTGGACCCATCAATGGTCACGTATACAAACATAATCAAATAACATAGATCAATCATGGATGCGTAGCATGGAAATTACATGTAAATGTGAACCGAGCATGCCTATTTCCAACTGGTCCTGTTTAAACATAAGTGAGGTCCTTATCTAAACAAGAAAAAGTGAATAAACTGAATACTTCATTTCTGATCAGAAAATAACCAAATACATAAATGTCTGAAATAACATAAACATAAAGCGAACAAATAACAAACTCCCACTCAAACAATAATATCATCAAATGATGTAACACTCATATGAGCAATGTGCTCATGAAAGACCTTGGGTGGTAAACCTTTTGTGAGCGGATCCGCTATCATAGAGTTTGTCCCAATGTGTTCTATGGATATTTATCCACTTTGCATTATTTCTTTCACAACTAGGAACTTTATGTCAATGTGCTTTGACTTAGATGAGCTCCTATTGTTGTTGGAATACAACATTGCTGATTTATTGTCACAAAATAATTTAAGTGGTCTTTCTATATTCTCCAAAATACATAGCCTAGTGACAAAGTTTCGCAGTCATGTTCCATGATTTGATGCCTCGTACCATGCTACAAATTATGCTGCCATAGTGGAAGAAGCTACAAGTGTCTGTTTGGCATTTTTTCAAGATATAGCTCCACCAGCTAACAGGTAAATATAGCATGATGTAGATTTTCTGCTATCTTGGCACCCACAAAATTAAAATTTGTATACCCTATGACATTCAAATGATCTGATTTCTTGTATGTGAGCTTATAATCTTTTGTTCTCTGAAGATACCTCATAACACTTTTGGCTGCTTTTCAATGGTCCATACCAGGGTTGCTTGAATATCTGCCTAACATCCCAACAATGTACACAATATCCGGACGTGTACATACATGAGCATACATTAGACTCCCAATAGCTGATGTATAAGGAATCTTATGTATTTCCTGAATTTCAAGATTACTTTTAGGGAATTGGGCAAGACAAAACTTATCTCCTTTAGTGACAGGGTGTCTATTGGTTTACTATTTTGCATGCCAAACCTTTTAAATACTTTATCGATATAGCTATTTTGTGACAATCCAATAATACCCGAGATCGATCTCGATGTATCTGAATTCCTAAAACAAAAGAAGCGTCCCCAAGATCTTTCATTTCAAAATGCTTAGATAGAAATCTCTTGGTTTCGTGAAATAAGCCTATATCATTCGTGGCAAGCAAAATGTCATCAACGTATAAAACCAAAAATATATACTTACCCCCAATAAACTTGTCATACACACAATCATCAACAATATTCATCTCAAAACCGAACGAGACAATTACTTGATGAAATTTGTGATACCATTGATAAGAAGCTTGCTTGAGTTCATATATGGATTTTGTTAATTTGAAAACTATATTATTTGGGTCTCCCGACTCAAAGTTTTCTGGTTGCACCATATAAATTGTTTCTTCAATGTCTCCATTGAGAAGTAGTCTTAACATCCATCTGATATGACTTAAGATCAAAATGAGCTACAAGTGCCATGATTGTCCTAAAAGAGCCTTTCGATGAAATCGAAGAAAAAGTCTCTGAAAAGTCAATGCCTTATTTTTTAGTATATCCTTTAGCTACAAGACGTGCCTTATACCTCTCCACATTACCATTTGCATCACTCTTGGTTTTAAAAATCCATTTACAACCAATTGATTTTGCACCTTCACGTAATGGGACAAGTTCCCAAACTTTGTTGTCTTGCATGGATTTATACTCTTCTTGCATGGCATCAATCCACTTTTGAGAGTTAATACTTTGCATGGCCTGATGAAAGTTGATTGGATTATCTTCCATCATTCCATTGTCATCCTCATTTTCTTGGAGAAACACAATATAATCATCCGAAATAGCATTTCTCATTTCTCTCGTGGATCTCCTTAATAGCACTTGTTCTTGAGGTTGTTGAGTTTGTTCTTCTGGAACAATTACCTCATCCTGAATAGGAGGAAGCTGTTCGACATTGTCTTGTTGAGGTTCCGAATTCACTTATTGATTGATGATAGGTATAGAAACTTGAACATCATCAAAAGTGATAGTAGGAACTGAATTAAAACTCAATTCCTCCTCAAAAACAATGTCTCTAACCTTTTTTCTCCCTCCAAACTCAACATCCTCAAAAAATGTTGCAGTTCTCGTCTCAAAAATATTCTTAATCGTAGGATCATGAAATTTATAGCCCCTAGATCGCTCAGAATATCCAATAAAGTAGTTGCTTACTGGTTTTGAGTCCAATTTCTTTTTATGTGGCCTATAAGGCCTTGCCTCAGCTGGACATCCCCAAATGTGAAATCATTCAGAACAAAAACTAGATTTGCGGAAGCGTACCTGAATCCATTGATGGAGATTTTTTAGAGAGGGTTTGATCTTCCAAGATGATAGATTACCTCTTGCCACACAACTCTCGGACGGGGAAAAGAGATATACAAGTTAACCTATATCTTGGAGACCACTACCCCTTTATATAAACGAAATAAAAACAATTTTTTATTATTTACAACTCTGCCCCTCGTTGAGTTATAAATCTAACTTATGGTATCTACACTTTTAATTCCATGACGATTTAGTACTTATAACACATGTAACATAATTGGTCACTTAATTGCGTGTTAAACTTTATAATAGCAACATACATTATACATATGTGCCCACTGTTATTGAATTTTAATTCAACATTTCCCTTTTCTAAGAGGCTCCAAAAGGCTATATATTTTTCTCCTGCACCCGAACTTTGTTATCTTATTACCAGTACTATATAATTAAAAGTTAAAATATCCCATATGTTGATAAAGCCTTGAACCGGCAGGAAAATAGCCACAAGGAGCACCTCAAATCCCCAATCCTAACCATGTCCATTTGGTACACCAATCTCTATTCCCTAATAGTTAACATTATGATTGATAACTAATAACTATTCCCTAATAGTTAACGTTTTAGTCTCTTCTCAAACATTACAATATCCAGCCAGTGCCGACCTGAATCTATATATGGTTTTTTTTTGTCTAAAGTTGAGTTCTCTAACAGCTGAACTGTGTATCTAAGTAAAGCAGTATCCATTACTTGATCAAACCAGACATTCGTAACAGGTTTACGAACAAGAACTCGATGAGTCGGGCTGGTGTGAAGTATTATCGTACCCAAAATGCAAGCTGTTGTGAGATTTGGGACCATACATAACAACTCCAGGGAACCAGGGGCTGCATTGGGTATTTTCTTTTTTTTTCCTCCAAAACAGTCATACCAATTGGACCATGCTTCAAGTTCCAGGTGACAAAACTAGTTGAAATAACGTATTATCATATCAAGTTCCAGGTGACAAAACTAGTTGAAATAACGTTTTAGTCTTTTTATTTCTGTCTCCTCTTGGATTATATTTGGGCGACAATTTGATAACTTGATGCTTTTGGAAGTTTCTGGACTACTGTGACATGTAGGCTTTACTCAACTTGTAACTTGCAAGAGATACAGGATACGCCTAGTTTTATAAAATAAATAAACTATTTTTAAGGTTGTTTTTTATTTTCGATTTGTCTTATTTTATTTAGGCTTAAATAAAAAATAAGTGGCCAAAGTATACAATTTTAAATTTTAGGTGCCTAAAATATTTTTTTGTAAAAATAGGTGCCCAAAGTTTCAAAAGTTATAATTTTAGGTGCCCTACTGTTAAAAAATAAAAAAACCGTTAATCAATACAAAATTACTGTTAAAAAATAAAAAAAAACCGTTAATCAATACAAAATTGACACGCGTCATTTTTAATTTCTTTAAATTATTTTTTAATAATTTACAATTTTACAAAAAAATCTTAAAATTCTAAAACTTTCTAAAATAGTCCTCAAATCCCTAAATCCTAAATCCCCAAATCCTCACAGCTGTCGTCGCCGACCCCACCCTTTCGGTCGCCGAACCCAGCCAACCATTTTTCCTCACTTGCCGTGGCCGAAAACTAGCTAACGGTGTGTCAACCGAACATTGAACGTCGAATGTAAAATAACCGTTCGATTGGCACACAGTTCGTCGATTTTCGGCGACGACAAATTGGGAGAAATGGCCGGCTGGGTCCGACGACTGAACGGGTGTGGTCGGCAACGGCAGCAGCGATGATGATTTGGAGATTTAGGATTTAAGGAATTTTAAGGATTTAGGGACCAATTCGAACATTTTTGTAAATTTTGGGATTTAAAAAAAATAAATTTTAAAGTTTTTTTAAAATAATTAAAAAAATCAATATTCATGTCATGTGTCACATTTTAAATGGATAACGATTTTTTTTAACAGCCGGACACCTAAAATTATAACTTTTGAAACTTTAAACACATATTTTTACAAAAAAATACTTTAGGCACCTAAAGTTTAAAAATGGTATGCTTTAGGCACTTATTTTTTATTTAAGCCTTTTATTTATTGAATTTAAAAAGTTTATGTTTTGATCATCAATTTATTATATTTTGATCCTTTAGACATTAGTTTTCATTAATTAATGACATGGTACATTAGTCAAAGGAGACCATTTTGATTTTACTCCTAAAATAAATAAAATATTAATTTATATCGTAAATTGTCTTAATCTAACTTTTAGTCGACATTATGTTCAAACTACATTCTTTTATCAGTGATGACTTTATCACCTTCGCCTCTGTCTCCTCTCGATCCTCTTCCTCCTCCTTTGTCTACACCTTCTTCATTTGCCCTTTTCCCCTCTACAACTTTTTTATTCACCTATGGAGCAAGGGTACTTCAGTTTAGAGCTATAACACATACTCGATGCGTCCTTATATTCCCAACATATCGAGTATGATTTGAGTACCTGTAATTTTTTTTCTATTTTTTTTTATCTTTTATTCTCCCACTCTTTTTTGTTTTTTTCTCTTTCTTTTTAATTTTCTCTTGTTCACATTATTCAACTATAAGTGTATAAGTATGTATGATGTCATGCTCACTTGATTTTTAGGATTTTTTATTTTTATATATTTTTAATTTAAACTTTATTTTATATTTATTATATTTTTATCGTACCCGTACTTTATAATTTTAAAAATTATCGTTTTTTGTTCACGTTTTTGTACACGTACTTGTATAAGTGCAACATAGTTCTTCATTCGCTCTCTATCTTAAAGGAACTACTAGTAGCAACAAAAGATCTCTCTTTTAGAGAGTAAAAAGATCCCATTAATAATCCCTCTGCAAAGACATCCATGAACAAAATGTAGAGGTTCTGGATTATGCTTCTCTAAATCCAACAGATAGACAAAGGAATCATCTAAGGTGGGAAATTGTGCCTGCAAATTAATGCCAAGTATCTGTAGACAGCAATGTTGGAGAATGAGATTCAAAAAGGAGGACTGAAACCGATTTCTCCCGCAAGCGGTATCCAAGATTGCTTCCATAATATCTTGCAGATCACTACCCTAGTATGGAAGAAAGCCTGTGTTATTTTGACCAGGTTAAACTAACAAGAAACCGTGTATTATTGAAACACAAAGACATGTTAAACGAATGCAATTATTCAATGAGCCATAAATTTGAAGTATTGAAACATGAACTAGGGGCTCTATTGCTCCCGATTTTGCAATCATGGCCTTATTATCTTCGTTAATCAAAAGATTTAAAACGGCTGTAGCAGCATGCTCTTGAGTTATCTTTAACTCCGAGTTCCAAGAAGGCACAGTTCTGCAACAGCTGTAGTTTGGACTTCATTTAACAGGCTTTGAAGGTTATCTAGTAGTATCTTCACATGGGAACTAGTGGATTTAGACCCCCTTGACAAGTCATTAGAAGCAGGAGCAGAACCAGCACTGTAAATCTCAGTTGAGACTGATTCAGTCCTATTGTGTTGTGAGTATATGACCGATCAGGAGATTGGCGGTCATACTTGTCGATATCCCTGCTTTGATCCACTGCATTCTCCACTAAATCTAGAGGAGATGTCAATCTTCTGCTTCTCTAAACCATTTCCAACTTCAACGGAAGACCTTGATGTGGAACTACTACTGTTTGCAAAGCAATGGAATGCATGATTCTGAAGTTTTATTAACAAAAATGACAAGTTTTTTCATTGAAGAGAGATAGGCAAGCCATGTGCTTGTTAAACCAGTTATGTTGTTGTAATGGTGGGGCTCCTTTGTGCTTCAACTTGATCACCCACACTACATCATTAAAAGCGTCGAGTACGTTAGACAGCCAACGAGGCCGCTAAATATATCATGTTTAAACATTATTAATCAAAAGAACATGTTTTCTCATAGGTGACTTTGAAATCCTTGAAAGCTGCAGTTGAGAAAAATGAATATTTTAAATAAATTTCATCTCAAGAGACATTAATACGTGTGGTATATGTCAAAAGTACGTGCAAACACAAACGCGAATAGGAGTAATCCAACTCTCTGTTCTTTTAATTTCTACTGTGTTTGGAGATTGAAATTCTAAACCAGGGTTTCATACATATATAAGTACTAGGAACCAGTCGGGGAATCACAGGCTCGGTTGCGTCAGCTTCAAGTTAGATCACTCAAATCATATGGAGTTTCCCGGGAATGCCTCGGATTGTATATTTCATTATGGAACACAAACTTCATCAAAAGTGAACTCTGCCATATGCATAAATAAACCAATCTCAGATCCGCCGTTGGATTTCTACCCGTCAATAAAGCCTTTAACTTGATGGGCAATGGCCCCTGAATTATAGCTAATCATCCCATAAATGAGTTTGATTTTAGTATCTCACTTGATGTGGTAGCCCACATGTATTTTATGGCCAATATGACACATTTGCCTTACGTATCATGTTTGTAAATAATTTGATTCTTTAAAAAGAAAATAATTCTAAAAATTTAAAAACATCAAATTCTAGGAAAAGAGGCTTCAAAAATAAAATTTAACATTTTACCAAAATTAAAATTAAAATGTATTCTTTATTAAAAAATATAGAAAAAAGGTAAAGAGTAAGTAGTATATTTATCAAGGTTTTCATAACTGGACCGATCATACTACTGATCCCCGATCGGACCTATATCCAAATGGTTCATACTAGTTTACTATTATATGAAATATAGAGCCGAGCATTCGATCTAGTCAAATTAAATAACAAAATTTTGAGTTAGTTAAGTTTAGAAGTCTTATTTATAAATTCAAATTTTATTTGAAAATTTTTAAGTTGAGTTTATGAAATTGGGTTTAAGGTTTATGTTGAGTTGAGTAAGAAGTTTAAACGAGTCTTATGTTGGTCATTCATATTTTCAGTGTTTTTATATTTCACATTAAAATTTAGGTTTAGGGTTTATGATTAGAATTTAAAATTAAAATTTAAGAATATAATTTAGAAATAAAAATTAAGATTTGATATTTAATTTTTTAATATTAAAACATAAAAAATAATACTAATAATTTGTATTCATGCGCGATGCAACACGAGGAGGAGCCTTGTTTTCTTTTTCCTGGATTTCAAAAGGATAAGGTTACCCTTCTGTGCATCCTTTTGTATTGGCTCATCTTCATCACTCCATCTCCACCTAGTCATTTTTTTTGAACTTCCACCTTCAGTCCTTCACCTAGTCCACAATTAATAAAAGAGCCATTTTAATAGTCAGAACCAGTGGCAGTTAATAATAAATATACATACACATTAATTTTCTTAGATTATCTACACAATTTTAGATTTTCTTTTTTATTATTTCAATGAATCTCCTGGCTTTTCTTATAGAATTTCCTTTTTGCACCGTACAAAGTAATAGATTGATAAATGGATACATTTTTGTATTTCATAAAAAAAATATGATGAATAAATTAAGGATAAAATATATGAATCGCCTTTAAATTAAATAAAAAATGTTTTTAATTATTTAAAGATTGAAAATTATAAAACAATCATTAATTTATCAATCTATTATATAATAGTTATTATATATTATAAATAATTTTGTATTTAAATATTATTTTATAATAGTTAAATAAGTTTTAATGACTATTTTGTAATAGTTTAATAGAATTAGTGATTATTTTATAAATTTTTTTGGATAAAATGTGTGAATATAGAAGCAGTAAAACTACTACAATCAAACATAACCTATGGAGGGCATCAAAGTATACTCCAAAAATCCCCCACTATGTACAAAGCTTAGCATTAGTGTCATCCTCTCTATCTATACATCTACCCTTTAGTTTGATACAAACAGTAGTTTTTATAGAATTAACAACATCATCTGCACTAAAATGCCGGTGATTTCTTTCTTTCCAGATGAAATATATGTAACTGCTCCAAGCTATCTTTAGAATTAGAACTATTAAAGACTTTCCTTTTAGCCTTGTACTCGCCCAGCAAAGCTCCTCGTCCCAGCATCCAACTGTTCTATTCAGTAACCACATCCTTAAAATTCTACTCCATATTCTCCTGGAGAATTGACATTCAAAAAATAAATGCTCCCGAGTTTTCAAGGAATCCTGACAGAACAAGCAATCTCCAGTTTGTGTGATGCCCAAGTGCATTAGTCGTGCTCTGGTAGGGAGCCTGTCAAGTATGGCCATCCATGCTATGATCGAATGTTTAGGCACATAAGAAGAGTACCAGATCAATCTTTGCCACTGCACCTTATTTCCAGCCCCTCTAATTTTCTCCCATAGCCAAGAGATCGTCACGTTTGCCCAGTTGTCAACTCCAGCAAACATATACCTATACTCATCTCGTAGCTTTAACAGTTTCTTAATTATCCAACTGTAATACGGTTTGCTCACAATATTCTAGAACCCCGCCTCCTTAAACACATATTCTCCTAACCAAGCAACCCAAAGAGAGCCTTGATTAGCTAGAATATTCCGAATGAGAGCCCATAAACAAACTTTACTCCAGCTTTTTAGATTTTTGAGACCCAAACCTCCCTCTGATTTCAAAGCACAAACTTGGCTCCACTTCACTCTAGCACCTTTCGCTGAGCTATCACTTCCTTTCCAAAAAATCTCATACAAAGCTGCTCAACCTTACAAATGACAGTTTTAGGTAGGACTAATTGCCTGCACCAATAATTGGTCATGCTAAAATGTAGAGCTCTAATGAGTTGCAATCTGCCTCCATAGCTCAAATTCCTGCTCGACCAGTGAGCCAACATGTCTCGGATTATTTTATACTCATAAAACTTGTAAAAGTCCTTTTTCACTTAATTTAATAATTGTTTATGTACTTTATTATTAAATTAATTGAGGGTAAACATGTCCCAAACCTTTTATTAAAATAATCCATCTCGAAAACTGAAGCCACGTGAAGTAAAGACCAGTTCGTCAAGCCTAACCTGAAAAGCAAGGTTGAAGCAGTAGCAGGTTACCAGGCGGCACGTTTCGAACATCCCGACAAATAATTTCCCCATCGCAACAATAAGATCCCAAACAGCGGTTCGGTTCCTCCCTCTCAATGGAAGTCTTCTAGTTCCTCCGACCAAGTTATGAAGATGGCTGCTTCTCTTGTACTGAGTCGACTCATCCTCTTTCTCATCTTCTCTACTTACTTTGCAGCCGTGTCATCGGCTACTTCAACCACAGCAACTCTAAGTCGACACTCTGGGTTTCTCTACTCTAGAACCCGAGGAAGATGCACTCCTCAGTAAGCCCTCTCTGTCAAATGCTTATTTGTTTGAGTTTTTTTCACAATTATTTGAATATTGAGTCTGGGTGTGTTATGGCACCGAGTCGACTCGTGGGGATGCGTAATGTGGAGTGTTTATTATCATCAGGTTCTGGAGCAGCAGGAGAGAGGCTTGGCCAAGGATGGTCCCGCATGGTTCGACGGTGTCGAACGTGTTCGGGTCGAGGGCGAGTGAACGGTTCAGATCTGATATGACATTGTTGGAAGCAAGCGCTGTGAATGAAGAAGAGGACGTGTTCAGTAAGCTGCTGAAGCAAGCGAGTGCTGCCTTGCTGAACTCGTACTCGAGGAAAGGGTACCCTTACTCGGCGTGGGAAGTGAAGACTCTGATGATTCAAGGGTTGGTCTCGGAAGGTGCCGCGGCTCGCCTAACCAAACGTTTTTCCGTTGCCAATGATGCTTGTATTTAGTACTACTAGGTAATTTATAAGCCCATTGGGGAATATGGTTTTGCTTAAGTTGTATGACTCTGTTCTCCATGTTTTTGCTTAATTCAAATGGTGTATGTGGTTTCTTCTGTTCCATTTGGCTTCATTTCGTATTGCATTCGGTCAGAGGAACGGGTCCTGGTTACTAATCTGCCGGAGCCGGCATTGCTGAGATGCGAGTATTGTTTGTTTGCCAACACCACAGAAAATGGAAATTTGTCTATGGTAGGAGGCCTGATGAGGGGATTTGGGCTATTAAGGCCCCTTTTAATGGGGTAGAAATTACAGTATAGCTAAAATGTGTTGGACCGGGTTGCAATGAAAGCTGGTTATATTGTTTACTCTTGATGATGGAGGAACTACTGGAGATAAATAAAATTATTTCACAAATAATTTTAGAAAATAAATTTAGCAAATGTTATCAAAGCTATTTATTTAAAAAAACTAATAACCATCAACAATTAGATGATCTAACAAAGCAATGTTAAATATTCAAATCTTGACGTTGTGAATTGAGAAAACCAAATTAAAGGTGACGTTCACATATTAGAGCTCTAGGAAATTCGATTTGAATTAATCATACAATGAATCACATACCGATGGTTATTGCAAAAAACTAATAACCCTTATCTATTGAATAATAACTAATAAAATAAAAATTTTCGAAAGTATCTCATGAAGTGAGTTCAAAAATTTTAAGGTTGGCTCATGCTTATTTAGTGGTTAAGGTAGGCAGGAAATTTTTTTATCATCTTATTTAAGCTCGGATTAGTAAATAATAAATATTAACATAAATAATAAATTTTAAAAAGATAAATAAGTAAAATGATTAAAATTTACGTGCCTATTCGCTGTGAAGTTCCTAGCATGTAAAAAGTAGACAATGAAGAGTGACCATTGGCTGCTACGATTCTTTCAACTTAGATGAGGTATCTTGTAAAAAGTAGAGAAAATGCCAGGCTTAATAGTTAGAAAGGTGTCTAATTTATACCCGTTTTTTCAGTTTGATTATTAACTTTTTTTTGTCCATTTGGGTGCATAGCGTTTCTAACGTTACTCAAATAGGTGTCCTGCCGTTACTGTCCTTTAATTTTCATCGTTAACTTCCTTTAAGTGCCATGTGTCAGCTTCTTAAAATTATATTTAAAAATAAATAAATAAAATTAATAACTAAAAAACCCCAAAATTATCCTAAAATCTTCAAATAATCCCAAAATAGTCCCCAAATCCGTAAACCCCCTAAATCCGGCCACTATCACCGGCGTTGGTCGCATTTTTGGCGACGAAATGAAGCGCCCTCCCCTCGCTGAACGACCCACACATCCTTCATCATTTGTTATGCTGTCGTTCGTCGTAAATTATTCGAATGAACCATTTGATGATTTCGACGTTTCACACGGTATCGATTGATTTCCGGCGACAAAATGATAGGGTAAATAGTCGTGATGGTCCGACGAAGAATGTGGTGGGAGACGACATGGCAATCGGTGGCGAAATCATTATAAATCGGAATTCGGGGTTTGGGTGTTAGGTATTTTAATTTTTAGGGCTATTTTGTGATAATTTTAGACCTTTTCAATTATTAATTTTTTATTTATATTTAAATATAATTTTGGAATTTTAAAAATCTGACACATAACACTTAACAAAAATTAACGGTGAAAATTAACGAACAGTAACGGTGAGACACCTATTTGAATAGCGTTAAAAAATATTAGACACCAAAATGGACAAAAAAAAGTTAGGTATCAAACTGAAAAAACGAAGGTAAATTGGGTACCTTTCTGACTATTAAGCAAAAATGCAAAAGGAAGATAACCTATATGAGCTATCTTGTGGACCAATATGTGGCTAGAATACCACCAATCAATTATCTGCTTAACCACGACTTCAAAAATATATAACTAACATAAATATTAAAAATAATTAGGTTTATTTGATATACGGATGATTATAAATTATATTATCATAAACTATTAAATTTTTATTTTTAATAATGTATCATAGTTTTATTTACATATAATACATATGTTTGTGCATCAAATATAAATATATATTTTATAATGCAATTTTATTTACTTGTAATCTTATTTAAAAACTTTTTTTTAACTTACTAGTTTGTTTGTTAATTATTACGCTTATTTGTTCTTTCCTCGTCTAAATTGATAATAAACATAATTAGCATATAGATTTCACATTCGTTGAATTTCAATTACTGCTTTTTTTTTTTACTATTAAGAAGAATGTGATTTCCAACTTGTCGGTTGAATTAGCTTAGGATCTAAGCTGCTTTATTAACCTTAATTAAACAAACAAAGCTTACTTTTCAACCACCAATCTTCCACTATCTCATTAATATTTCTTGCCTCAAGCTAATAGCGTAAAACCTAAGCGAGTCCCATAAAGTTACAAAGATAAGGAATACGAATCACATACTCGAAACTAATCTTTTCTTTTACAAAGAAGCAATTTAACATCCTTTTGCAGATCTCTCCTCCCATTTTTTTCCATCTCTCTGTTCATGTCTTGCTTGAGAATAAGGCTTCCTCCAGCCAAGAAGGCATGGAAAAGCTTCACCTCCATACTTCAAACCAGACTACACAAGCTTCAAAAATCCAAAGCTATCAAAAAACCCAGGAACAATAACCTGCTGCAAAAAGCTGCTTCGAAAACCACACGGCCTTCACTTTTCTTAGGGAAACGCCTTCAGTTTAAGAGCAAGAAGAGACGTCGTGCTCTTCCTTTTGAGTACTACCTCTCCAAGAATAAAGCGGCGCCGCCGGTTTACATAGATAAGCTGTTTAAAGATGCGCCGGTGACTGTGAGTGAAGTGGTGGGGTATATTCAGCGGCCACCGTTGGAGAAGAAGAATGGGAAGAAGCTCGTTGATGAAGGTGCAGAGGCGGGAACAAGCGAGGAATCTGTAGGATTGGCGTCGCCCATGCTGTATGGAATAGATGCGAAAGCTGAGGAATTTATTGCAAGTTTCCGAGCTGAAATGGAGCGTCAGGAAAATATAGCACGTAATTTGTAGCGTTTTTTTTAATAAACTTTGTAGCGTTTGTTAATTACTTCTTGGCTTTTATCTGTAATATTTTTAATCGGTTGTAAGGGGTGGTCCTGAGAAAAGGGTAGCGAAATGGTATAAATAAATTGATTAATTTTCAGTCATCAAGCATTTATCGTACGGAATTTATTATAATTTAATAAATTCTTTTATTATAAAACTAGATTCAAGAATCAATAATAATTTTCGAAAGAAATACATAAATGGAATCAAGATAAGTGTCTTTTAGAATTATTCAGACGTTTGATATTTATATACTTCTTGTTGGTTAAAAATAGCATAGTGGTCGAGAAAGATAAGTGATTTTTCACTCTATCAAAAATATTTTAAAATAAGTATACAAATTTTGAAATAAACAAAAAATAAACCGTCAAAGTTATATATGTTTGGTTTGATCGATAAAATTTATAGTGCCTAAAAGAGACGCTTCTAAAATAAACTATTTTTTCTCATGTCCTTTATCTATGGACTTATCTCGATAACATCGTCTCACGACCCAAAGATAATAAAAACTTTCTAACATATGATCTTGCAGGGCCTAGCAAAAATTAAAGTCCAACCTAAAACTCAACAATGAAAACAATAAAAGACTCTCAAATGTCGAACATTCTTAAAAATATCTCCCAAAATAACATTGTATCATTCGCTTCGCCCCCAATGCGCATACATTGAGCCCTAGGTGATAAAGATAATATTGATAATTTAAAAGTATCAATCAACGACATTTACTATTATTCTTGAACTCTCATAAATTCATTAAAATAAAAACACTAGATAGAAACCAAGCTCAGTTCTTATGGGTTCCAGCCCAACAACTAGGCTTGGCTCTTATAAGTCCAATAATGTATAATGACTTATAACGTAGCAACTGTCGAGGTGTTGGGCCATTATTGAAGCTTGTTGGATTTTCAATTCCTCAATATGGATTTCTAGGTAGTCTTGTAGTTGAATCAGATTGTGGCAGTGCAATCGAATGGTGTAAGTTTCCTTATCTTGCACCAGCATTCATTAAAGGCTCTATTCTTTTATTCTATCAATTTTATGGTTTTCTGGTTACTTTTCCGCTGGTTTCTAGAGAGGCAAATACAACTATAGATCACCTTGCTAAAGCGGGAATTAGGAGTGAAAGGGATTTGCTTCTGGTTAGTGATCAAGATAGTGAAGGCGTTGGTCAATTTGTTTTTTTTTTCTTTCTTGTGTGCTTGTTCATGGGCTGAATGTCATTTAGTATTGGTTATATTTTGTGTTATATTTGATCGCATGGCGGATCTTGACAATCCAGCTTGATGTGGCTTATTTAATTTTTTTTTAAATTTTATAAGCTTAAATTAAAATTTTCAAACATTTTGAAGTATTTAATTTAAAATTTTCATAAAAATATAGGAGTTTAACTATATTTTTTAAAAAAATTGAGACTTTTCAAGACTTTTAAACTTTTTAGGAGGAGATTTAATTAAGATTATTTAAATTTTTTAAATTTTTGAAGGGGACAAATTAAAATTTTTAAACTTCTTAATGGACTAAGGGTGAAATTTTCAAACTTTGGGGGGCCAAAGCCCCACTGGCTCCAACAAGCGTTCACCTCTGTTTGATCGTCATGTTATTTATTTGCGGGGTAAAATTAAAATTAGACAATAAAAAAGATAAAATATCGTAACTTTAAAATTAATAGTAATCTAATAAAAATTTAATTTAAAAGTTGGGAGATGCAAAAACTTATTTTTACGAGTAATCAAAAATAGAAGAGACTGTATAATTGACGTTAAGAAGAAAAAAAATTAAGGGCATAAGCCACTTCCACTATTGTTGTAGTTTCGTCTCTATTTGTTGGTGGCCTTTTTGGGTTGTGTTTGTAAGCTATAACATTTTCTTGTTTATGGAATGAAATTTTATTGGTGCACTTTTCCTCCATTCCACTATTAAGATTGAATCTTCTTTTTGGATTTAACCATGGAAATTTTTAATAAGACATGATTTTATTTTAAAATAAAAAATATAATGCATGTTTATTATTGGATTTAAGAGTGAGTAAAACTCGATTTGACTCAAAAAATTTATTATTATTTATTTTAAGTTATCTGAGTCAACTAGAATTAGTTGTCGGTTCTCAAGTTCTATGAGATATTTAAAGCTTGGTGGTAAAGGGCTTTGAGTCAGTCTAGGCATAGTGTTTTTCAAGCGTATAAGCGATTTTGTTTGCAGAGTAGGATTATTGATAATTCTTGTGAGGTATTGTGGCTTGTTGGTCTTTCTAGATTTAGTTATCTTACCTGGTTGTGGTGTATTCTTTTCATCCATCTTAAATTAGGGAGGGTTTTTAATGAGACACTCAACCTAGATTACAATTGTACGATTCAATCTTATCAATAAATTAATTTTTGCCAAGCAAAAAAATAAAAAAAAAATCATTTTTCCTTGTTTAGCAATTTGGTCATTGATTTCCTTGTTTTTTCAATTCCTTCTCTTTTTTAAGTTCGATTTTGATAAAATTTGAACCATATACTCCTCAACCACCGTAATACCTATGCAACTTCATTTTCTATTTTTGATAACAATTTTTTTCTTTTAGTAATTTAGTTCCTCAACTTTGAATGATTTCTTCGTTTCTTCAATTTCTCTTTCGTTTTAAGTCCACATTTGATCAAATTTGAACCACGTGCTCCTATAAAATACCTATGTATTTCCAATTCCTCTTTTGACAATAATTTTTTTTTCAATTTATTCCCTCTACTTTCTATTTTATTCAATTTAGTCATTTGACTGAAATTCTTGACGGATTATTTCTTCTCATCAATTTAGTTCGTCAATCAATGAAAATATTGTATGATCCTTTTCAAGCCCCACATTTTTTCATGAATGAAACTGAAACAACTAACAAAAGTTCTCAAAGGTCACTCAAATAAAGCTTGGAATGTTGTAATTTATAAGTCAAATTATGGTTTCTTTCCCTTTACTGTTTTTCAATTTGAGATTATTATCATTTTTATTTCTTAGTACAAATCACTAACACCATAAAAAATTATTTATCACAGTCACTGATTTTTTTTACAATATTAGTGATTTTAGACTAAGACACAACATTTATAATAGTATGAGAGTCATGTTAAAGTTGTACAGAAATTTGAACAACTCGACTCGAAAAAATTTTGAAATAAAATTTAAATAATAATATATGACTTGTCAACTCGACTAACTTTAAAAAACTTACTCGACTCGATGAAATAATCGCCCCTAATTAACTAATTTATCATGCTCTTATTGGTATTTCTGCAATGTCAACTATGCATTCGCAGACAAAAAGTAGGTATTGTTTCATCTTATCAGGGCAATATAAGGGTTGATTATAGTGATTTTCCCATTGATATCATGCTCAAACGATTAGTAATCGGTTGGCTCCATGAGACCGACGAGTCACCTTCAATGTTTCGTAATGTTGGGGAGTTCTCACTAGAAAATATGCACAACTTTGTGATATCCAATATTATTCATCTCATATTCGATGAACTTTTTGATTCTGTAGCGGATAACTTGGCTAAGAAAGAATTCACGTGCACAGTAGATTTTTGCCAAAATGTGTTGTTTTAATATGCTTCAAACTGTTTTTGTTTTGAGATTTTCTGGGGTTAGCGTGGTAAAAGTCTGCCAATCTTGTACTCGGACTGTATTGATACGACTCACTATTTTTCTCCATTTAAATTTAAAGGGTTTTTTAACGAGACTCGTATTAATCAATGTCTACAAAATCAATAAAATTGAACCCACCCTTTCAAAAAAAAAAACAGTTTATCCAACTTTTTTTAGCTACAATGTTGGTGAAACCGTCCAAAGAGTTGAATTGGTTCATTTCTTTTTTTTTCTTTTCTTTTCCCCTTAATTTCCCCCTTTTTTTTCTTTCAAATTGATCTGATTGAATCTTTTCCCCTTAATTGCCAGTTGCTACGCATCATTTCATCACCAATCCACTCAATTATTTGATTTTTAAGTCATGAATTTGCACCACTTTAGGTGATCGTACATGCATATGTCTCGCCTAATGCCAAACCTGACTTGGACTTGTGAAGCATCTTGTGATGATAGTACACTTCTGCTCACTCAAATGAATCACATGTAATTTTGTCTTTCCATGGTATGTGAAGAAGCTCAACCTTCTAGTTTTTTTGTGTGTGTTTTACGTTCATATTGAAGTTTATAATTTCTCTTTTATTGTTTTTTTAATAAAAAATCGGATTTCATTCATGATGAGAGAAGATACAATAAAAAATCATACCCTAATCATAAAGTATCTTTCATCTTTTTTAGAACATAAAAATCATCATTAAAATCATTCCGCCTCTATCTAACTACATACAAACCTATTGATGTAGTTAGGAGACGTGATTGAGAAAATTCATCTTACAAACTACTCTGCTATCGATCGATCTTCCTTGTTCAAAGAGTATGCCATGATAATTGTTACACGAATATTAAATTACCACAAAAGTAGAATAAAAACAGTGCCACAAGACAAACGAACAAACGTATCAAGAAGTATGAAAAAAATAGGAATCCAAATCATGAGAGATTACTTAATTCAAAAGTTGCCAATAAACTTTTGATTTAATTATAAAGATCTTCATGCAGTGAGAAATGAGAATTTGAGTTTATTTCTAGATTTTCTATATCTACCCCAATTATAAATAAACAAGTAAATAATTAGGGTAAAGTTCACAAATAGTCACTAAACTTTAGTTTATTATTCAATTTGGTAATCAAACTTTAGGTTTAGTGTTCAATGTTTTTTGTTTGGGTTTACGGATTTGGGGTTTTAGGTTTAGCGTTTTAGATTTAGGATTTTAAGTTTAGGGTTAAACTATTTTTAATTAAAAAGGGCCAAATTTAAATAAAGTGTAAATAAGGAGGGTCAAATTTGTTATTATTTTTTGAATTATGACTAAATTGTTTGAATGTGCAATTGTGGAAGACTAGATGTGTTATTTATACAAAATTTGATAACAACCTCATCACTTTCTTAACGTTAATTAAGAGCTCAGTGACCAAATTGAAGCAAAACATAAAGTTTAATGGTAACATTAAAGCAATTGGAAATTTAATTACTAAATTGAATAATTAATCAAAGTTTAGTGATTATTTGTGAACTTTACCCAAATAATTATTCATCATTTTTTTATCGAAGCAGCATTCTAGAGATAAATGAAGGGTTGATTCAAACCCCTAAACCTAATCAACACCACCTCTGACTTCTAATTCGATTAATATTATTTTTTTATAATCAATGGTATCTCATTTATTAATTCAATAAATTTAAATTTAGTATTGTACATATTCATTTTGGTGACCTTTTAAACATAATTTGTCTTATTCACAATATTAATACTCAAATTATAGACATTTAAAATATTTAACGTTTTATCATTCTATACCAATATATTAATTACAAATTTTATTAATGTATTGTTTGAGAAAATAATCTCCTTGTAGGACAATAAGTAGAATGATAGCGTTAAGAAAATAAAGTTTCATTCTTTTTTTAATAATTTAAAGGTGATTATAAGGTAGTATTTGTTTATATATTTTTATTTTTTGACAATGTACACACTTTATAGACAAAGCAATTGAACTCAAATCTCCTAAAATAAACATTATCTGCTTTTTCAAATTGCAATCCATTGCTTTTGGTGGATAGAATAACATTATAATAAATTAATTAATTCAATTTGTGCGTATGAGAAAAGAAATTAACTACCCGTAGTCAAATTGATATCTAAATCAAGTGGACATTTTAAAACGCGTGTTGCTTTTTTTTCTTCTTGTTTAGTGGCAATTATCTTACTATTTTTCTGCCGAAATGTTTGGCGACTTAACCAAATCAATAATCAACCAAAAAAATTAATCTTGACTAATTCAGACCGACCCGCTTTGCACACTTGATTTTGGTAGGTGAATTTTCCGACAAGAATTTTTTACATATTCAAAGCCTCGAACTCGAGACATGTTTTAGCGATATTAAATTATTTACCACTTAGATCAACCTTTGTTGACGAAGAGATTAAAAAAATAATGTCATCAATAGTTCTTGTTTTGCCACTAAACTGCCTCCTATTTCTCTTCTCTCAAATAAAATAAATGGCAGCACTCAACGAGATTTTAAGAATGTACGTTAGTAACGACCTTCCTTTTCATGAAGCTGAATAAGGGTTTAGACTACATCTTTAAAGGGTTCATATAGATTTTGAACGAATTTCTACAATAAAAAACATTGTGATGTAAGGGTCATCAAATTGTACTTGTTATGAAGTAAAATTAATTTTAAAAATAATGATATATCATCGAGATTTTATCGTTTGAGAAATGAGTCTCATAAGAGAAAAAATAATCTGGTATGTACTCATGATCCATCCAATGTGAGACCCATAATTATTTTTAAATTAAAAATAAATATTAAAAAAAGGAATGATGTTCATCCAAACTCGAGTTCGAGCAATTTTATCAGCAAGGTATGTCTTATCAAAGAATTAAGAAAAAATATAAACAGATATTACTTTGTAATCATTTTAGATTATTAAAAAATATAAACAGATACTACTTTGTAATCCTTCTAGATTATTAAAAGAAGTTTTTATTTAATGCATTGAACACTCACACTATCATTAAACTATATCAAAGCACCTTATTAATAGATTAATAAATAAGTTATGAACTTTTAATAATAAATATAATAATTATTTTTTAACAAGCAATGTGTCTTGTAATTCATTAATCATGCATCAACTATATAGTTTAGAGCCTTAAGTATAAATATAGTATTAAATTTTATAATCTTGACTGCGTGTGTAGCCCATCATTTAGCTCAGGAGGGTACAGGGAGAACTATTGATCTGTTGGAGATTTATGACTGAAAAGTGTTGCTATTTCTGGATAGTTGGCATAGGCATGTGTTAGGGTGCCGCTTGTGTCTGGAAGACTCTAAATTCTGCAGTGCTGAGTTAGGGAGCGAGGGCAGTGGACTGTCTTTCTCTCTTGCTGCTTGCTTATAACCAAGTGGGAAAGTAGAGAAGGGTGCTAATGGTTAATTCTCGTAGTGTTGAATTGTGTAAGCCGAGGGATGTTATTAGCTTGGCTGAGTTTGATCCTAATTTGTGCAGGTTGGTGTTAAAATGAGATGTTCGGATATACTTGGTACACGACGCCGATACAGTGCACTCTTTTTCCTCCATTAGGTGTTAAGGAAGTTTTTTAACAAGGCTTATATCGGCGTCCCATTTCGTATGATTTATCAATAATATCATACTTCTCCTTTCAAAAAAAAGTTTGAAATTAAATATATGCAGAAAATTTTTTATTAGGAGAACTCATTTATTAAAATTAAATGTGTGACGCGAATCGATATAAATTAATCGTAAAATAATGAGAAATTGAGAAAAAAAAAAGGACGCCACAAATACAGCCATGAATTATAATTTTGATCGACAAGCACAACCGCACGTAATTGGTGAATGCTGCCAAAAAATTATTCCAATTTGGAGTTCACAATTGAAAGTTTTGACAATTTCAAGATCATTGAACATAGTGTTTCATAGAAGATCTGCCAGTCTACAAGATAAATGATGATTTTTTTTAATTTTCCATTTTCAATCCGAATAATTACGAGGTTAAAATTGAAAATAAATAAAGGAACAAAAGGGTTACAACTAATTAACGAGACCCGTAAGTTAATTACTAGAACTAAACTAGCTACTCAAATCTCTGGTAATTCCGATAAATCCCCGACTCTAGCAAAAAGATTATACCAGAAATCCATGTTAGTATCTGAATCATATATATTTGGACCGTAGTCATTGACTGGTTCCAACTTCAGTAGTGGGGAGCTTGGAAAGTACTGATGATGAAGTTGCGGGTCTGAACCGACAACTTGAAAATCGCCGGCCATGCTTGAATTGTCAGCCGACAATACTTCCGACCAGAAGTTCTCATCGATCTCAGACACATGATCTTCACGTGTTTCAATCTTGTTCGCGCACATGCTACCGTTGTTTTCGCTTGTGGTTACCGTGGAAACCTCGCTTCTCGATTCTGGTGGGGAAGCTGGCGTATGTGCAGTAGTTACAACGTTGGCTTTGGCTTGTCGCTTGTTTTCATTGGAACCGTGGTTCGGTTTCAGCCTCTTCTTCAAGTGGGTGTGCCATACATTTTTTATTTCGTTATCTGTTCGTCCCGGTAATCTCGCCGCGATTGCCGACCATCTGTAAAAATAAGAAAAAATTATATAAGAAAATCAGAATCTGCTTATGCCATGGATTAAACAATGTGGAGCTCTTGTTTTTGGCAGTCATGTTTTAACTTTTTAGTGTCCGAAAGGAGAAAAAGTTAAAAGACGTATGCATATGATAATTACTAGTACTCCGTATTTATTTTTTATTTTCTGTAAGAAGCATGGCGACCATTCTCAGCAAGGAATCTTCTCAGTTTCACATGTTTTTATGATTATATCTATAACCTAATTCAATAAAAAAATGGTTATCAAACCAATGCAGATCCATGAATAAACAGCATATTCGGAATTGGTAAAGAGGATCGATCATCTGCATATGTAAAAAGGTATATGAACTCAAATTTACCCGACTAAAATTGGTTTTTGTTAATGTTTGGTTAGCTTTAAGCTGATGATGGAAGATGAAACGCACCTATTACCAAGCGTTTCATGTAAGTTGATAATGGTATCCTCTTCTTCCCTGGTGAAATTCCCCCGTTTAATGTCTGGCCTTAAATAGTTTATCCAACGTAGCCTGCAACTCTTTCCACACCTCAATAAACCTGGAAAATAAAAAAAGAACAACAGAGGAAAGCTTCAGAAAAAAGGAAACCAATAATTTCTGGATAATAATCAAAACAAGTGAAAGTAAATAAATACCAGCTTGTTTGGGGAGTGCTCGCCAGTTGCCATGGCCGTAGAGATTGATGTAATCGATGAGAATCTGATCTTCTTCGGGGGTCCAAGGACCTTTCTTCAGCCCCATTTTCTCACAGCATGGAGCTCTCCCCATTCTTCTCTCGATCAAATTAGCTTAACAAAGCTCCGCTGTTGTTGGCTTGTTAGCTTTGTAATGGAGATGGCAAGAACTGGTTATAAGCTCAAAATAACAGTATTTATAGGGGTATACATGAATACATTAGTACACAACATGATGAGAGTCATGACAAAAGCAAAAGTTGAGGTGTACGGAAAAGTCAAAAGAGTTCTATTTTGATTATACTAATATTATTTCATACTTTTCAAAAGGTATATCCACTAGATCCATAATTTATAGGAAATATCCTCTCTTGATTCATATAACCTCTTTTATTCAAGTGCGGTAACGGGACTGGGGTATATCAGAGTGCTCAAATAAAACGTGGGAAAACATTATATATATATATATATAGAATTCAGATGGATCTAATGATTCATGTTCACAAGTGCATTAACAGCAGCTCAATTCCAAGCTTTCAACTGGGAACTGAGTGGCTTAGTGTTTTGATTACAACTGGCTCACATTGAGAATTCAAAAAGCTTATTGGAACACAACAAGTAGATATATTACTACATTTGTTTAATCAACTGTGTGTGTACATATGTTGCAGATTAATACTAAATCTTTCTTTTTCCAGGTCTTGGCTGGCTATGAACTCGTTTTTCACTTTTTAAGTCGGTAATTTGGGTTTTATTACGTGATGGAATGCAAGTCTTTCTCACTTATAATTTAATTATACCAACTCCATCTAATTTTCTTTTTGGCAGATATATAACTTCATCTATTTGTGTTAAATTTTTTAACAAATTTTAATTCTAATCCTAATCTCACCTCAAGAATAAGGGATGGAGAGACTCTACAGGAAGAAAGTATGTGTCCTTAGTGAATCTAGAACCTATAACTTAAGAAAATACGAGAGAACAAAGATGAACAACTTGGTCAACCGACTAAATGTACTTACTCTCATATATTGGTGTTAGTAAATTCATCTATTGATGGGAGTTGAATTCCTTTCACATTCTCTAAAAAATGTCTGATCTCGATACCAATAGGTGTTGGATATTAGAAACAAAAACACTTTTAGAATTGTTTTTTAAAGATTCTTATTTTGTGTGTAAATTTGAAACTAATGTATTTTTTTGTTGTTGAAAAATTGAGGTTAAAAAGAACCCCCCGGAGTAGAATCAAAATCTTTGTGAAACTCAAAAAGAACCCCATGACAATGATTCCATAGGGTAATGAAAAAGACAAAATCGAGTTAGTAAACCCAATACTGACGAGACAAAGGAGACAATTACAACCCATGACATTGATTCCCTAGGTTTCATTAAGAAAAGATCGTAAACCCATATCAATGTTTTAATGAGAAAAGAAAAGGATTTTTAGTTTTTGTTTAATAATATGATTATAGATAATTATTTGATGTTCGTTAGTGAATATTTTTTTATAAACGAACTTTTAAAGTTGTCACGCACGCATTGACGAAACTAAATGGGGAGAATTTTTTTTTCATTTTTGTTCCCTGTTTAATTTTTTTAAATTAATTTATTTATGAATTTGCCCCCACTTTCAAACATTTATAATTTGCCCTCCTCAATTTCAAATCCTGGCTCCGTCACTGCACGCACAGACATAGATGTTAAGGGGATGGGAGGGGACATGCACTACACTGACAGATCTTGAAATTCAAAAATAAGGTGCAAAATAATCTTTTCTTAAATGAGTATATGTATTTTTATTTTTCTCTTTGTACATTAAACTAATATTTTTAGAAAAAATATTTAACACTGTATTTAACTTTTTTAAAAAATAAGTGTGTAATTGCTCTCCTCCAAACATCTATATATTTGCCCCTGATGAACTCCCACCCCAAGTTTATTTTACCATTGTTATATATTTTTTAAAAATAGATTAATTATAAATTTACCCCTACTTTTCACATGTTTAAATTTACCCCTAACCCCCAATCCACAATCCTAACTTTGTCTTTACTTTCATGTATCCCTTTTAGGGATTATAAAACCTAACCTCTAAAATCTAATCTTTAAATTACAAAATATATTTTCAAAACTTAAAATCTAACCACAAACACTAAAACCCTAACCGGTAGCGTCTAGTAAAAATGAACAACATGAGAGACCGTTGAGGGCCGCCACCTTCTACCTTCATAACTTTTTAGATTTTTCAAGTGACAATCTATAAGTTAGGGTTGCCACTTATTTTTTTAGATGTATTTATGGTGTTTTCTTAACAAAACAATGATAATAACTTGTGTGATAAATTTTAATCATGTTTCTATGATTTATTAATAAAACATCAAATTAATTATTCAAATGAATGGATCATATTTTCGTTCTATAGGATCTATTTTTGAGTTTTCACTCAAGGCCCCGAAAATGTATGAGATAGCTTTGACCCTAACCCTAAAGACTAACCTTTAAACCCTAAAAACTAAGCGATTGTGCAAACTTATTACAACATAATATATTTTTATGAGATAAAAACATAAAGATCTAAAATTATAATTGCTAGGCAAAGGTTTTTGTTATTAAAGATAAATTTAATAAAAATATGGGGAATTGTATAGCATAATTAGCCAATAAAGTCATACAAGTTGCAGAGAAAGCAAATGAGAAAGCAGCATATGCACAATTCAACTTGGTTTAGCTTTGTCACAATCATATTGTGAAGATTAAAAAATGTGTATAATTGGTGAATTTTCAAACATTTTATATAGAATAATATTATATTTTTATTGGGCAATCTCTTTTATGTTGGGACAATGCATTGTCCTTAAGCATATTTGACAATTACCTAAATTCTCAATTATGATTTCAGCTGTTATGTTGTGAGTAAAAAAAGTCGGCTATTTTTTAAATATTTTTTTGTCAAAAGGAATGAGAAAATGTGCAGAATAATCAACTTAAATTGTCATTAAAAATAATTAAAGCCATTGTGATTATATATGAGTCTAAAGTTCATACAATGGTCTCACAAATTGTACTTTCCCGTGAAAAAAAAATTGAACATTGAAGTGTGTTTAGAAATTTAATATAATTGTATATAAATGCAATAGTTTAGTAATTATATCTATTTTTATGTCATGTTTAGTAGTACAAGTTGTAATTAATAATTAAAATATGTTTAAATTTTAAAACATAATTATTATAAACTATTTTCAATAATACTTATAAATATTTAAATATTCAATAAAATAACGAGAAAAATAAAAGTCTTATGCAATTTTATCGCTAGCATTCCAATTTATTGAATTATTCCATCTTTGACATTAAATATGTACACTTTCTCATTCCCACTGGTCTTTGGCCAAATTCTCCATCATATGAATCAAAATTTGTTTTGTTTTTTTTTCTTGTATACACTCTTTAAAGTATTATTCTCTTATAAAAAATATATATAACTCTATTCCCACTGGTTTTAGGGTTTTAGGTTTAGCAATTTAAATTTTAAAAAAGGATTGTGTAATATTTTTTTACGTAACTTGTGTATTAAGATATAAATCTATTCTCTTATAAAAAATATATATAACTCTATTCCCTCTATATTAAAAACGTATTTTTTATTATATAAATATTATTATGTTATATATATAGGAAAATTATTTTATACGCTATTAATAGAGTTTTTTTTCTCCCCAAACAACTTTAATCTAACATCATATGTCTTTCCTCAAAAAAATAACACCATATGTCTTAATTAATTAATATCTTAATTAAATAAATAAGATGCATAATGGTGAATACAAAATACTTGCAGGAAAAAAACATCATCTATGTATCAAATAATACGTAAACAAAGAGATTTATGCTAGCATATTAAAAGTATTGTTTTTATTATAAAATTTTATAATGTGATATATATAGCAGGGACATAGTTACACTAGGCATTAGAGATGCCTCGCCCCCATTCTCCAAATTAAAGTTTATCAAATTTAAAAATCGATTGATTTGATATTGATCTTAATTTATAATAATCTAGTATGATATTCGATTTGATCGAACTTACCATAGATTTAAAATAAATCCAAATTATAAATTGAATCTATATTGATAACAGATCAAATCCGAAATGACTCGATCTAATTTTGATAAGAATGACATGATTCCTACATCAATTCGCACTCGTCCCTTAAGAATTAAATAGTATAATTAGAAGTCTCGTATTACACTCAACTCGAAATGACTCACAAATTATAAATATTAACCAAAAATATTACAATCATGTAACTACACTAATTAAACCCAAATTTAATTATCAAATGACTTTTCAAACGCACATTTATTTGATAAACCATTGGAAATTTTTATTTCATTAAAACTAAGATTTTCCACAATTTTATTGCGTTCATAACAAAATTGTTTTTTTCTACTAGTTTTTTTTTTGCAATATTTTTCTACTAGTTAAAAATATGTATTCAAAACATTCTATTTGAAACGAGCTGTCTCTATATTTTTGTTAAAAATGAATCATCAAAATAATATATTTTAATTTTATAAAAACATTCTATTTGAAACGAGCTGTCTCTATATTTTTATTTAAAAATGAATTATCAAAATAATATAAATAGTATAGTATTAAGTTTAAAATTTTCAAAACATTCTATTTGAAACGAGATGTCTCTAAATTTTTTTGTTAAAAATGAATTATCAAAATAATATATTTTAATTTTATAAAATAATATAAATATCATAGTTAGGATGGGCATTTTACCCGACCTGATTGGGGATTTTTTAATGAAAAAATCACGTTTGGGTCGGGTCGGGTTTTTATTAATGAAAGATTTGGGTCGGGTTATGTTCTGTTTTAGGGTGGAAAATATCCGACCCGACCGGGACTAATTGTGTAATTTTCTCCTAATTTTTTAGGGATATTTATAATAATACCCCTCTCTATATTTTTTATAATTAGATCCTTAAAAATGAATTTTTTATTTACAATTTAGTCCTTAAAATTATAATTTTTTATGATTAAGTCTCCTAAAATTATTTTTTTACAATTAGGTCCTTAAAATTAATTTTTTTTCTATTGGCGGATCGGGTTTAGTGTATTTATTTTCGGATTGGGTCAGGTCAGTTTTTTTAAAGAATACGTTCGGGTCGGATTGAGTTCGGATGGGCAAAAAACCCGACCGACCCGACCCGTGCCCACCCCTAATCATAGTATTAAGTTTAAAATTTTATTCCATAATTGTATAAGTATTGAAGTGATCACTTATAAAATTTAGTATTAAAAATTAAATATTAACAATATTATTTTATCAAATAGCACCTAAAGCTATAAGCAGCAAAACTGAACATAAATCATCTACCTCATTTTGGTGTTTTCACTTATGCTTTCACATCAATAAAAAATAAATATAAAATTTATGATTAGAATTTAGGATTAAAATATATGGTATACGTCGTGTTTCTTTTTTTTGTATTGATCTAACAGATTAATTTATATACTTTGAAAATAGTTGGAATCAAAAATCAAATTCTATTTTTTTATACAATTCAAATGCTGACTTGAATTGTATTGAAACAAAATCTTCTTGGTAGCTGTACTATAGTTTTGAAGAAAAAAAAATCCAAAACGGGTTTTGAACTTTACAGATTTTTTATTTAATTATCATATCTAACTCATTGACCGACTAATTTAGATCGAGCTTTGCAGAGGCTCAATATGGGAGCGACCCTCCCAACCCAGTTTTCTTCATTCACAACATCAGGATTGAAACCCTTGACGTTGTTTAAGGGATCTAGCGCCTCATCCCGCTAGACCAACTGATTGTTGATAACTTATGATTTTATTTAAATATGTGTTTGTATTTTATTTTATTAAAATAATATTTTTTATTTTTATTCAAAAACTAATCCAAATAAATCTTGTGTATTTAATTGTACTCTTAATATAAATAATTTTTATTTAAAATCAAAGCTTATATCATACGAATAAGAATAATTAATTTCAATTAATATAATAAAAAGCATATTTATTTATAAAAAACAGAATATTGTTTTAATATTCTAGTCCACAATTTTATGTGTCGGGGTTGAACAAATTCATATTTCAATAAGGAAGAGGCAGCTGAGATTTTCTGCCATTGAAAAAAATAGGGGAGAAACAATAAATAGTCATCACTTTTTTTAATGGATAAAATCAAAGAATACATTTTTTTGGTAAACTACATCCATGACCACCCAACTATGATTATATTTTGATCACTGAATTATAAATTTTATTAATTAGACCAGTCAACTATTAAAATAGTTTCAATCAATTCACTAGCCATCAACTTTTAACGAAAATGGTGACGTGTTAAATAGGTAAATTTGTCAAAATAGAATATAAAATTTCAAGACCTAAAATTAATATGAAAAAACCGAAAATTGAGATTAGCTTAATCGAAAATCAATAGGCTATTAAAATACTTATCGAATTGAACCGTATACGCCACCTGATAGACATAGGGTATAAATGGTATGGAAATAAGTGATGTTTAAGATTAAAAAAAAAATCATTATGAATTTAAGGGACTAAAAACTAATTTACTCTCTGGACTATTCTCTTCATCGCTACTGTTTTCGTCATTTCAACAAGAAAGGGGGTTTCTTTTCCAAATATTGCAGGTGGACTTGGGGGAAGGATGACGTGTACATATATATATTTCAAAATATAAGATATTGAAATTTCAAAATATAAGATGATAGTCTTAGATTCCATACACCAAACACTTTGTTATCATCATCCATAAAAAGGAACACAAAATGCATTTGTCTTTTGGGTCTTGCCCAAAAGGGGAATGGCCAACTTTGATTATCCCATCATTTTCTTACCAGATATTGTATATAGTCCACATCGATAAGCTTACATGATATGCATTCAAGTTTTGCAATGAAGGAGACATATAGAACTTGTAACATCATGAATAAAATTTTATTGTAAAATTATTTTAAACTCTAAAAATATACATAATTCGTTGTTGGTCCTTCTTAAATTTAATTTTTTTTAAATAATTTGTTCAATAAATAATGTTGAGTTCCGCCACTAATTCTCGACGACCAACCTATACTGACTTGTGGGCATTGCAGGCAGCTCATTGATTTCATGATTGTTACAAGCACTTGGAGCAGTAACATTGACACTGCATCCGTGCATAAATGAAAGGGACATACTGGAGCCTTTCACCACTAAATTTTCAATATGAGTTATGCTATCTAATCTTTTTGCTCCATTCACTTATAGTTAAAAAAATTATAGTATATATGTACTAATTATTACAGTTTTGATGTCGTCGAGAAATGTCCATTTTTTCTGAATCGGGTGGTTGGGGCATGTGGTGTCTTCCTTAATAACCCATTAATTCATGAAGTCCATAGCAGTCCTGGGGCTCGGGGAGCTGGAGTTCCAGCAGTTGGGTTGGACTCTCTTTCGATAGCGAAAAAGTTTCAGTTTCATTTCGATGGAGTTGTATCAATATTTGCGGTCGGGCCATAAGAGCTACCCAATGGGAGTGCCCTCTGTTTACATAGGCATAATGTAAAAAAAAAAAAATCTCTAATGTTTGACTGAATAGTTATTATAGCGCATATTTTTTTGAAATTTTAACTCCTAACGTTTTATTTATAGGTTTAAATGGCCCATCTGCGAATGAAAATTGTTATTCAACTGATGATAAATAGCTTGAAATAACGTGACAAACCTACATGACAGTGCACGCCGCGATAGCAGTGTCATATAGACAAATATGTTAACTTTACATAATAACACATCAGTTGACTAACAGTTTTCATCGCAGAGGAGCCATTTAGACCTAAAATAAAATGTTTGAGGTTAAATTAGTTAAAAAAAGAATAAATACTAAAATAATTATTTAGTCAAACTCTATGAGCATTTTTTAACTTTATGCCATTTACATAGGCAGATTATACTTTGCTCCTCGGGCTGGTATCCTAATTCCGTCCATATTCATATATAGGTAAAAAAGAAAAACAAATAAAAACCTTTGAATGACAGATTAAATAATGCCTAAACTACGTATAATCTTCCAAATTCTAAAATTAAAGGAAATTGTATGCTTTAAGCATGTTCAAATCCACGACTTCTAAATTATTGTAAGAATAAAAATACTAAGTTAATACTCATATAATAAAAAACATTTATGAATAATTTTGTTATCCTCAATTTGAATAATGTTTTTATACAATTAAATAAATAAATAATGCAATTGTGATGATGCCTTCAAAGTATCAACAATTGTGAAGGGAAATATCGGCCCAAAATGTCGCAGTGATATATGGTCCGGACTTGGTATAATTGAACCATTGGGTCGGATTTGCGTGGAAATAGTTTCTTTTTCCTCTCAACTAATAAAAATTATAATATATCACTCGAATGAAATAAAAAGTACAATTTTGTCATTTTTTGTTAAAAATTAACAAAAAGTGGCGTAAAATTATTATCATGGTTTTTCTTCGTATAAAATTAGAGAGATTTTTTTTAACGAAGTATATAATAGTATTTTTTTCTAATTTGAATAAAAAAAATATTACCATGCCAATGGTATTTATAACTTTTCACTTCACTTCTGTTAATTGTTAACAGAAAGTCTCAATTTATTATTTTTTATTAATTCAAATAATTATTTTATATAATAAAACTTTTAAATAATTATTTTTATTTTTTAAGGCTTAAGGGTGTAAGAAGTCTTTAAATTTTTGAAGAAAAAAATCAATTAAACCTTTGAACTTTTTTTGCACCCAATTAAGCCTTTGAGCCAAGAAATTTAATCAATTAAAAGTTTTGACCAATTTTGACTACTAAATCTTGACAGTTTTTTTATTTGTTGGTGCAGTGTGTCGCGTCACAGTGTTTTTACTAGACATTTTAAAAAAATTATTTTACTTGAAAAATCTTTAAAAGTTCTAAAAAATATTAAAAAAACTTATGAAATTTATTAAAAATGGGGAAAATCTGCAATGCAACATGGTATAACTGTAGAGTATTATGTGCAAGTAATATTTAAAGGAAAAAAACTATCAAGATTTAATGATCAAAATTTTGTCAAATTGCTTAATTGAATAAATTTTTCGGTTCAAAAACTTAATTGGGTGCAAAAAATTTAATGACCTAATTAATTAAAAAAAATCAAACACTTCTAACACCTTTAATTTAATTTTTACACTTCCAAATGAACCGTTTGAATATACTTTTGGCAATACACAAACGAAGGGTTGAGGTCTTACATTCAAAATGTTTAGGCTTGAATTTCGGCTTTTTCACCACACTTTGAAATAGCATATACAAATATACTTGCCAAACTAAACTGCATGGCCAGTCTTTTTCTCTCGTTTTGTTTGGAACGCATTATCAATCTTAAGTAGGGATGGTATATTTACATATATTCCTTTTGTTCTTTTTATGTGGCTTTAAATATTACATGTTAAGAATTCGAATATTAAAATTACTATCGTTGCGGATTAGGAGCATATATGGATAGTCTCTTGAATATCCGTTATCTGAATTCGTATATTTTTATATTCAAATATTCTATTCTAACTTCATATTACAAAATGGAGAATGTGTTTACTTCTAAGGGAATATGAATCTTGATCTTCCTACTTTTAACGAATACGAATATTTAACACATATTTTAAAATTTTTAATTTAGATTTTATTATTTTATGAAGACTTTTTAAAGTCACGATTTTTTTAAATGTTATTTAAAACTATAAAATAATATTTAAAATATAAAATCATAAAATTTACAAAAAAAATCATAAAACAATTATAAAATGTTATTAAAATATAAAAATGTTAAAAATTATATAAAAAACATTAAATAAGTACATAAATTAAGTAAAATAAACATTATCATATGTTTTTATGGAATAAAGCAACTTTTAAGTTCTTAAACTTAAAAATTTCTCCAAACTTAGTCTCTGAGCTTATTTGACAATGTTAATCTTAAAATGACATTCTTTTTTCAAATTAGTCCTTAAACATAAATTTTTAATCATGTTAATAACATATTACTCTGAGATTGTAACACATAATCATACAAAAATGAAATATATGATTTTATAAAATTTTAGGTGATAAAATGATACCATTTAAAAATGTCATATCTTCAAAAAGACTAAAAATCTAAATTTATAAATTAAATTGAGAAAATATATATTTATTTTATTGAAAATTGAGTGGGCCTTTTAAATGTCTGTATTTGCGAGATTTGGATTTTGTCGCCGAATTGTTTGTTCATAGTCAAGCAGATGTTAATTAGGTCAAGAAACTAGGGTCAAATAATAGGAGCTTGACCAAACCTATTCAAATATATTTAGGGTTTTTTTAATTTAAAATATGATCGGATGAAATTAATCATCGTAATAATGAACTAAAAAAAATTTAGAACGGACTACGCACACTGTTAAATACTATTAATATAATATATTAGTGAACACCATTAATTTTTAATAATTTTTAAATAATTATTAAAAATTTCAAAGGCTTGGTATACAATAATTAATTATATTTTAAAACAAAATTGGAAGAAATTAAATAAAACCACATCATCTTTATTTTTCACATAATATTTTCATATAAATTAAAATTTACAAATTACCATATCTTTTCTCATACCTTATATATTAATTCTAATATGTATATGAATAAAATCATCAAAATAAAGAAAAAAATAACCCCAAAACTTAACCCCGCGAATATATGATGTATGAGGAATAAGATGATGATTTGTAAATTTTAATTTATAAAAAAAAATATTATGTGAAAAATAAAGATGATGTGATTTTATTTAATTGGGTAAGACAATGGATGAGAAAGCGATAATGATTTATAGAATAATTTCTTATAATTTTGTTTTGAAATATGATTAATTGCATAACGAGCCTTTAGAAATTTTGATAATTATATCAAAATCATTAAAAATTAGTGGTGTTCAACGATGTATTATGTTAATATTGTTCAGCGGTGTGCATCGTCCGTTGTAGACTCATTCTAATGAAATTGAATATTATAATAATATTATTCAAACTAATGACATAATTTACACAAACCATTAGCGTAATAAGAAGAAAAAAAACGACGACCAAGGAAGGATATCCACTGATATTTATGACATTTTAAGTTTTTATTAATAAAACCAAACGGCAAATACAAGCCGTGATCAAAACAACAAAGAGTAGCGGCTCAAGCATAAAACCCAAGGAAGTGACAACTAATGAAAAGCCGAGGCAGGAGGTTTGAATATTCAATAAGTGATCGCATGGCCGAATCATCTAAACTTTGCGACCGCAGCTTGCTAATCACTGCCCGTGCATCACCACCCGCAGCTGAAAAAGCAGCGTCAATGTTCAACTGAATGCAACTGGCACCGGCGGAGACAAAGATGAACCACCCTCGCTGGTCGTAAAAGAACACGGTCCACAACAGTCGCAAAGTTAACCAAATTGGATTCTATAAACGTCACACCAAAAACCGGGTTGGAATTCGTTTTTAATCAGTCGAATTTTGAGAGATTTTCACCAAAACAATACCTTTTTAAACTTTATTTTCTATCGGACACTCATTCAAAAAAAAAAATCCTGCATAGCATTCTTACAGTAAACTTGTCATATATGCACAGTTAATTTTATTATTATTATTTTATTTTTTAAAAAAACTTGCCAGAATTGCCTGACAAATTTCATTTTTAGTAATTTTTTAATTAAAATGTATTTCCTTTAACGTTTAAATGCTCCAATGCGTACATTAAAAATTACCAAAAAACTAAAACTCGTCAAATTTGTCTGTCGAGTTTACTGTAGGGTGCTAGAAGGGAAAGTAATTTTGAATAAGTGTCAAATTAAAAAATAAAATTTTAAAAATGTTATTCAAATGAAAATGCCGAATTTTGGAAGACAGAGAAATTTGGAGTGTAACCCACTCAAGGAATATATTAGAAGAAAAAAAATTGTGAATGACATGCCAGAGGAGCTAATTGAATAAAATGGAAAAATAAATTATCGAATTGGATTGTTTTTTTTTTGTTGAAATTATAGACTTTGTTCAAGTTTATTTAGAAATTTATTTTTTTGGCATACTTCTTGTTTAAAACATTTTTACAATTTCAGAAAATAAACTATCAATTTTCTATTTTTCAGTTTTTTATATTTTAAGAGATTTTGTTTTTAATTTTTTTAAAAAATATTTCCACCAAAAAAATGTTATTAAAAATATTATAGTTCTAATAAAATAGAAAAATCTCTAAAACATGTAATTTACCCTTAGCCTTATAATCAAGTAAGAAAGTAAAAAAAAAAAACTGCCAAAAATGAATGGAAATGGGTAAAAACAAAAAAAAAACTCTAAAACTTATAAAAATTTAAAATTTCTCCCACTAAAGTTTGTGGCTGAAGAAATCATGTACCACTTGACACAGCAATTATCCGATTTCTCCCATTAAAGTTTGTGGCTGAGATTCGACCGTAATTCATAGAAAGAATAACAGACCATGAGGAACCTTCCATTAATTTAACGGCAATACAGGAGACTACAACGACAAGATGGAAATCTTCTACCTCCATGTTGTTTTTTATTGCCAATATTAAAAATTAGATTTAAAGTTTATAATAAATAATTATAGTTAGAGTATAGAAAAATAGTCATGTGTATTTTTTATGGTTTAGGGTTTAAAATTTAAGATTAGAATTTATAATTTATTTTTTGGAAAACTACATAATTAATACTCAACTATGCTCATGTTACTGTTTTGATACCCCAACTATTATTTTTAACAAAATGGTACCTAACATTACGTTTTTGTTCTGTTTTGGTATCTCTGCCGTTAAAAACTAACGAAAATAGTGGCGTCGCTTGGGGTATCAATTTTTAATTTTTAAAATTGTAAATTCTTTATTTTTCTTCTTATAGTCTAACGTAATTTATAATTTTACCCCCAAAATTAAGATGATGTTTTAAATTGATGGATTTTAGAATAAATTGATCATATATATAAGTGTTTGAGACTAAAACTCTGATTGTACCAAGCCACATCATAATCTTCGTTAGTTTTTAACGGCTGGGGTACCAAACAGAATAGAAGCATAACGCTAGGTACCATTTTGCCAAAAATACCAAAACAGTAACGTGAGCATAGCTGAGGTATTAAATATTTAGTTTTCCCTTTATTTTTTTAGTATTTTTAGTGTTGGACATAAAAAGAGACATACTTAGGGCAGATGAGTTTTATTCATAATGATCATTATGATCTTATAAGTGTAGTTATAGGGTGAGGCGCCCTAAGGGTGCTGCTAAAATGAGGTGGCCATACACAAATTATTATCCAAATGATATGAATTTAGGTTATAATATAAGTTGTGTAATTACACAAATTCTTACCTAATGCAAAAACTACATAAATTTTTACCAGTTAGTAAGAATAACGGTTCTACCTAAATTATTAGGTAATCTTAATAAAAATTTCTTGAAAACAGCTTTTTAACCAGGACCAGCTACCGGCAAGAGCGCCTGCTCAGGGCCCCATTTTTCGGGCCACAAAATGTGCAAGAGTTTAGTTATTAACCGTCGCTTCAATACTTTTGCCGCATGGAAAACAAATTGCCTTAAAAATGGAAAGAATTATTTTAAATTAATTGTAAACAATTGCTTAAAACAAACAAACAAATGTATTTTATTGAAAATTAGAAAGAATTAATTTAAATTGCATTAAAAAAAATAAACAAACGGCAATGTGATTTAAGAGTGGCTTAAAAAAGTTTTAAATTCTAAGATTTCCATTTTTATTTAATCATTATTAATTAAATATTAACAAAAATATTAAGAGTAATTGTTTAATAAATAGAATATCCACATTATAATTATAAAGAAAATGAGAAAAAGTATTTTTTTTAAATTTGAGTTGTCGTTGCCTTTGATGCACTTGTTGTGAATCAATACCTCACTCTTTTTATTCTCTGGACAATCAGATTAGTCTATTTTAATTTCTGAAGTCATTTGGCTCGAAAATCAGATTGTGTTTCTCATAGTCTTTCATTTTTTAATTTTTTCTTGTATTTTTAGTTTTTACGTACAATTTTTAATTATCTAACTATGTTTCATAAAAGAAAATACGACTCTGAATGTGAAAAGCATAAAAAATCGATGAATTAAACAAGTCTCAAAGAGGATCGCTTGATAAATTTTTTATTAAAGGGTCACAAGTGTCTAGAAATAAAAATGTCGTTGATGTTGGTGATTCTAATACTGATAATATCAATGATAATGATGCTAATATTGATGACAGAGTGTTACAAGAATTTAATTATGTTTATATGATTAATTAATAAAATTTTAAATTAATAATTTAAATAGATAAAATATATCTTTTGTTTTATAAAAATTTATTTTTTAGTTTTCGCTCAAGACCCCAAAAATATCGAAGACGGCTCTGTTTTTAACCGCACCCTAAGGTGTCTTACCTTAACATCTCCGGTTCTTATAATCTGAAACAGTGAAAAGGCATTAAGGAAAGGCAGCTATTTGCAAATTCCAACATCCAAAGGTGGAGACTTCAAATTAATAAGCTAACCACTACAACTACAGAACTGCCAGACCGAAGAAACTCATCATGCATGCATCCTCCCAATATTTGGATTCCCCCCACTAAAACTTTGTGAAACATTATGTAATAGCTAACGTGGGTATTAAATAAACATTATCATCTCAAACAACATGGAAAAATCGAACTCTCGTCCTAGCAACCTGTTCCATGTTCCAACCGTCAAGAATGACCCAGCGTTTTGGTCATGGCGAATTAAGGGCCATTGACCCTGATTTGTACCATCCCCATCCATGCCATATATAAGCGCTATCCAATCCCATTCTTCCAAACATTCCTTTCTGGCCATTTCACACACGTGAAACAAACACACACCAACAAAACCATGGAAGCATCTCAGGGAGGGAAGAGCAGGGGGAACAACAATGGGGAGATTCGATACAGGGGAATCCGCCGGAGGCTGTGGGGGAAGTTCGCGGCCGAGATACGCGATCCGACGAGGAATGGAGCGCGACTGTGGCTCGGAACTTTCGAGACGGCTGAAGAGGCAGCGAGGGCGTATGACAGGGCTGCTTTTGCTTTCCGGGGTCACTCGGCGATCCTTAATTTCCCGAATGAGTACCAATATCAGACCCCATCGTTTCCACCATCTTCGGCTTCTTCGTCTAGAGGGAATCCCCAGGGAGGACGAGGAAGTGAAGTCATAGAGTTTGAGTACCTCGATAACAAGTTATTGGAGGATCTGCTTGATGCCCAAGATGACAGGCATGGCCCGTAAAATTATGAAAACCAAATAGGAAGCTTTGGATTATTTAACCATGGAAATCATTTATTTGTGTTTTGCTTTCCTTCTATTTTCTGTTGTAAACAATGGAGATTTCAGTTCATCCATTCTGACATTTCATTCTTTTTAAATTCTTTTAATGAAATTGCAATTGTATTCAAAAGTTGATGCAGAGGAATGTTAGTATTTTTTAATCTTTTACTGAAACAGAGACCCTGAAGCTCCTTGAGTAGGAATTGGCGGCTCTTACAGGTCAAAATCACATGCTCTCCCACAAAGGAGATGAATTCAATTGAAGGGTATTTTTGTTTAACAAAATAAAATGGATAAGTCAACTTATGGGGGGCCTGAGTACTTTTTCCAAGTAAAGAAATCATAAAATTTACAAAAGAACATACTGAAAATGCTTCATTCTTTCTAGGTTTCATTTGTTTTCAAAATCAAGAAGCTCCTCTAGCAATTTGTCGTCCAAATACTCCAACTCCAGCACTTGTCTTTCATGATCTTTTTTGCTTTCCACATGTTCAAACATAAACGAAGAAGAAGAAGAAAAAGAAGATGATGATGAAGAAGAGGAAGGGGTAGCCGCCATAGGGGGAGAATTCAAACTCGTAGGTGAAACGATATGTTCATCTCGAAAGTTGAGAATAGCGGAGGGACCCCTCATAGAGAAAGCAGCTCTGTCATAAGCTCGAGCAGCCTCCTCTACTGTCTCAAAAGTTCCCAGCCACACCCGAGGTCCACCCCGCCTCGTTGAGTCCCGAATCTCCGCCGCGTATTTCCCCCAAGGTCGCCTCCTTACGCCTCTGTATCGAACACCAGACTCCGCCTCCCGCGCTTTCTTCTTATTCTGCTGTTGTTCCATTGGCGTCGTTTTGAGGTTGAAACAGAGCATCCGCTTCACTTTGACATATATACCGGGCGGCATAGGCACACAATTGGCAGACCATATAAACAATTGGGAAGATTACAAATAAGTCAACAGTCATGTTGATAGAGATTTTGGTGCAACGAATATGGATAAACAATTACAAAAGGGGATGCGTTCTTTTTATATATAACAATTTGTTTGCAAATGTTTAGCATTAAACAAATCTGTCTCTTTTGGAGTTTCCTTGCGTAGCATAAGAGACGTTAGCTGTGATATGGATCCATGACGTTGGCTCAACTGATCGTCATCTTGGTGACATTGTTATAGTCATGGTTTGATTGTTTGAATCGGGAAATAATAATAAATAAGATGTAGATCTTAAGAAGCTTTGAATCTGGTTAATATGTGTTCATTAAAGTATTCTTTTTAAGTCTATTTCCAATGTGAGATCAGACGGATGATCTCAGAACTTGATTCGTTTGATATATAGTTGTCATGCTTTGGTGTAGGGGGTGACGTGATTTGATTGCATCCACATGTTTGATCATCATGGTTATGCCATGAATCCCTTATGTCACCAGACGATGATCAAGGGAAATAATGGAAGCATAACAACGGAATCAAACAAGCTGCAATAGAGACAAAAAAAAAAACGGAAGTAACAGGGCTTTAGAATGGACCAACATCCATATGTTTACCAGTAAGGTTAGACATTCAGTTTTATGAACTAGTGAATGAATGGGTCAGATTGTAGATCTCTATTAATCGAGTTAGATTACAAAAAAAGAAAAGAAAAAAGAAGAGGGGATGAGAGAAGGTGATGGCCAACCATTGGCGATGACTAAATGATTGTCTGCTTAATAAAATAAGCGCAAGGTTTCTTGATGAAAAACTGAAATTTTCATTAAATTTAACATCGGCTTTACCATTTAAAACCGATGGGCGACGGTAATGGGTAGGTATATTTGGTCGTAAGCTGTTTATTTTTGTTCTTTTGTTTTTTATGTAATAAGTTTTAGACTCATTATAAACATACACTCTCTTTTTTCATAGTGCCCCTTTCCCCCTCTAAGTATGATAAGAATTGGGATTTGTAAAAAAAAAACGATGATAATGGAACGGTCCAACTAGAAAAGAAGATGTTGTTTTTCCTATGTGATCCGACTTCGAGCAACATAATCTACACGGTGTGTGTGCGTTTTCAAAAGACTAAGAGCTGAGCAAGCATATTTGGCCGGTTGGCCAAGCTGCTCATCTCTGTTCCCTCATTTCTCTTATATCATGAGTTCTAGACTCACTAGAAGCACCCCTTCCTCCCCTAGAATCCCCTTACCCCCTCCTCTAGGTAGGATTATGATAGATATTTGTAAAAAAAAAAACTAAGAGCAGAGTGAGAAATCTGAGTTTGGTGGCTTGTGTCACATTTAATGTTCGACTTAATCCTTCCATCCATCCCATTAAATATGTTCATTGTAAACTTTTCACGTAATTTTATAAAGAAAAAAATTGTATAAAGAGATGTGATGTTAAATAATTAAAATTACAATTTTATACTTGAAAAGTTAAATTTTGTTTTGTTGAAAAATTGAAGAAAGTGTAAAAATAAAAATTCGCTTTGTAAAAATTGTTGACAATTTAAATAGAATAATTTTAAAATATGAAAAAAATAAATTTAGTGAGATGAAGAAAGTATATCAAAATCAAAGTTAAGAAGTTAAAACTACATTAACCCAAAGTTTAAAAAGAAAACATATTTGGATTACCATTTATGGGCTCGTGGAAAGCAAATAGGCCCATTTTCAGACCCAAATTCCACCATGGCGCGATTCTAAAGATCCACCGTCCCGCGCCTCCTTTACACCTTGTACTCCGCCAAAGCGGCCCCTTCCTCTTCCTCCTCCTCCTCCCCCTCCCCCTCCCCCTCCCCGACCGCCTCCCTCCTCCTCGGGAACTTTGAGGTCCGTCACTTCTCAGCTGGAAGCGCCGCGCGAGCAAAGGATGACAAAGATCCATGGTGGAAAGAGTCCATGGAACGACTCCGAAACATCGGAATCTCGGCTCACATTGACTCCGGCAAGACCACCCTGACAGAGCGGGTTCTCTATTATACGGGTCGGATCCACGAGATACACGAGGTTCGTGGCAAAGACGGCGTCGGGGCGAAGATGGATTCCATGGATTTGGAAAGGGAGAAAGGAATTACTATCCAATCTGCTGCCACGCATTGCACCTGGAAAGATTACCAGGTTCGTAAGATATATTAATTTGACCCGATTTTACCACGGTGTCTTTTACTCATTTATTAAGCTGTGCAAAAAAAATTCCGTTGTTTTAGATTAATATAATTGATACGCCTGGTCACGTTGATTTTACAATTGAAGTGGAGAGGGCGCTGCGTGTTCTTGACGGTGCCATTTTAGTTCTGTGTAGCGTTGGGGGTGTACAAAGTCAGTCAATTACTGTTGATCGACAAATGAGAAGGTATCAGGTTCCAAGACTTGCCTTTATTAACAAGCTCGATCGAATGGGAGCTGATCCCTGGAAAGTTCTCAATCAGGTACATTTGGATATATTCATGTATCTGAATAGTTGTCACTAAACTTAACAGTTCACACATTCAACAGTGGTCTGCTGTTCTTTTTTTGTCTATTGTCAGGCTAGGTCTAAGCTTCGGCATCATGCTGCAGCCGTGCAAGTTCCAATTGGCTTGGAAGAAAACTTTAAGGGTCTGATCGACCTTGTTCAGCAAAAAGCTTACTTTTTTCATGGTTCCAGCGGGTTTGTTTCAATCTCACTGGTTTGCTTAAATTTTCTTCGAGTGTAGAGCTTTCTTCATTCCTTGCCTTTTTTATGGGTCGTATAATAATTATTGCAGAGAAAAAGTTGTTGCTGAAGAAGTACCAGCAGATATGGAGGCTATAGTTGCTGAAAAGAGGCGTGAACTAATAGCAATGGTTTCTGAAGTGGATGATAAACTTGCTGAAGCATTTCTAAATGATGAGCCTATTTCCCCTGCTGAACTCGAGGCCTGTTCTGAGACTGATGCTTTATTTACTTATTTTCTATTAACATGAAATGCACTTGATACTTCTTGTCTAGTATTCCTTTTGAATTTATAAAATGACAGAGGAAATAGCATACTTGCCTATTCTGTTACTTGATGCCCTTCGACTATTTGGAGTTGATACTTGTTTCTGAACATTGGAATAGGAATGTAATGCCTTCCACTGAAATTTACAATAATCCTTCATGCTGAAGGGTTTTTCATCATTATCTATATGTGCTGTATGCGTAGATGGAGGCTTTTTCTTGCCTCAAAATTTAAAATTTGAACTCAGTTTAACGATCACAGAAGTATAAACCACATAGCATTTGATTTTATTTGTCTTAACCTATGTTACCTGAATCACTAACCACCCAGCAATTTTCAAATTGGTACGCATGTTCCGGATTCGGGAACACTAGCGATCCAGTTCAGTAAAACTAGCATTCCCTTTAGCATATAGTTTATTATATAACTATTGAGTAAAACAATCAATTCACAAACCTTACAACTTATTTACTTTAGAATTATGTCTTCATGTAAACATAAAATTCATATATAAGTTCTAAAAAATACTTTACGTTCCAATAAATCATATTCCATTCCTACTAAATGAACTGGAAAAGACTGCCCCTATCGAATTATGCATTATAGGAGTAGCAAATTATGTTCCACTTTTCGTTCCTCGTACAGGACCGATACACGTTCCAGGTAACATTGGTCTTAACGATACAATTCTATATGCTGCTGCTTCTTTTTACTTGATTCTCGTTATGAACTTGATAAGTCCTGAAATTTGGAGCTTGGTCGTTGCAGGAAGCTGTTCGTCGGGCAACCATAGCACGAAAGTTTGTTCCTGTATTCATGGGCAGCGCATTCAAAAACAAGGTATTTTTTTATTGATTTTGTTCTTTGGTTTCTGTTAAATTCTGTCAACCGACATGTGACAACAAGGCATTCATCAGAATTTCTCTTCTCATGTTGTTGGGAAGGAGATAACATTGTTTAATATGTTTATTTATGTGTCGGATTATTAGATGCCATTTATTTTATGGCTTCTCTTTTGTGCAGGGTGTACAACCGCTTTTGGATGGTGTCCTTAGTTACTTGCCATGCCTAATTGAAGTCAGTAACTATGCTCTTGATCAAACAAAGAATGAAGAGAAGGTATGAAATTGATACATGTCCTCCCAGAAAACAAATGTTCTGCTAAATCTGATCAGGAACTCTCCCTCGGTTTCCCGTGTAGGTTATGTTACCTGGAACTCCCGATGGACCACTTGTGGCATTAGCTTTTAAGTTGGAGGAAGGGAGGTTTGGTCAGCTAACATATCTAAGGTAAGGCTACTGCATCATTTTCTATTGTTGTAGTGTATTGGTATTTGGTGCTTATGGTAACAGTAGTTTATATTTTTGAAGAGTTTATGAGGGCGTGGTTTGAAAGGGTGATTTTATCGTCAACGTAAATACAGGAAAGAAGATTAAGGTGATGTTTTTGTTTCATGTTCTTTTTTCATCCCTTTCTTGAACTTCCATTTTGTGTGATCTTTTTGGGCAACACATGATTCCATTTTCATATGCGTGGAACTATAGATCCCATTTGTTTTTGTGGAGGTGTTATTTGTTGCTTATTTTTTAATGGTACTGGTCTTGAGCTAAGAAGAGTTGAGACTTAGATGGACTTCCACATATATTAAACTAAAATATGATTTTGGTTAGTATTTTGTGATTTTTTGATAGAAAAGAATATCAGTTGAAATTTTGAAATGCTGTTACCTATGATGTACGATCATTTATTTCCCGCATATGCAAGTTAATATCACCCTGATATGCAAGTTAATATCACCCTGATATGCAAGGTGGTTCATAAAAGTTAGGTAATTATTTTATTAACTATAATGTTCATAAATTATATGTTTCTGTTAGGTCAGAACATGTGTCGTTATTGGTATTCTGGTTTATGTGATGTACTTCCATGAAGCTGAAATGCTATTCATTTCTCTTTCTAATGTAATTTGTCTATTTTCTCCTCTTTTACTTGTCGTATAACTGCTAACCTTATCTTTGGGGTTTAGTATTCAGGCTAAATATTTATCATTTTGTCCCAGGTACCTCGCTTGGTTCGGATGCATTCTAATGAAATGGAGGTTAGGCTTTTCCTTACGTCAGTTTTAGTAATTATGTGAATGGTTAGTTCTTTGAATAGTTGCGTTATTTAATATTTTATCTTTTGGGGGTTTTGTATCCAGGACATTCAAGAGGCACATGCGGGACAAATAGTTGCAGTTTTTGGTGTAGACTGTGCTTCAGGTCTTACTCCTCACTTTCAGATTCCTGCACAAGTGCTAGCCTTTTATTTTGCAATGTTTAAATTTTTTCTAGGAGCTTGACTACGCCGGAGCAATAAATATACCAAACTGATTGTTGGTTAAGTATATGAGGCTATTGTTTTCCCTTAAACAAAAAAGCCTGGAAAGCTTTCAGAATTTTGTCATAATGTATGGCTTTGTGTTTCCAGGTGACACATTTACTAACGGGTCTGTTAAATACACCATGACTTCTATGAATGTCCCTGAGCCAGTGATGTCATTAGCCGTTCAGCCAGTTTCAAAAGATTCTGGTGGGCAAGTGAGTGCTTTCTGGTCCCATATAAAATCTGGTCTGCGTGCAGTCATTGATATCATTAGGTGTTAGCTAATGGTGAATCTTGTTTCCTTGAAATAGTTTTCAAAGGCATTGAATCGTTTCCAGAGAGAGGATCCTACATTCCGTGTGGCCTTGGATGCTGAAAGTGGGCAGGTGTGTGATGCTGAAAATTATTTTCAGTGATTCTTCTTATACTATATACTACTCGATTTTTTATTTACAAACTTACAATGTTATTTTATTTATTTATTACATAGACAATTATATCTGGAATGGGAAAGCTCCATTTGGACATATATGTGGAAAGAATCCGGCGAGAATACAAGGTTATAACCCGTTCTTTTGACGAGCATATATGCTAAAGGTTTTAAGATTACTAGGATTGGAATTTTCACATTTTAAATAGCTTATACTTCCTGGAAGCAGGTTGATGCAACTGTTGGAAAGCCTCGTGTGAATTTTAGGGAGACTATAACTCAACGTGCTGAATTTGATTATCTACATAAGAAACAGTGAGGACAAGGTCAATATGGACGAGTATGTGGGTAAGCAGCAATTTTTTCCCCAAGCCAGTGCTTATCTTCCTATTGACATCTTAGTGATGTATCTATTTTAGGTGTAGTTCCTTGATGCCTGAATTTTCTGTCTGATACTGCTCTCTTCTGTTCTGGGTTAAACTGTTTTAAGTTAAAATTTGTTTTAATTTTCTTTGTACAACCATTACTCGGCAAGGTTGTCTAATGTTTTCTACCTTGTTCAATGAGTCAATGACATGATCTGTTGATTTCTTGTATTGATAGGTATGTCGAACCACTTCCACCAGGGTCTCCAGTTAAGTTTGAATTTGAAAACATGATTGTCGGGCAAGCTATTCCATCAAATTTTATTCCTGCCATTGAGAAGGGTTTCAGAGAAGCTGCAAATTCGTGAGTGAATATAGCTTTTGTTTCCATGTCTCTGAAACTCACAAATATGGAGTGACCACTTATTACATAGTTGCACTGTATGATTTGAGGTTTTGCCATTTTATTTTTATTACAGGGGTTCTTTGATTGGGCATCCAGTTGAAAATATCCGGATTGTTATAACTGATGGTGCTTCTCATGCAGTAGATTCTAGTGAGCTTGCATTTAAGTTGGCTTCGATATATGCTTTCAGACAGGTATGTCTAACAAGCTTATGATGATCCGCTGTGAACTGATTGCTTCTTTGGTTTTCCTTCCTATTATTCTTTCTGGCACATCATTGTTGGGTTTTCTTATCGACTCGTGAAACAGTGTTATAGTGCTGCAAGGCCTGTGATATTGGAACCTATAATGTTGGTTGAGTTAAAAGTACCAACAGAATTTCAGGGTACAGTAGCTGGTGATATTAACAAGTTAGTTACTGCCCTTTTCCTTAAATGGTTTTTGGACGACAATTCTTTGATCTTCAACCTTTCTCATCTGAATTTCTGCATTTCTATGTGTAGGAGGAAAGGTGTTATAGTTGGAAATGATCAAGATGGAGATGATTCCATAATTACTGCCAATGTAAGTAAAAAATTACTTCTCTTGAAAGCTTTGGCTTAGCTGAATTTCTTACTGCAGTATTTGGCTCTTGTTGATCTTCTTTGTATTGGATTGAAGTAATCCTTTCATCATTGTGGATAAAGTTTGAATTTGCTTTTAAGTTTGCCGAACAAAATTCTGAATTATCTTGTTACCCTTGTGTCAACTCATCTTCTTTCTTGTTGATTTTCGCTGCTTTAGATTTAATCAATCCTTTAATCATTGTGAACGATTCATTAATCATGTAAAGTACATGATATTTATAGACCCTCAGGTTGTTTGACATTTGAGCATCAATGTCGTGGTTGTTTAAAGGGATAAAGCAACATTTTGCCATGAACTTGAGAACTTTTCCCAACTTGGTCGCTGAACTTATTTTTTGGTACACATTAGTCCTGGAACTTTTCCTAACTTGGTCCCTTTGGTCCATTTGACCACTGGAACTTGAGTTTCCAACTTGGTCCTAAACTTGGATTTAGTCGCATTTTAGTCCTTAACGAAATCCAAGTTTAAGAGACCAAGTTGGAAAATGTTGTCAAGTTTCAAGACTAAAGTTTACGGGGAAAAAAATCTGGGGAACAAGTTGGGAAAACTCCGAAGTTCAGGGATTATGTGGTCAAAAGAAAGTTTCAAGACCAACTTTGGAAAAGTTCTCGTTCAAGGGTTAAATATTGCTTTATCCCTTAAATAAAAGTATGTTTAATCCTTCTTTGATGTTGGTATGTCATGCATATGCTATTCTGCTCATGCATAAACTTGATTTGCGAATTTGCCATACATGCCAGTGCCGTCGTAAAAGGCACTATGCTCCTTTCTTCAGATAGCTGAAAAATCATTTTCACGTCTTTCCAGGTACCACTGAACAATATGTTTGGTTATTCAACATCACTTCGGTCAATGACACAAGTAAGACTTGAAATCAATTAATAGATGCAGCATTTGCTTATCCTCTTGTGGATATATGTAAATTTATTTTCATGTGTATCGTGTGTTGACATGGTAAAGGTGAATTCACAATGGAATACAAGGAGCATTTACCAGTTCCTCAGGATGTGCAAATGCAGTTGGTAAACAATTACAAGGCCAATAAAGCAGCAGAATAAACACGGTGGGTGAAGCTAGGCAGGCCATAAGCCCTCAACAGTGTTTTCAAGTCTTATAATTTGTTGTGATATTGGGTTTTGCTAATATTTGTTTAGGCTATATGTTTGATCATATAGTAACATTTTTGGAAGCACAATAATTTTAAACCCTCAATTTTTGGGCCAACATGGCATCTAATATAGGGGGACTTGCATGCGTTGTATTTGGATAGTGTATCATATTATTTAATATTAAAACAACAATATATAAATCTAATGCAGTGACTCAGATTCAGATTGCCTAAGATTAGTGATGTCGTTCCTAAGCTTAGCAGTTCTATGATTTGCTTTATTGGTTCCTTTGTCCTCAAACTAAGAAATTGGGAAGCTAACTTTGCAAGCCATTCTTGTTTAATCATCATTTAATATGCGGAAAGCTTTCCCTATCTAGGGAATTCCTGAGTCAATTTTTTTTAAGGTGATTAAGTTGACGAATTTTATTTTATAATTTAAATTTTATTTGATTTTTTTTTTCAAGTTGAGTTTATAAAATTCTAGTTAAGTTGTTTGAGTTTCTGTTCAAATTTAATTGTAAATATTTACAATGTTGTGATACTAATTAGTTTAAATTTAAATGATTTTCTATAATTATATATAAAATACATATTTTTTCATATGTGATATATATAATATCAGACATAATTGAGAGACTTAATTTGAACCTAAAAATTGATACACTAATTACTAAATATTTCAAGTTATTTAAATTTACATTTTATAATTAATTTTCTTTTAATTTTGTGAGTCATCTTTTATGTTAAATAGAATTAAATAATTTAATTTTTTTTAATCAGATCGAGTTTTGTAAATGATACAGCCTAACCAAAGCTGTAAGTTTGAGTGTTGTACAATACAATTGACCGGGTGATGCCTTGTTTTTATGATCTCGTAAGTAAATAAAATCATTATCGGCTAAAAGAGTTCCTCAGCAAACAAAAAACACACTACTCGTCAATCTCATGTAAGTTTGGATCCCATCCTATTCCTGGCCAATGGATCAAACAGACAAGAAGAGGAAGGTGAAGTGGGACCTGAGTTTTTAAGACCACCGCGTGGCGTTACTCTTACACTGCAAGAGAGAGAGAGAGAGAGAGAGAGAGAGAGAGAGGAGAAACCAAACCAGTTCCACAGCCGTAGGGTCATGGTGATTAGCTTAGTAATTAATTTATGTTTAGACCGGATATGCAGCGGAGTTAACTTTTTGAGGGTTAGAGGTAACACTAAACCTACTGAGAGTTGAGACTGACCCCTAAACCAAAGGAGATGCCCTAACTAGTTGGGCCAAACAATGTGGGAACAAATCATTAAGCCAAGCCCATTTGGCCATTTGGGTATGGGATAAAAATCTGATTGCACTGTTGTTTCCACCAACACGTAGCCATCAAGTGGGTTATACTGTAATTTCCTCTCCCAAACTAAACACGGAGAGAGAAAAAAAGAAAGAGGGGTGTTGTATTTTAAGGCTGTTTAAAGAAGCTAAAGGATATGAGCTTGAAGGACTCTGGAGAGGGAGCTTAAATGGAGCAGGTGCCAAAAGAGTAGGCAAAGTTCAAGCCCCTGGGAAATGCCTGTGAGCTTCTCAGGTGAGTTTGCTTTTTTTTTTTTTTTTTTTGGGGGGGGGGGGGTTGGGGGCTTCAACACCGACATGTCCTCTCCCCAAAAAAGCAATGCTACTGTTCATTCTTTCTCTTACCATTAAAACTTCATCACTTGTCAAAGCTGACACTTTTACTCTCTCGGTTTATTTTTTTTTCTTATTTTTTACTTTGTTGTTGACAGATCGTCAGTTGCAAGCAATCATACCGACAACTAAAACGACACCGTAGCCTCGCCGGAAGCAACGGGGAGAAAAAGGGTTGCTACTTTGACAACATGTTGGAATACGACTGGGGAAACCCGTCATCCATACTATTATCGGGGGAAGAGACAACCCAAGAACCCGACCCAAACCGTCTGATTTTCCATCACTATGCCGCCGCCGCCACGCACCCACCTTTCAACGAAACTCTCCTCTCCCATCAAAACAACTCCGCCTTGTCTCCCCAAAACCACTTCCATAACCCTAACCATGCTCAACCCCAACCCCACGCCAATTTCCATTCCTTGTACGACCCCCACTCCTACTCTGGCGCATCGGCTTACTCCACGGCCCACGCTTCCTTGCACTCACTGGGCCCTGTTCCCGGCGTTGGAGGAGACGGGGGTGGTTACTTTCTCGTTCCGAAGACGGAGGAAGTTTCTGGAGCAGTTGATTTTACGGCAAGGATTGGTCTCAACTTGGGTGGCCGTACTTACTTCTCCTCCACCGAGGATGACTTTGTGAACCGGCTTTATCGCAGGACCAGGCCCGGACATCTCATCTCAGCCAATTCCCCCAGGTGTCAAGCCGAGGGTTGCAATGCTGATCTTACGCACTCTAAACACTACCATCGCCGCCATAAAGTCTGCGAGTTCCATTCCAAAGCTTCCACCGTCATCGCCGCTGGCTTGACTCAACGATTTTGCCAGCAGTGCAGCAGGTTGACAAATTTTAGAATTAAAAAATAAAAAAACATTTCTCATTTTGGCAGTAATAAATCATATTAGCGAATTATTAGTGTGTTCATAAGCTCTCTGAAAGGGAGAGGTGAGGATAATGATATGTTCGAAATGACGGACGTGCCCCTGTAGCTGTCTGGGATGGCCAATGATTGCCCACTCCATCATTGGGGTGATCCCGAGGGTATTTCTGTCCTGGAGAGCTCCATGTTCCTTCCGTTTACGTACCGTTTGCTTTTGCCACTTATAGTAGTAGCTGTTGTTATTAACTAAAAGACACATAAATTAGTGTTAGATTACTGAAAAACCCTTCACATGCATTCATATTTTAAACACGTTATTGTAATCTTCTTCTCGTCTTTTCCCCTAAGAAATTGTAGTATCGTTGTGCTTGCTTTGGCTTTGCTCATCTCCATTGCTTAGCTTTTTCATTAACATTGGGATTCTTAAAACTTTTGACAGATTCCATTTACTGTCGGAATTCGACAACGGGAAGCGTAGCTGCCGGAAGAGGTTGGCCGAACACAATCGTCGAAGAAGAAAATCTCATCAGCAGCCCAATGGTAGTCAAGAAAATGGTCTGAATCCCTCATCTGATAATCCCCCAAGTAAGTCGTTTTCATAAAAAAAGCTCATATGAACCAGGAAAATCCTTGTTTGGAGTTCGCTAATTACTTCTTAGTTTGAAAATTGATTATATATTTTCTTTTCTGTTTGGTGATTAATATAGGGTCACCGCCGGATTCTGGGGTTCAGTCTTCTTCTTCAGTAACGGTGGCAGTATCGCCGCCGCGAATGTCATTGGATTGTTTCAAGCAAAGACCTTACAAAAATGGAACGGTATCTTCATCATCGTCCGGCACACTTTTTTTCTCAAGTGGGTAATTGTTAACAAGTAATGCCACTGAACCATAAATATAGGGATAGTGTAAAATATTGGAGAGAAAGTAGCCACGGAATCAGCTTTTCTCCTCCTCACTTATTACTATCTCTGAAATTTCAATACTGTTTTAATATTATCAGTGGGTGTTAGCATGTACAAAGATGAAGAAAATTTAGAGTCATAAGATCATCTACTATTATTAATAATTTTGTTTTTTTGTTGCTGCAAGGATATTTGGGTGTACGCTTTTGCACTCTACTTTTTACATTTTCGGAATGCTATTCTTATCCTTTTGTCTGGTTAATGGAATTTTCCCGGAAAATGTACAAGCGAAGAAAAAGTGGGAAACTAGCCGCCCACATGATACGAATTCTGTAGGAAAATGGGGAGGTGGGGCCCTAGACTAGGGATCTAGGGCTAAGGTTGAGATGAAACGATCAAGTTGTCTCCTCCATGGTGGCCGGCCGTACCTAAGCAGACTTATCATAAACAAATAGGGTGAATATACTATTTATTTTAAAGATAAAAACTGTAAGTTTTAAAATATATCTAAACAATTTAAAATATTATAAAAAGTTATTTAATATTGTTTAGACAAATTTTAAATTTTATTATTATTTTTAAGCTTAAATTAAATTACATCATCAATACCATTCATTTATGTGTGGCTATGTTTTTTTACGACTTTTAGACTTTAGAGAGTAGCTGTTAAAGATGGTAAAAAGGGTGGCATTGGGTTGGGACCTACCCCTGAGACAAGATATCAGCATAACCTTGTTGATTTGATGGATCCCAAACCCTGAATATAAACTTCAGCGGCTAAAATCATTCCACTATTCACATTACCATACTACTGCTAAAATGAATGGCTTAATTTACTTCTTTCACCCTACAATTTAACTACAGAATTTTCAAGTCATCCAAAAGTGTAAATTTAATTTGGGGGATTGGTCCTACTCGCTCCAATATTGCAAATCCTGTTAGGTTTTTTTGGGATTCCTCAGGGTGTTTTATCGTCCGTACAGAAAAATCTTTGATAACGAGGGTCTCTGCACTTGTGATGTTGGGCATTTTGATTATGATTTTTTTGGTAAACTACATCAGTAGTCACCGAACTATGGTTTTTTTCTTATTTTGGTCACCGAATTATTTTTTGGCAAAAACATCACTAACGTTATGTTTCCTTCCTATTTTGGTCACCGAACTATTTTTTAGCAAAAACATTACTAACGTTATGTTTCCTTCCTATTTTGGTCACCGGCTGTTAAAAACTTAACGGTTTTGCTGACATAGAATTTTATTTTATTTTTTAATTTTTCATGTCATTTCTTCTCTCTCATCGTAAGCAATATATGTTCTTTTATAATATTTTTATTCAAACTAACAGGATGGTGACACGTGTCAATGCCTATTAGTGAAATAAAATGAATGAAAAATCAAACCCCTTATGCAGCCATAGAGATTTGACTAATAGGCAGTTACACGTGTCACCATCCTATTAGACAGTTACATGTATCACCATCCTATTAGGCAGTTACACGTATCACCATCTCTCTAGCGGCATAAGGGGCTTGATTTTTCATTTCTTTTATTCCACTAATAGGCAGTGATATGTGTCACCATCCTGTTAGTTTGAATAAAAATATTATAAAATAACATATATTGTTTACGAGGAGAGAGAAGAAATGACATAGAAACTTTAAAAAATAAAATAAAATTCTTAACTTTCGGTGACCAAAATAGGAAGGAAACATAACGTTAGTGATGTTTTTATTAAAAAATAGTTTATTGACTAAAAAAAAAAACTATAGTTCGATGACTACTAGTATAGTTTATTCTTTTTTCTAGTAAACAAAGTGGGTTAGAACTGACGTGACAATTATGAAAGTCGGCACTTTGTGTCCAACTGATGATTACAAAAGTGATGAGATGAGATTGTTTGTTTTTATTCCTCTTTTCATGTTTTGCTTCTGTTGCTGTGGTTTGCCTTTAAGGTTGTTTTATATCATTCCGAACCCTCCTTGCAATTTCCAGCATTATGTAATTGTGGGCTCCTTCCCTTCTCCATTATGCCACTGTTTTAGCTTCAATCCGTCCCTACTGATATTCGACCATTGTTTCCATAATTCATCCAAAACCCTAACTCATTAAACGTAGCAGTGGTCTTGGACTCTTAAAATGGAAAATTTTCTCATACTCCCCAAAACAATTATGTAATTGTAGATTACTTCAATGGAAAAATTGCACTTTAACCCTTCCGAACAATTATAAATTCATGATGGTCCTCTTAATAAAAATGGGTTTTTTTTTTACAAATCAAATGAAAAAGATAATGAACAAGGCCCTCCCTGCTAAGCAAAGCTGGAATATCATCCAGAAAGATGAGGGAAAAAAAATCTCATAAACTGATATTAAGAAAAGGTTGCAGTAATTAGCAAGCTAACTCTCATTCTTTCTTCTCAGGAAACTTTGCTCTGATTGCTGATATGTAGATGTTGTTGGTGCCTGGCAGTGTACTCAGACATATGGTCCTTGAAGTTGTAATATTTTAAGATTTAGGGCTAGAATTTAGGGATTACAGTTCATGATTTAAATTTTAGGGCTTTAGATTTAATAATTTAGATTTTGAATTTTAAAGAAGAGTTGTATAATATTTTTTACACATATTGTGTATTAAAATATAAACATTGTACATATATAATCTGTTAACCCAATAGAAAATAATTGTGTTTTTTATTTATGCATTTTTTGTTGAAGGAAAAGAATATGAAGTTTGTACCCACTAAATATAATGAGTTATATTTTATACACTATTTAAACTATAAAATTTTAAATATAAATCATAACCCTAACCCCTAAATCTTAAACTATAAACCCTAGACCATGAATTATAAACAATATAACATAAACTCATAAACCTTAAATTCCAACCTAAACCCTAAAATTGAAAGACTTGTTAAAGTTTACACAAGTTTGTATATCAAAATATTTTCCATATATAATTGTCTTTAAGCCAATTTTTCAAGAAATGAAATTAAAGTACCCAATGAGTGATCCCAATAGAAAAAAAAGAGACAATGTTCATCTTAGGAGTCCTGAGTTCAAGAAGTTTTGTCTGCAAGGTGTATGCTTTATCAAAGAGTTAAGAAAAAGTATGAACACGTATTTTATTGTAATCACGTTACTATTAAAACAACTAAAACTTATTTTAAAAAATTGAATACTTGATTATTATTTAAGGGTAAAGTACATAAACGATCACTAAACTATCATAAAAAATACAAAATGATCAGTGAACTTTCAAAAGTTATACAATTGACATTAAACTTTAGTTTTTGTTACAAAAAGCTCATTGGGTCGTTAAATGAGTGACGTGGTAGTTATAAAAATTTGTATAATAACATATCTAACCGTTCATATTTACACATTCAAACAATTTAGTTCTAATTCAAAAGCATATAAAATTTGGTGGACTAACTCTCTAATTTTTCCCATTTTTGTCTTAAAACATTTTCACCTCCCCGAGATATACTGGATTAAGACGGTAACTAAAATCGAACTGATTTACATTAGTGTAAAACTACTGGATCAAAAAAAAATCTTAGATTTAAATAAAAAAACTCACAACTCTATAACCTCGAATATGGAAATATCTTCATAGATCACAACCATAAATCATCAAAACTACAAGCATAATACGAGAGTGGAAACTTTGGCCCGGGGGTTAAATTTCAGAAACTAGGGAGTGGAAAATTTTTCAGAAAAAATGATGATTTCATGTAAATGGGTATTGGGTGAGTCTTCTTTTTGTCTTTTAATTTCATGAACCTTTTTCTCTGTCTTTTTGGGATTCAAGCCGTAAAAACTCAAGGAAAATGAGAGTGGGAAGCTTTTGAGAGGGGGGCATAGAAAGGAAACTAATTATGTTTTCTGCTAAATACATAAAATAAAAAAATAATCCATAAAACTTTGTTTTCTGCCGTCAACAAACACAACACAACCAACAAGCACATGGATCCAAGAAAGTATTCCACTACAAGGGTGAGGAAAGTTTTAAGACAGAAAATGGAAAATTTAGGGAGTTAGTATCCTAAATTTCATAGGCTTTCGAATCTAGAAAAAAAATGATTGAATATGTAAATGTGAAGGGTTGAATATGTTATTATACAAATTTTCATAATTGCAACGTCACCCATTTAACAACAGTTAACGGCTCAGTGATCACTTTATAACAAAAATTAATGTTTAATGCCTATTATGTAATTTCTAAAAGTTTGGTGCCTATTTTGTATTTTTTGGATAGTTTAGTGACCATTTATGTAATTTTCCCATTATTTAATTATATATTGAGGATAGTTATGTGCTCTTTCGAGAAATTATATCATAGGCTCGTCTTGCTATATCATCCATGGTTCTAATCAATAAAAACCATTCATATCAATAAATTCTTTTTGCATATCATCCATTTACGAAGTAAATCTTCATTCATATTTAATATAAATCAAATTTAAAAATAATTTTTATAATGTGAATCTTCGTCTAATAAAAAGATGATAATTATTACAATAAATAATTTTTATTGATTAAAATCATAAATAACGTGGTACGATGCGCCTATAATGTAATTTCTTGTTCCCTTCTCCTTTCCATTCCTTGTGTTTGGACATGAGTTGAAAGCAACGTTTTAGTAAGTCGGACTCGGATATTTGCTTCATGAAAGGAGTGCAGCAAACCCCTTGGCTCCCCATCCTCCAGGTTTGTAGGTACCCCAAACACCTCTTTTTCCACATTAATTACCTTCTGCCTTGGGACCCCTTCATGCAACTTATACGAACCCAGGTGCAGTGCAGGCAGCTCTAATTAAGGCTACGCTACCAACTGGCATGCACTTCCAAAAGCTTTGGGCCAGCGTTCATGGAGGAAGCCGGTCCGATCCGGAGAATACTACTTTTGCATGAAGGTTTTAGCAGTCGTGGGGGGACCTGTCCTCAACTGATTTGGCGTGATATGGGTTTTCTCAGGGGGGGTTCACGTGCACTGCACGTGATCAGTTGGTGGAGGGATTGATTGTCCTTTGTGTGGGGCATGGGCAACAGTTCGGGGAGCTATTCCCTTCCCGATTTAAACAACTATATTTGGCTTCTCTATCGGAGCTGGAGCCATGGAGGAGGTTTACTTCCATTTCCCCTCTATTATTGTTGTTGGTTGCGCTGTTCCTATCGATTTTGTAAGATAAAAAACGTGTGGTGTGGGTCACTGACTCCCCGGGTAAATCACACTCATGACCATTTAATTATAGGCCCGATCTTATTTTAACCATCAAACTATAAATGTTTTCAATTAGATTATTAAATTTTTAAAATAATTTAAAACAAACCATTATCTGTTAATTTTCGACGAAAAGGATTATATGGTCGTTATATAAATTTGTATAATTTTAAAATGATTTGAAATACAGATTTTTTTTTAACTTTTTCAAAAAGTAATTTTAAACAAAATTTCTCATTTATTATCCTTTTATATTATAAAAAATTTTATATTTTTAAAATATTATTCAAAACAAATATTGTATATATTTAAAGTATTTTTTAACAACAATACTAAACACTCATATTTTAAATTAAACAATTTAAAAACATTTTTTAAACATCTCTCGAAACACTTTGTTACCCCCATCTTTTTAAAAATAATGTAAAACTAATCATGAAATATAGTTTCAAACTGGGTAAGGACCATTTTCCATATACTATTTAATTTATTTGGTTATGTGCTTTGAGTGTTTAAGAGGGGACAAAATGAATATTTCCTGGTCCCAAAAGGAAAAGTTTTACCGTCCGCTGAAAATAAACCACTTTGGAATTGATATGTTTCCAAGGAAAACCCCGAAAACATTAGTGAAATTCCGACAGAATCTGTTGTTTGGGGTCCTATCTCAGTGAATATAGGCTAGCATAATACCAAATTATTACATGCAATGCAATAATAAGAGTGAAGCTTTAATGAGCTCCGAAGGATTGAGGCCAGTTTGGATTACTTTTAAAAAATAATATAGGAAAATAATTTTTAAAAATTATTTTTGAATTGTTTTGTCTAAAATAGGAGTGTTTAGTATTACTGTCAAAAAGTGTTGTTAAGTTGATAAAATGTCTATTTTAAATATTTTTTAAAAAATATAAAAAGATTGGTAATATAAACGAGGATGTATGTATAATTTTACTTGAAAGTATTTTTAAAAAAACTGAAAATTAAAAATTTCAGCTTCTAAAAAACACTTTTTAAACTAAATTAAAAAAAAATTATATATTTTTCATTATTTTTGGTGTCAAACTAGCTTTTGACTGAGTTTAAAATCAGTATAGAAGAAGTCATAAAAGAACTTGTCCCTCCATTATTTGTTGAAATTGTGTTTCATCATTGAGCATAGCAGTTCTAAATTCAGGCTTACCAAACTATTTCTACTGCTACTGCTCTTTTTTATCATCATAAAAAACTTGTTTAGTTTCACTTACAATGAAAACCAAGAGAAAGGAGAGAAGCTCCAATCCAAGTAAAGGGCCCTTGAAGCCCAAACAACAGAATATCATAGCAGATGAGAAGTGAAAACCCAGCAAATCTAGTTACAGGGTTTGATTAAATTTTCGTTGTTAACGGGCCATAGACCTATGATATTGATCCTGTCTGCTGCGCCCACCTACTTAGGTCTACCGTCCACCACGTGCTCCATTTCCATCCACAACCAAAACACTTTGTCTTTATCACCCACCATCATCCACATTTTAAAACCACGTGAATTTTGCACCCAAAACATGTTCAGATCAAATAAAATGTGCAAACAATTTTACTAAATAAAAAAATTGATTAGATCAACTTGACAATGTGAGTTGAATTGAACTTAGGGAAAAACGTGTTCAGATGTATTTTGAGAAAATATATGTGTTCGATTTTATGTAAAGGTGGCAATTAAGTTGTTTGGGTCAAGTAGAAGTCTGGTCATTTTGGGTTGGTTTTTTTTTTGTTCAAATTATTTTTTGTTTAGACTCAGAATATGTAGCACCTATACAAGTCAGTAAAGACGCGATACGATTAAAAATGTTATTGGAGGAGTTCGGGCACAAACAAAAGAATGTCTTTTTATTTTGTGACCGTTAAAATGCCTTGCATCTTGCAAGGAATCTCGCTTTTCACTCAAAAATAAAACACATTCGAGTCTAGTACTACTTCATCCGTGAGAAAGTGAAAGAAGGAACGTTAGATATACAGAAAATTTATACCAACGACGACATAACAAATTTTATGATAAAAACAATTAATACTGATAAATTTATTTAATTTCGATTCTTTTGTGGCATGTTAGAGACGTAAGTAATATAAATAGTACAAGGTGAAAAGAATGGTGTGAAGATATGATTCTTCCAATAAAATTCTCAAGTGGTAGATTGTTGAAAGTGAATGCACTTTCGGTGCATTAATGCACCGCTTGGTGCAGGTGAAAAACTTCAACATTGCTGCAGAGATGCAACCAAATTTGGTTGAATATTTGACATGGTGTAATCATTCATTTGGTCCTAAACTTTAAAATATTTATAAGTTGGTCTCTAAAATTCAACTATAAATAACCTAATCATTTGTCATTTCTCATCTTCTAAAATCATCTTACAACTAGAGAAATTTGAAAGTTTTCATATAGAATTATATTTTCTTTTTTATTAATAGAGAATTGTCATTGTTTTCTCTTTGTTAGATTGAGAGAAGTTGTGATTTCTATTTTCTCATAGTAAAATTTTTTTACATTTTGTCCGTAATATTTACCGTATATTACGTAAAATTTGAATTTTTTTTATCTGTATTGTTATTTTCTCGAACTATCAATTACGATTTTGCTCAATCTAATGACCGTATTCCGCAACAATTATGGCCATTAGATACGGTCTAAAGCTTTACTTAGGTCAACTTGGTCTAATTATTATCGGTTGATTATTGAAATTTGAAAGTGATAGTCAGGTAGCTGTTGAGTGGATCAAAAATCCTACTATCCCTCCTTTCTTCGCTTTAAAGAGTTTATTTGTTCGTCAAATTACTAGAACGTGTAATATTGAAGCGGATTCCTTAGCCAAAGTAGGTATTGAGTTGATGACTCCTCTCGCAGGGTTATTGTTTTGACGTCGAGTGATTCCAGGTGGCCGCTATGCTTGTACAGTAGGCGTGATTGTTAGTGCTTTCTTTTCTTTTTCTTTTTTTTTTTTGGAATAAATGAAGATTTTATTATCTAAAGAACCACCAAAATCACTTTTACAGACATTCACCAACTATAAAATAAACCGGGCTTATAATCTATACGTTCCCTATTTAAAAAAAATTGGAACTAAAAGATTTAGAGTTACCTAATAACCTCATACTTACATCTGCTCTAATCAAAGAAAAAATGGAAGTAGTTTGTTTTGGCCTCCGACCATATATTCTGTCATTACGCTCCTGTAAATATAATAATTGAAACCACTTCATACAAAGATAATCACAGTTGCAATCAAGAACTTACCCGCCCCGACCATGGATTGTTAGTGCTTTGTATTGTTCCATGAATTTAATAATAATTTTTGGGCACTTTTTTTCTCCTTCTATACTACAAAGGGATCAACATGGGCGGCCTTGATTCTATTCGCCTCCGGACGGCGGTTTCCATCTTAAACAAATCCTTGGGCACTTAAAAAATCTATCAAACACAACTTAACAGAACACCTTTTGTTATATATATATTCCAAAATAATATAAAGCAAGAGTTAAAATATTCCTAAATCCTCATGTGTTATCTAAGCTGTACAAGCATAAATAATTTATTGAGAGAACAGAAATTCCATTAACCTTAATCTTAAACTCTAAATTTAATTTTTAATGTCTGGATATAGAGGGAACATACTTAAAGACAAACCATTTTTATCCTGTCTAAAGTTGATAATTTTAATGTTATGGCATCCAAGTGTCCATTTACAAGATTATCCACGTGTAATTGTACTGAATTTTATATCACAAAAGCCGAGGCCACTAAATTTTTCATCTTTGTCAAAACTATAGGGTAACTTTCCTATTGTTTTAGTTGACAGCTAAAAAATAATAATTTGAAAAAAAAAATTCTTTTAGGGGACTCTGATTCTTACGGTTTTTATATATAAAGTGTGTATTTAAAAATAAAATTAATTTTTCTTAAAAAATAAAATTAATTTAGCTAATGAAATCTTGCTAAAATTGATAAAAGTACTTTCGTCTTTGAATATTTAAATTTGAATCTTATTAGTATAATATAATGAGTTAGTTATTAGTTTAGACATATTTTGGTTTAAATCACATTATATATGAGCATGATGATAATTATTCTGATTTAAATTTTATTATGTATTAATTATCAGTTTGTTTGTGCATTATAATATTTTTTTTGAACAATTATTACTTAGGGGAGGGAAAGGGAAAATTTGCTCCTACTGGGTCTAGAATCCACAACTTAAAGGAAGGGAATGTGTTAACTGAGAGCTTTTAACCACTTACTTTAGAGGTTGTTGATTGTGTATTATAATGATCGCTTTTAATTGTTGTCATAAAAATGTATGTAATTATTGTAGTTCAGTTTGTAGAAGATGGTATTACTATTTATAATAATATTACAATCATACATATGTATTGTCATAATTGTAGTAGCCTTCAAAAAATAATTTTAAGTCGATTAAAGAAGTTTTAAAAACTATTTTTTATAGAGCAAGCGTTGATGGTCGATTGGTCAAAATTGTTCACATGCTCTCATCCCCCTCTCTTAGGTCTCGGGTTCAAGATCCAACAAGAGCATCCCTTCCCCTAAAGTCTCTCCCTTTCCCCTCTAAGTAAAAGTAAAAGTAGTATTTATTAAAAATATCTTTTACATGTCAATAATCTTTAAAGTAGGTGGTTAAAACTTTCAGTTGATACTCTCTCCTTCCTCTAGATTGTGAGTGCAAGACCTAGTAGGAGCGAAATTTCTCTTCTCTCTCTTAAGTAGAAGTTGTTCAAAAAAATACCTTCTACTTCATGTTAAAAACTCCTTATTTAACAACATATTTCTTCAACATAACAAATAAACATTTGCTTAAAGAAGTAATGGAGATTGATTTGCATAAGAAAAGAGGGGGAAACATGTCACATTGGTGCATATCATATTAAGTTTTTTTTAACAATTTTTACCTAAGAGAAGGAGAAGGATAAATTTTACTCTTAATAGGTCTAGAACTTACAACCTAAAGAGAAAAAGGTGTCACATGAAAGTTTTTAACCACTTACTCTAAAAATTATTGACAAAAATAATATAACAATTTTGCTCATAATAAATCTAGAAGCTACAATCACACATGTTACATTGTGGTGTGTATCAAATTAGGTTTTATCAGCTGATTTACAGAAACTCTCACATAAGTGTAACAATTTTCAATAAATTTGGCTGCTAGAAACAAAAATAGTGACAAGTGAAGATTATTGAACAAAACAAAGGCAAATTATTGTACCCGCTTCCTTTACATCTTTGCACTGTACGTGACGAAATTAGACATGACCAAGAATCTTCATGCTGCCTCTTGGGGATATACTAAAATCATATATAATTAATACACAATAAGATCATTTAACAATCGGTCAAATTAAATGTATTAGTTATTCCACATGGAAATAAATCATCTAATTATATATTAATCTCACTGCACCTTCATATATTTATTTTTTCTCTAGTTTACGTTTGGGCCCCTGAAGAAAAATAACATAGGCGTATGATACAAGTTTTACTTGGGAAATAGTTTTATCTGCTAAAATAAAAACCCTAGTAAGAAAATATGCCTTCTCACATGCCATTTTAATGCCAACCTATATTTGAAAAGAATGACCACAAGATTACTCTCTATTTTTTTGTTGCCCACTCGATTTTTAGGACTTTGTCTGGCTAATTTGGACCGACCCATATCGTACACCTAACTGTGGTGGGTGAGCCTTTTAGAGGGGATTTTTTTGCATATATATGGCCTTAAACTCAAGACCAAGCGATACCAAGCTGTTTATTACTTAGGCCAACCGTTGGTAAGATTACTCCATGTTTGGTTGCATTTTAGATCCTAATACATATGTATATATTGATTAGTGAAGAGTTTCTTGTAAGTTGGATAATGGAACGCGTTGGGGAGAGCAAGGCGAGGCAGCTACCATGTGATTAAACTTGATCATATCAGACCAAACTTAGATCAAAAGGGAGAGAAATAGGCATGTCGATATGAGTTCAGCTTCATTGTCCCAAGAAAGAAAGAAAAAGGTTTGTTGGTTTATCATAAATGGACAAACAGAAACAGTGGAGGGAGGGGAGTTTGATAGCTGTGTGTGTACTTTGAAGATGTTTGTTTGATTATGATACAACTACAGGTCAAGACTCAAAGACCGCTGTCAGTGACGGATCTAGAAATATTTTTAAGGGTAAGTACACTTATATTAATATCGTGTTTAAAATCGATTCATATATTATTTAGGTGTTTGGCTCGATTTGTTTAGCGTTTGCGAACATGCTCATTTATGTGTTTGCGATCATAATAAACGACAATTCTATGCAAACATTTTCTCCCCCATATCGTGAGAATTGAGTACAGTCTTGCATAACAAAGAGGAGAAAGACATATCATTCACGCTAGCCATAAAAACACATTAATAAATAAAAAATCTTCAAATTACAATTTACAAAAGTAACGTGATATATAATACTTACAAGGCTACAACAAATTCGAAACGATCTAATTTGTATTTAGGGTAAAATACACAAAAGATCACTAAGTTATCCTTGAAAATACAAAATGGTTACTAAATTTTCAAAAGTTACATAATGACCATTAAACTTTAGTTTTTGTTACAACATTGCCACTTAGCAGTTAGTTGCCATCTATTTGTATTGCTACAATTGTAAGGAAAAAAAAAGGTCTTGAACTCTTAAAATCTTGTAGAACAAAATTTAAATAATAATTGAACTATACTTCTATATATTGAATAAATGAAGAATCTTAAAAATAAAAAATTGCATATCTTTAGTATTGAGAGATTTGAAAGTCTTGAACTTTGAAAACTGAGAATTTAGTGTTTGATGAAGAAAAAGCGTTAAAACTGAGAATAATAATCGAATGCTTTTGTGCTCTCTTGTAGATAATAATTATTTTTTGGGCTTTTATGTAGGATTGTAAATAAATTAGGCTAAAATGATTTTTTGTGGACTCTTAAGAAGAAAAATTATTAAATGAATTTGATCAAAAAAAATTATTAAATGAATTATTTGTGGACTCCTAAAAAAGAATAAATTACCATTTATAGACAACAATTTTTGTTGGTCTTTTTTTTTGCACATGATTTTGTTGGTCTTTTATTATAATTTATATATAGATGAGACAAATAAAATTTCAGAATAAGCACAAATAAAATTTCATACAATTTTAAAGTAGGTACAAATATAATTTTTAAAAAATATAATTAATAAAATAAATAACTAATATAAGAAAATTTAAATTTCAGTGCCTACCCGGGTATAGAGTGCATCGGACATTGGCCGCAGTAGTACAGACAGGCATGTTAGAAATGTCTACAGCGAATGACTTAAATGAATGGCTCTCCTCTGTTGTGTCCTCTTATGTGTTTAAGGTTACCATTCGATCGAATCGAGTTAAGTTAAAAAAATTTTAAGTTATTTGAGTTTACAAGTCTTATTTTATGATTTAAATTTTATTTAAATTTTTTTAAATTAAGTCGAATTTATGAAATTCGAGTAGAGTCGAGTTTTTAAGTTTCTGTACAAATTTAATTGCACACATATATTTTTTCGTATATATTTCTATATGCATATACGTAGGGGTGCACATATATATTTCTATATGTATATACTTAGGGTTGGGCGTTGCACATATTGATTCAAATTTTAACGGCTTTCTATATGCATATATAATATTCATAAATATTTCTTCATATTTTCGCATGTGATATACATAATTTATCATGCGAAATTAAAAAAAATTGACTCGAATATGAAAACTGATCAACTAATTACTAAAATTTTTGAGTTATTTGAGTTATTCGAATTTCAATTTCATAACTCAAACTTTATTTGGATTTTTTTTGAGTCGAGTCGTGTTTATAAAATTTAAGTCGAGTCAAAACGAATTAATTTTTTCGCCTCGAGTCGAATAATTTAATTTTTTCGAATCGAATCAAGTTTTACCCAACCCTACATATCTTCACTAGCTATACTCTAGTTGAAGCCCAGAGTTAAAACATTTATCATGCTTTTATTTCATCTTCTTAACGGAATGCCGTGTTTGACATTTTTTTAAAAGAAATACTAAAATATATAAAATTACCCATTTTGTAGGCAATTCTTTTATTCTTCTTTTTTCTCTGCTCGAAACTAATCATGAGGGCCCTCGCAATTAAAGGCCCTTGAATGAATCTATAAATGTCTGCAGCTTTAGGTGGCATGAATTCTTTGGCCAAAAAGCCGATCAATTTAAGTTTATTAAATTCTCCTCATCAACAGATACTGTAAAGCCAAGGGAAAAGTACGTGCAACTCCCTTCGTTAACCCTTTGTTGGTGACAAAACAAACCCTAGCTAGCTACGTAATAAATATAATCACTCTAAAACTCCCATTCTTATCCGAACATGCTACGGCCACGACACTGATCCTCGAATTTTTCATTCACCTTGTAAACTTTAGCCTAAATATATCAAAAACTAACAGGGGGACAAACGGGGGCAGGCAATGGATTGAAGAAGAAAGCTTAAAAAGTTTTGCCGCCGATCCATTTTGATGTAAAGTTTACATTATTTTATGAGCAATATTTACAGGAAAAAAGTGAACCCGAAAACCATACTGCCAACAAAAGGTTATTTTTTGAAGTGTTTGATTTTAACACATGACATCCTTGAGAAGCTTGTACCTGCGTGTGGTCGGCCTTGGAGAAGGAGTGCCACTGCTCTTCCCTTTGTGATCTCCACTGCTCTCGCGATGATCTTGTTGCTTGATTTTGTTACCCGAATACTCTGATCGCTTCACAATTTTTCCAGTTCCATTTCCATCCGATGGTTTCTTTGAAGAGTTTCCATGCCTCGAGTTTCTTTCTTCGCTTTGGCACCAATCACACTGTTTAATTGGCTCCGTGAACTCGCTGTAATAGTTACTGCAATACCTGCAAAGATCCAGAAACAGTTTCTAGCCATGAAATATAAGTGAAAATTGAAAGAAGAAAAAAAAACATGAAATATGGTTTATATATGCTCTAAAAATAAGATGATTGTAGCATGATGATGATAGACCAGGATGTTCACTTGGGGTTTTACGAAAGCAAGGTGTTTGGTGGTGGTAGTTGGGGGCTTGGGGCTTAGGGTAGATGTGGGCATCCAGTTATCTACCTGTGATGACGGTAAGATAATTCAGTTAGGGGTAGCTTTCAAGCCCCGTGATGATGATGCATGATGGTGCATGGATTATGATGGTGGTGGTGGAAAGAGAGAAGAAGACATACGAGTGTTGAAAGCGGTGGTGGCATTTGTTGCAGCGGAAGAGTTTGTCGGGGAAACCAACGTCGCCGCACATGCAGCAGAGGGTTTGAAGATCCACCATCACTGAAGTAGGGCGTTGAACTATATATGCTGAAAGCACAAGAAGAAGAAGAAGGATTCGATAGAGGAGATTAATAAAAGGAGAGCAAGAAATGGATAAAGATAACTACAAGTGCAAGAGAGCCATATGATATCTATATAAAGAAAGAGGGTGGTTTCAGAATTCAGAGTCGGTATATAAATCCCATACATTCACTTTTTTATATAAAAAAAATATTTTTTTTATAAATTTATGGATAGTCAGGTACGAAGTCGGGAATTAAAAGTTAAGGGGCCGAAAATAAATTTTTTTAAGGGTATAAAAAGTTTTTAAATTTTTGAAAAAAAAATCAATTAAGCACTTAATTTTTTTGCCACCAATTAAAATTTAGAATCAAAAAATTAAATCAATTAAGCTCTTAAAACAATTTTGATCATTAAAAAACTTAATTGAGTGCAAAAAAATTCAAAAGCTTAATTATTTTTTTAAAAAAAATCCAAGGGTTTTCTTACACTTAAGTCTAAAAAGAATAAAAAACAGAAAAACGTCATCAATAGAATTTGATTCACTAAATTCGAATAAAACAAACTTAATTTCTTATACACATTTTATTACTAAAATAACACTTACTCTAAATATTAAAATAAATTATTGTTTAAAATTTTACATGAGCTAAATTAAACAAATAGACCATAAATCACGAAGCCTAACCCCTGTAAGCCCTCGTGTGACTTCGCCCTTGTAGGTAGACCAAAGGTTGCTTGCAGTCGTTTTCAGTTAGAGAGAGAAGGAAAATATGTGAACATTAAAAAAATTTATGTCCACAAAATGACGGTTATGTCCTGGTTTGCTCTTCCTTTGCTTTGGGTTTCCTTTTTCCCATCTTTTGTCTTTTACTCTTGCTTCGTTTCTCCTTTACCGTTTACTACTTGGATATGTCATATAACGCGTCTCCTCGTTATCTCGCCATTTTTTAATAAATAAAAAAAGACTTAAAAGGTGTATAAGTAAATATGTAATAATCTTAATCTAGTATTATTGTTAATTTTTTTAATTATATCAATTTAATTTTAATGGTCTTTTAAAAATAATAACATTATTCACCTTTTTTAATTCAATTTAATTCTCAAAATTTTAAATTATATCAATTTCGCTCTTTAACTGTTTTTGACTAATAGAATTGTTATCTCCAACCGCCTTTTACTATATTAGACATTTTATCATTAATAATTAACATAGTCATGTCCATATGTGGTTTTCTTAAATAAATTAATATTTTCCAGTAACATGATGAAGGGTTAATTTAATGATGCGACAGTATAATTGACGTGAATTTTTTAAAAAATTGTAATTTTAAAGTTTCATCAAATTAGTCCCTTTTTTCACCCATTTTATCATCTCCTTTATCATCATCCTCCAATGTCGTGCTGGTCGTTCCTTCATCACCACCGTCAGTCATGTCGTTCTACAACTGTTAATGACACACAAGAAAAAATTAGAATTAAATAAACGCACTTTGGATGAAATAAGAAATTAAACGGTGACAAATCCAATTTTCCTTTTCATTTGCTCAAAATCAGAAACATGGAATTCATTTTTAAAAGATACAATAAAATGAATAGGATTTACAAGAATGTTGCGTCTGAAATTTTTTTGATCGAATTCATCTAAATAGAAAATAAATAAAAAATTGCTTATTTCCTAAAATGTCACTTATTTTGATAATCATCTGTGCAACAAAACCCCATTGAATGTAAGCTTCCGAATTGGCTTCTCTAGGGACATATTGAACAGACCAAGAATAATCCCTACATAATTGCTTACAGGTTATGTCGTTTGATTAATTTTTATTATATTTTGTAAGAATCTTGTTCTTAATTTCATTACTAGGTTTCAATATTTTGGTGCTACTATTGGTGATAAAACGAGGACGAGTGATGGTGACGGTGAAAGAACATCAATTGACGTGATAGTGGAGAATGATTTTGAAGGAATTAAATTGATATAACTTTAAATTATTAGGACTTAAATTTATTATTATGTCAATTTTATTAGCTATCGCATCATATGTTGTAAAAATTTATTGATACAGTAATTAATTTATTACTTTTTTAAAAAATCGAAAGAATTTACATAAAATACCCTATAATAGAGAGATTATTTATATAGTTTACCTTAAAGTTGTTAGCCTATTCTAATTCTTTTCTCCTAACAGTATTCTTTCAAATAAAAGAAAATGTTGTATAAGAAAATATAATAACTATTACTTGAGTATAAAAGTATAATATTATATTGTAATCAAAATAACATTTTCCCAAGTCAACAATATCTAAAGCAGATGATTAAAACTCTCAGTTAACATCCTCTCATTTTCCTAGGTCGTTGGTTTAAGACTCAGTATAAGCAAAATTCTTCTTTTCCCTTCCATAGGTAGAAATTGTTCAAAAAAAGAATAATATTTTCTCAAGTTTTATATAAAAAGGTAGACGGGGAGGAGATCAAGATTTCAATCTCACTAGTTTTTTTAAAATGATAATCATAGAAATGATTGTTTTTAATAGTCTAAATGTGATTATAAGATAGTATATGTTCATACATATTCTTAAGTCTTTGACAATGCGCATACACCTTATAGACAGAGCGATTTGAACTCGTATCTCTTAAAATAAACATCATCTATTTTCCACTGGGACACTTATTGAGTTCAGATTTGATATAATTATTTTACGTTGTAAATCATTATAATATTAATATCTGCAACTTGTGACCCCTCTTATTGAATATGATACGATAGTTGCATACAATTAAGGAAAACTATAAACGGGGACAATGTGAAAAATAATAGAAAGATATTAAATGTATGAGAGACAATATTTGGTAGCTTTTTTAATAGTCTTAAGGTGATTACAAGATAGTATATGTTTATATTTTTTTAATTTTCTGTTGTGTTACACACCTTACAGACAAAACGGATTGAACTCGGTCTCTTAATATGAATATCATTATTTTTTTCACTGGGACCACTCGTATGGTTCAAAAAAAAAGAAGGAAATAAACAATTTAACAAAAAATATTTTGTATGAATATGTAATTATAAAATTAATTTAACAAATAATTATAATGGAAAGAAAACAATATGTATACACATTTGTCAGTCTAATGCTGGATTCTTGAGTGATGTTTTTAGTCTTTCTTTTTAAAAATTTGGTAAAATCATAAAAAGGAAATTATTTCTATAATATAAAAGTTTTAAAATATTTTTCAAACAGAACCGGCGTCACTTCAACAAAAATTATTGATTATCTCATTAATGTAATGACTATCATTATAGATCATGAGATAAAAATAAAATCACATCGAAATTTAAAAATAAGAAGTTCAACAATAATATCATAACAATTATCCACGTATCTTGTAGATGACTAGTACTAACTTAAGGTGAAGTGTGGCACACGCGCAGATAGCGAGAGTGGGTAGACATTTAGCATTGTTAGAAATGGGTAAATTTTGGTCAACTCGGTTCAGCTTCTGCTGCCTGCCGTGCCTTCTTTCTTCGATGGAAGAGTTAACCAGTTACCAGCGTCACTTCCACTGGGGGTAATTACGGAACTTGGAACCCCCCCTCCTCAAGTACACTACAACTGTTCATCTACCTTTAAACAAAATCCACAACTGATCTAAAGTGTAAAGGCAGTCCCACCTTCGGATCTTCTCACCTCTACGAACCTGCTTTACACTCCCATAATCTTAAACGTCCGTTGATTATAAAAAAGCGCTAAAATCCATCTGATCGAAATCCAACGGTGAGAAGAAAAGTGGAAATGGTAGGAATTAGAACAGGGAATATGGTAATGGAGGTGATAAGCATTACGTGGGGGCCAAAGGGTGCTTTTTGTTTTGACACCAGCCAAGAAAGCAGCAGATGTGTTGGCCCTTCATATTCCTTACCAGTCTTTTGTTTTGTTTTGTTTATATAATATTATGTATCTAATTTATTGATTGACTAATACAGATTAAATACTATATAGATTCATTATAAAAGCGTCTCTTAACCCAATTTACTTTGTTTCGTATTTTAAAAATCTAATATATCATCTCATTAAACCAACTGATTATTTATAATCTTTTATTTTTATTTTACAACACATAAATCATACATAAAAAGGAAATTGTTCCAATTATTAGTACAAAAATGATTTTGGTGGAAGAAATGATTATGTCCATTTTCAATTCCCACAATATTTTGCTGGTCCTTTCTCAACTAATAATTTATGTTGAAATTTATGCAAAATGCAAGACCATAACTTTTTTTTTCACTCGCACTTCGTCTCTACTTATTTAATCTAACGTTTAACTTATTAACGAGATTTTATTTTAAGGCTTAAGGGTCACTTTTGTCCATGTAGTAGTCCCAATTCATTGATTTTGTCCTATAGTATTTTCACATCAATTTAACACCTTGAAGTAGTCGAATTGTATCACTGTTTGCTCTTTGATTGATGGAAACCAACGTTGACCGTTATAGTACTGACGTGGAAATCAACAATGATGATGTGACAATCCACGTGTGATGATGTGGCAATCCCATGTGTGACGATTACATGAAAGAGAGGGAAAATTAATTTTCTGACCTAGTTTGTTTTGTCACCAAAATTAATTTGAATGACTTCGGAAACCATTATGAATAACTAGTGTTTCATCAAAAAGATTAATAAATGTCAGTCTTCCATTTTTCTTAATCTTATTTTTGGTCCTTTAATAAATTCGTAGTTCCGTTTTGGTCCTTAAATCTAATGTACCATATTCAGCTAAGTGTAATCTGAAGCAATATTTAAGCAGCAAGGCAAGGCATTGGTAAAGCCTCATCAATCATCAATCAGCAATCAGCATGGGGCATGTGCCGATTGTATTTGTAACTTGGCGTTGGCGACGCCGTTGAAAGCGAGCAGAGACGTAAGGCTGAAAACGTTGATCCATGTAGGAAGCCTAAAACACACGCATCCAAAATATAGCAGACGATGGATGGATCATTGGGACCACCAAAGATCTGCACCAGAATTCCATAAATTGGGATCACTACTCATCCCTTGCATAAACTCTACCAAACCAAAAATACTGTATTCTGCTTAATAAAATATCTCAGTGTTGGTACAGAAGCAACAAAATACTGTCAGTGTCACCATCAAATGTAGTGAAAGAAATCGTGGATTGTTGGTAAAACAAGTCATGCCATTTGCGTGGATACAAGTTAAAGGGCGGGCCCGACTCTTGTTATGCAACATGAAATACGCGTGGGAAATGGATATCACTAGTTAATCCCACCTAAACCACACATTTGGATATAAAAGAATTCCCTATACGTAATGAAAGAGACTGATCCCGGTGTCCTGGATCTCAAGGTGAGATCACCATCTTTATAGTATCATATTCCATTTTATAATACATGGATTCTAACACCACTCTTCTTTAATTTGGCACTTCTCTTTGTTTTGGGTACAACCGTGTTGGTAATGGTTCCAAGTTGAGTTGATGAACATACATCTCTGCACACACGTGCTTCATGCGTTTAAACAGTAAGGCCACAAAAGCCTAGTAGAGGTCTGAGTGGACACTGGGCCATCTAGTTCATGGAAAAAGCTGGGCACTAGCTACGTGCTTAAACTCAAATATTCAAACATACAATGGGAGTAAGGGCAATGTAAATTTAAAACTCTTGGTAACCGTGCTTAATGTTTATGGTATCCCGGAAAGTTTTCTTCTCAAAGAAAATGCAAGACGATCTATGGAATTGTAAAGTAATCCACTGCCTACTTTCAACCCACCACCTGGTTTTCTACGTGAGAAGTTTAAGCCAACTATTTACCTATGATAACCCTTTTCAACGACTACAAAACTTATCTCCCCGGAATTATATGCCACTTTCTTTTACCTGAATAACCTTCACCTTGTTAATTTCCAGTCTAAATGACTCTACACTCTAAGTTGTTACAACCAGTTCCATTGGAGAAGTCCAGCACAAGAAAAATGGGAACCAACCTTGGTTTGAGCAGTAAGATGGAAAGCCCTATGTGAATCTTTCCCTTGCATCGACCGCTAACACCTGTGCACAATAAATGTAAATGTTTACACATCTAATGGTCATAATTTAGTGTAAAACGAATTGAGTTTTACATAGTGTAAGTGAATCCTAACCATATATATACATACGCACACACTTCTTGATTCCTCAATCTCAATCTGGGCCAAACCATGGTTGAAACATTACTGTTCTATAATATTTTCCCTTTCATCACTCTGCAAATCACCAACGAAAAGAAAATACTCGAGAAAACATTTTCCATCTCTCATCACTAATTCTGACAACAGGTCTTTTTCCTTTATCAATCCACATTTGATAGAGTAAATCCTTAAAAATGTGAATGAAGGTTACCCCAATGGCCAACATATACACATTAGCACTTTTTAAGTTTTAGCAGTATAGACCCAAAAAACCTAGTTTAAGTCAAACCTAATTCAAGTTAAATAGGATCATATAAACCAACAAGCACTATAATTCCTGTAACAAAAAAAAAGGAAACTAGAGGACTTCATACCCAAAGTCTGGAACAGACATCAAGAAACCAGCCCGTGTTCTCATGTATCTTCTGCAATGCTTCGAGTTACAAAGCCCCTTCAACAATTAGACATATACATGTATCTAATCTATCATTTATGGTTACACACTCATTAAAGAATACGGGGTGTTTGATAAACAACTTTTTGAAAAAAATTTAACTTATCTGGGCACAAAACCTGATTGTGCAAAATAGGCTAAAAGAGAAAACGCTAAAAAATTCATCGGATAAAAAGTGCTGATTTGTAAAATAAGATGTTAAATGACATACTTAACCCTGTTATTTTCATAATTACATTCTTGCCATAAACACCTTTTTAGCAAAATTTTATTTTATTATTCTATTTTCTAATTGTAAATTCTCAAGTATACTTTAGTTATGAAAATATAACAAAACATGAAAGTGAAAAAAAATTATAGTGTTAATATTTTATACAAGGTTAATAATATGTATCAATGTTAATATTTGTAAATATTAAATTTTAAAAAAATATTCAAAATTTTCAAAGGTATTCACTAATTTTCATAAGAAATTTTTTAATTCCTTGTCAAAAGTATTTTATCCGAATAATTTCACCCTAATAAAGACTAAAGTATTATAAAACATATATGTACTTAACAACTAAATGTATCATACCCTTATTTGTCATTTTACCCATATCAACTATCAGCTAAGTTTTACCGAACACTTTTATATATTTAGCTAATCAAATCAATTTCTCAAATCAGCTAATAAAATCAATTAGTCGAACCAGTCATTGCAATTATCTACCAACTATCAGCTTTCAACCGTTTGCCGAACACCTCCATATCTTTTTGTGAGGATCATTTCAGTAGGGGCAAATAACTTCTGAAACTTGACAAAAAGCACACAGCTAGGGACTCATCTTTTTTAGAACTGATGTATACAATTGCATAGAATTATCTGGAGTAAAACTCAAATTAAAGTACTAACAAAAGATTGATAATTAGATGCGCTTAAAAAAGTGATTGTTTATCTAATCCTGAAATTATCCTAAATGATGGGAAGGAGAAAAAGCCCATGAAATCAAAAGGAAGCAATCTCAGATAATTCTCTCGTCAATTAATAATACATGCCCAAACCTGTAACAGAATGAGAATATGTTTTCATAAGGGCGGTCTAAGAAAATAAAGAAACAACCAAAGTGAAGGCTTCAAACATTTGAGAGTACAACAAGTAGAATAGTGTGTAAAGCAAGTGTGAAACCATGATGTCTAATTAAAGGAAAAGAAAGACGAGTGGATAGCTGAATGGATGAAAATTATTGCACCTTGTCAATCAATTGAATCTAATCATATCTGAATGAAGCAAAATATAATACAAAATGGATTCTCAAGCATTAACATGGAAGCATGTAGTAATTAGCTTGTTTAAGGTCGTGCTCCGGTCTTGTGCTTCAACTCCGGAAAATATTCGCATAAACGTTATTTGTTAAATATACAATGTGTCATTTTGTCACCGGCAGAACAGGGAAGGGGTCATGAATTCAGCAGATAAATATTCGGAAGCAGAAGCCCATCCATGCAACATTCACCTGATGAAAAATAATTGGAAAATGAAGGAAAAGCCTTTATTGGTAACATTATATGCAATTTCCTCAAATATTTTATATGTGCATACTGATGTAACACAGCACGAAAAGAGAAATAAAATAATCATAGCTTTTATTTATTTATTTGCTTCCTTTAGTTGCTATTTCTTACCCACTTATAGCTCCTACTGCCCTCAAACCCTCAAATCAAGTCACACAAAAGGAAGAAATAACTAATTTTCAATTGAATAATACCTTAGGAAGCTCACATTTGATTACAATGAGAGACAAGGTCCTTCCACTTTATTCTTTCCAGTTATATGGAGCACGCTCGACGACTAAATAATCGTCCCTGATATCCTTCACAACTCGAATCTCGTCATCAAGGTAGACAGTATCAAACCTATACAGAACCTTAAGATAAGCAATTTGCTTCATCAAAAAGAAGAGGCAACTATGAAAAAGATATGAGCCCATAACCAATTGCCATAAAGTACAATGAAATGTTCCAGTTGGATGAAAAAAATGAAATTTAAAAACATCAGCAGTAACATGTTTCAATGGAATTGTAATTCAAGAAAAGGCACCGAGGAGGAATAGCCATATTTGGCTAATGTTAAACTTGGAACCCAGATTTCCATATGTAAACAAGACCTAAAACTATTTATTGCTGTAAAACAAACAAGAAATTTAAAAAACAAAAAATCAAATGTTTGAATCACGCAGCATAAATATATCAGAAAAAGATGCAAGTACTCACCATCCCTGCCCAAATGGAGGCAATGGGATCTCCCAGTTTTTTCCCCTGAGAACCGCGCTTGTGAACCTAAAAGGTCCAATCAAATTCGACCAAGTACTTAAGCGAGATGAAAAGAGCACTAACTAAAAGAAATAGTTTGAGCTAAAGAATCAATCACTTGAAATTCACTCTCTGAGACGACGCAACTTCAATGCTGGAGCGAACGAAGAAAACTCCATCAGGTGGGAAGGTAATCACGTTGTTGAGAGTCTTGTTCTGGACGTCAATGACCTGCAAAACGTCGCCGGCTTGAGTACCGAACAGGTAAGCCTTCTCTATTATGAAGAGCTGCTCTTTCTCGGTTGTCCATAGAAGGCGCCACGTGGCGGAGAGGGAGTCGCCAGTGGTGACCGTGTCACGGCCCAGAACGGCCATGGCATCGATAGCTTTGATGATAGAATCGCGTTTTGTAGCGTCGTTTTGGGTTTTGAGGCCCCGGTCTTGGTCGGAGATGAGATTGAGGAGGTGTCGTTTGGCGGATTGCGATTGGGCGGTGAGGGAGTAGGAGCATGTGGTTTTAGGGAAGCCAGAACGTTGGGGTTTGGAAGGAATGGAGCTTGGATTATGATGGGGTCGTCGTTTTAATTTGGTGGAGACAGTCGGAGGAGATGATATGGTGAGAGCTGCGACTGTCATGGCCATGGCCGTGGTCATTGGGTTGTGGATTTTTTACTTCTTGGCGCGACAATGAGAACCGATTAAGAAAAAACAAATGGAATTGGTGGTTCAAGAGGGACTTTGGGAAGATAAACTAAACAAGAGAGTAGAGAATCTAATCTCGCATTTCCCAACGGTCAATCTCAATTCAACTTGCCCCATACCCGCTGTCGATAAAATAATTTGATTGTTATAATAGGCAAATAAAGTGATTTTTTAAAACACAATGTTTTCTTTTAAAATTAGCATTTTATACAGGATTCGTATGCAACTGAAGCACATTTCTATACATATTATTAATTTTTTATTAAGAAAAAATCTATAAAAATGTATATTTGGAAAGGATATTTTAAAAAATATCGTCCAACTTGAAACGATTAACCAAAACATACTAACACCAGCACAATATAAGACAAAAACTATACATCCGATGGTACCGGAATGGTAACCGTGGACTTAGTACTCCATTTTGTTTCATATATTGGACCAAACAAGAGGCCTCCAAACCAAACCTTGGGACCAGAAAGTTCAGAGACCAAGGCCTTAAGAAATGGAAAACTAAAATGCATGCCGGAAGTTTGTTTATTTTATGTGTTCGTGATGAAAACAGTGACATGTGAACTTAACAAAACAGCAGGGCCATGGATTCCTCAAACTGCAATTCCATGATTACTAATTTTTGAAACCTCCTTTGCCAACACATTGCGTTCTCGCTTTGCCTGAGAAGCAAGGTTGGAAACCTGCAATTTCATGATTATAAGCAATAACTTCCGAGGAAAACAGCAGCGGTCGTCCATGTTTATGGTCTATGCATTTCATTACTCACAATCAGTATCTTCAAAAACCGAGTCCATTTTAGAAAGTTTACCTGCGATCTAAATTGAGATGCTACTCTGCTTGGAAGTTCCCCAAGGGTATCTTTTAATCCTGATGTAATACATAAGGGAGTTTTCTCAGCCACATAAATGCTGAAAAATAATTCAATGAACCTAATTGAGAGAAAGTACTTGAATACCTGCCGCTTGTCTTTCAATCTTATAAGCTGACTGAATTACACTTCGGATCTGCTTGCCTGCTTGCCTGGAACAAAATTGAATATGATGTTCCGATGGGAAAAATTAGTCTCAAGAAGCAGAAGTTAATATTCTACTGCACTTCCTTTGAAATTACAAACCTGAGTTTTGTCCTGCCACGGATCAGCTCTTCTTCAGCTACTGATGCAATCCGCTGGGAACATCAATTATGAAATATATTTCACAAATGCCTGATTAAAGGAACTATAATTTCCCAGTAATACACAGTTTCTACTGATAAATAACACTAAAATTTATTATCTAGGAACTAGATGTCAATGTACTTCCAGGACGCCTATTAAGAAAAAGAAACTTTTGAAGTAGCTATAGACATCGCCAGAATCCAGATGAACACTTTGTCGGATAACAGCTGTTTAAAAAGTCAGTTTGGTAATTTAAATATTGTTACATTCCTTGGATTACAAATTCCATTGTACACACAACCAAAGCACTAATTAAAACAGCTCAAGTATACCTTTTGAGACGGTGAATTCTCTGTTTTCATCAACATTTTATCCTTACCTTCCGATTATATTAAATAAAGAAAAAAAGTTTTTACTTATGTGTTTAACAAAGAAGAATTCCAGAATCAGCAGAAACCATGAGTAAAAGTTCTCTTCCATTGACGAACACACATGCATAAACCATGTAATTTTTTTTGGATAAGTGTATTTCATTATCCAATGAGCAGAGAAAATCACGCTACTTAAAAAACAGCACACACCAGAGGAAGCCAATGCTTACTTCTAAGTTCAAAATCATAATTTTTGGAAACAGCCTGTTGGTAGGAATATCAGGAAAAATACAAATAGAAAACCTAAATTTTACATCGCAAAGAATAGCCTATAAACAAAACTAAAAGAGGAAGTAGATATGCTAAACAATGCACAAGTAGCTAGACACTGTACACGAACAGATGTCCAATATAATTAAAGCATGAGACAACAATCTCGTGACAATAGAATACTTGTATGATCAAATGGGCAAAATATTACCTCCAACTTCTCACTTTCAGCCTTAAGGCGATCAATTGACTGTCTCAGCTCCTTTACTCTAGTATCAGCTTTGGAAATCATGGACTACAAGAAGAAATAGTGGGATTATAATAGTTTTTTAATCTGATAAAGAATGTTAGTGAGCACAGCCTATAATAAGTTTTTTTTTTTTTTTCAAAATAGCCTACTAAAATTAAGAAAGATGCTTCCTGACCTCAGTGATTGTGTCATAAACAGCAAAAAACTGATAAAAATATCACTTCATGGACCAGTGTGTGCAAAAAGAAATAAAAGTTTCAAAAATCAGAACAATAGTTCCATTCTTGGAGGAGGCATTCAAGCTATATGGAATGGGAACATAAGATGCTAGATATGCTTCTCCAACACTACTACAACAGGCTATTCCAAACTTTCCCTTGACATGTCAAATTTCTACTACCTTCTACAATTGCAAACTTAAAAAATATTTGCAATTTTACATGCATCTTGAAATCTCATTCATGTCCTCTTCTAAATTCTAAATTGAAAATAAGTAGTGGTTTCTCGAAATTCCAAATTGTGTATATTTATTTATAATCTAAATAAATCCACTAAAAAAAATCAGGTAGCAAGGACAGAAAGGGGGCTCCATGAATCATAACTTATAAAGAGAACAATATTTATACTACCTCTTCGCTCTGAAAAAGACGCAAAGTCTTGTAATATAGTAAGCGTCTTGGCCCTGCACATTGAAAGATACAAAACAATATCAATTAGGTTCAAGTTGTAGATCCAGGTTAAAACAACTTAAGTAAGAAGCTGAAGAGAATTGCTTAACATGTCATTTAAGGAATTATAGATATGCAAGCCTAGGCATCTTAAACCTGCAAGTTAGTAAAGCAACAACTTAATCAAGACCTCTTCACTATTGCAGAAAACTTGAGCTAATCATTAAAATTAGTCATGAAAGAACGGCACTACAACATAGAAAGAACTAGTTTCGATAAATAACACATTATGCATGTCCATTTGCGCATAAAAAAATAGGAATGCAGAAACTGGCTAAAAATATTATAGAACCATACTTTTCAGTAGAAGAAATCCCAAGCCAACAGCAGCACCGCCTGTGATCAATGGATTTGAAGCTGCAATGTTAATCCCCTCTGCAACAAAAATGTGAAACATTGAAACTGAAAATTGATTCTCCCATCTAAGAAAAGAATATGAATGGACTGAATCCATTGATGGAACAGACCTTTAACTTTGCCAAATGCCATGTTCTCATAAACACCAAGTAGTGATTTGGCATCTTTAAGTGAATCCTAAAAATTCGAATCAAAAACAAAAAAACGAGATAAATTTTCCGCTCTAATTCTCGGCTCAAAAAGAAAAGAAAAGAAAAGAGAAGCTTACGATGGTTTGATTAAAATGAGCAGAGGAAGTGGAGCGAATTTCTGAAAGTCGAGATCTAGAAGCATCAATTGTGGCGTTAATGTTCCCATCGATGATTTTCTGGTACATGACAGCTTGTTCCACAGCGTAATCGATCCATGGAGTGACTTGTTCAGGAAGATTCGATTCGGTTTTAGAAGGGGAATCGCTGGGCGGCGGCGTTGGCGGCAATGGTGGTGGATTAGGGTTGGGGCTATCTTCGGGTGATTCAGATACCGTTGCCATGGGGACTTGGGGAGATCAGATGGTATTGTTTGGAATATTTCTCCTGCCCAAATTTGTTTTAGAATTGAGGGTTTACCAATCCCGGAATGCTCCATTTTGGACTTGAAGGGATCCGCTATAAAATCGGGTCATAACAAGTTAAACGACCCGATTTAGCTTTTCAGTTTTACTCGATGCCCTCTCGTTTATTTACTAAATCCCCAAAAAGTTATTGGTGGTGAATAAAATGGATGGGTAAAAAAATATAGTAAAAAATAAATATTTTATACTTACTAGATTTTACCACAATTACAATAGTGAAATGAAATATTTTAAATGATTTTTTAGAAAAATAATCAATAAATTAATATAGTGGTTGTGGTAAAAGATTTAAATACAAATTAATTAATTTGAAGTGGTTCTTAATTGTATATTATTTATAAAATTATAAATAAGTATAAAACATGAAAGTATTATTATAATAATATTTAATATCATTTAAAATAAGGATGTTTCAATATTTTTCAAATTGTATTAAAGACTCGATTAACTAATAACATCAACTCAAATAATAACATTATAAATAGTATCGACATATATTAGAAAATATTAGTATACACTTGTTTGTAGAAACTTTACATAAGCATGTTATTTTTATAAAATAGTCACCAATACGTTTTTTTCTATTTTGGTCGCCCGTCGTTAATAGACTCGAGGAAAAACAAGAAAGTGGTAAGAGTTTAGTGACCAAAATAGGAAAGAAGCAATAGATTGTTGACCAAAATAAGAAAAAAGTAATACTAGTGACGAAAATAGAAAAAAACATAATATTAGTGATGATTTTACAAAAAATAATAGTATGGTGACCAAAACAGAAAAACAAAAATAATTTAGTGGCCCATGATGATGTTTACCCTATAAATAAGCATAAATTATGGTTTTGTTTGATAAATAGCAGTTTAAATCAAAATTAAAAACTTCACCTCAATTCGCTATTCTAATTCACTATAGTTTAATATATATATATATATATAATATTATCAAACTATATCAAGCATTAGATTTGACTCAATGGTGATACTTTCTTATGAGTGTCTAATATAAGCTTTAAATAAAAGTAGTTATAGATCTTAAACCAAGAAGAGAACTCGACTTGGTGGCAACAACCTTCTCATTCCACCCAAAATATAACCTTCTCATATCTCACAATATTATTGGATGAAAATTTGTTAAATAAATTAAATTAAAATTAATAATACAATCCTCCAATCATAAAAGAACACAAAATTTTAATAATATAAATTTCATAAGTATACTTTTTGTTAATTAAAAAATTCATACGAAGGTGTGAAAGTACAAAACAAAACTAATTATGCTATCTATATCTAGAATGATAAACTCTAAATTTAATTCTTTTCGAAATTGCACATGTGCTACTCATTTTCCTATACCCAAGCCGTGTCGTACGTAGTAAATTAAAATAAAAAAATGTGGAAAAGGTAGAATGAACAAACCGAGAGACAAGGGGAAGCATGGGGTCGTTTTCCTTGGCTTGGAATTGAAGTGATATGAATAGGTATGGCAGTTAGAACCATTTTCTCTCTTAACCTCTCGAGCACACTCTCTTGTCCCTTTATAATACTATTTCTTTCTCACACTCCAAAGGACCAAAACCAAAGACACAAACACAGTCACTGGTTGCACGGAACTCCATAGGTTTTTTCTTTTCTGTAATAGTTTATAGTAATTGTTTGAATCGACTGGCGGCGCCACCACCACAAAGCCGAAGAAAAAGTCTCCAACCTTGCCCCTCCCCCTACCACTTGTCACCGCACTCTTTCCTTTACCCTAATCTGTTTTCACCATACAAGAACAATCAACTCACCCTTCTTCCCCACATTCCCTGTCGTATGGCTTTTATTGTGGATCAACAACAATCAGACTTTAAGCACTTCTGTAGAATTTGCAAGAAAGGATTTGGGTCCGGGAGAGCGCTCGGTGGGCACATGAGGGCGCACGGAATAGGAGACGAAAGTGGCCACATAGACGACGACGATCATGCAAGTGATTGGGTGCCGCCTAGCAACAAGCGCATGTACGCGTTGCGAACCAACCCTAATCGATTGAAGAGCTGTAGGGTTTGTGAGAATTGTGGGAAGGAGTTCCTGTCTTGGAAATCTTTTCTTGAGCATGGTAAATGTTGCTCCGATGATGCCGATTCGCTAGTGTCCTCGCCGGCCTCCGACGGCGACGAATACGATGGCATGACGAAGCGAGGAGGTTGCGGTTGGTCTAAGAGGAAAAGATCATTTAGAGTAATCGTGGATGATTTCAACTCCTTTTCTCCATCGAGCGAAGAGGAAGATCTCGCGAATTGCCTCATGATGTTATCAAATGCAAGGGTTGATCCTTTTGTGACCGAGCCTGAGGAGTCGTGTGCTTCGGCCAGCAAAGAAGAGGAAAGAAGGAAGACAATGAATTTCATTGCTCCTATTGCATGTAGGGTACCTATGGACAAGGCCAAAGGCGTAGCCAAAGGGCTGTTTGAGTGCAAAGAATGCAAGAAAGTGTTTAATTCTCATCAGGCATTGGGCGGACACAGAGCTAGTCACAAGAAGGTTAAGGGGTGTTTTGCAGCCCGGCTCGATCGTATCGACGATAGTCAAGCCGGTGAAGACCGTGACGTTATCACACACGGAGAGTTCTTTCCTAGGAAATCAATGCCAACTTTGCAATTTGATCAAGGAACGAGCACTCCATCGGCCTCTACGCCCAAAAAGAAATCAAAAGTACATGAATGTTCAATCTGTCACCGGGTTTTTTCTTCGGGACAAGCATTGGGAGGACACAAAAGATGCCATTGGATCACTTCGAATTCGCCGGACACTTCTTCTTTGGCTAAGTTTCATCGGTTCCAAGATCAAATGGAGCCGAAGTTCATCTACAATTCCGAGCCACTCAATCTTAAGCTTGATCTCAATCTTCCTGCAGCAGCTGATCATCATGATGTTGTACGACGGAAACACGTTAATCCATCAGGTTTTGATGTTTCGACCGGGATCTATTTACAGCCGTGGTTAGGAGGCGGTGATGCCAATAAAGAAGATAATCAACACCAACTGCAACAGGCTGACAATCGAAACAACATTGATAATTGTAATAATTTTATGCAAAATGTGGACGACGAAACAGAGAGAAAGTTGAAGCTAACAAAACTAAGTGAATTAAAGGACATCAATATGAGTGGAGGTTCATCTCCATGGCTGCAAGTTGGGATTGGTATTTGAACCCAAAAAAAAAGTTGGATTGGTAGAATTACTAAGTTGGCTCTGACTCTTAATTAAACATTTTGTGATGTTTAATTACATAATTATGTGAGTTTTCTCATTTATATTAATTTTCAATTTTTACAGTTATTATTTACTAAAAAAGAAAACTACTTTTGCCACAGTGATCTTCGATCATAGGAATAATCAGCAGCTAGGAGTAGGCAAATTTTCGATTAATTGGACAAATTGATAAAACTCAATTCAATTGATTCAATTTCAGTCTTATTAGTAAGATAGGATCAAATCTATTTATTTAAAGTGTAGTTAGACTTCATAAAGTAATTATATAAAATATAATTACGTATATAAAATTTGGTAAGATTTATTAATTAAAAATAAATAAATAATTTAAAAGTCTTTATGGTTATTTAGGAATTTAAGAATGTAAATAGGGTGCTACAATTACATTCAATTCACACTTACAAGTAAATTACTTACAAATTCAATTATTAATTAGTTTTATATAAGTTATGTTATAAACCCTAGTCGCTTTTTTTTTTAAAAAAATTTTTTGTTTTTATTTTTTTTGACCGACAATTGGTGACATTAGTCTTAGTGTTGTTCGTTGATCGTTAGTGTTCAATCTTCTTCAAGTTTTCTTATATATCGCTTTTTTATTTTTTAATAAAATTCTATGTGTTTTGGTTATCTTCTTCTTGTAAATCTTATTGCGTTTGTTTTTCTCTGTCTTTGTGGCACGTCTTTTCTCTGTTTTTATGGCATGTCTTTTTCTTATGACACGTCTATGTCTTATGACATATTTTCTGGATACCTTTGCATTCGCTTGATGCTCATGTAGTGTTCCTCACGACGTTTGTTCTTGATTTGGGTTTGTCGGTGGTCTTGGATAGCTTGATCCCTTTTGTGGTTGTTTGCCAATATAATCAGAACTGTGTAGCGGATCAGAACCTATAGAACCGATGTAAATTGTATTTACAGTTTTCTATTGGGGATTTCATTTAGTTCATGTTTTTACAACTCCCTAGAGGATTCTTCCTACAATGGATTTCAGAGATTTGTTGTGGTACAAAGAAGAAGTGTCTAATTTGGCCTAAGTAGCCCTTTAGTTTTCTTTTGATTATGTCGTTTTTATTGTTTGTTTTGGATGTTTAACACCTTTGAAATGTTATATTCTTAATTTTCTTTTTTTTATTAATAAAACTGCCTAGTTCAAATTTCAAAAAAATATTAATTAGTTTTGAGTGTTGACGTGGTCCATAACTAGAGTTGTTCTTTTTACTAATATTATCTCTAATATTTAAATCAGAGTTTTTTTTTTTTTTTGAACAATTCTATATAGGGAAACGCAACAAAAGGGAAAATGCAAACTACATAATTACAATACAATAAGTAGATCATATACATATGTATAATAATGATTAATGCACTGACAAGTAATGGACAAAATAGTGATGTTCTCAAATCTCAACTCTTCAAATATTACAATAACAATTATCTCAATCTAGTTAAGATTCAATTTGAATTTTTAAATTTTAACCTTACGATTCAAATTCTTTTTTGCTCTGCCCCTAATTTTTAAATTAGCTTGATGAAGGGAAGTAATGAGTTTAATTCGTTCATAGAGAGTTGTAATCTCATCTACTTGCCCATTAGAGGTCGCAGTTAGAGAAGTAGGTTGGTTAGATTCTTACTGTTATGGGATTACTTCGCTCAACTTCTCAGTGGTACTCTTTAGTGAACAAGGGATAGGGATCCGAGACTTTTTAAATTTGTGAATATGTGGATCAACAAAGAAGGCGTAACTGCGTAAGGACATCGTTAGGGAAGTGTTTTGTGTTAAGAGTGTTAAATAAATTTGGAGCAGGCTGCTCTTCGAGACTGGAATCGGGAGAATTGCGAAGATTTCTATGGTTGAGTTTGTTTTGGATTAAGGCTTCCTGAGCTGATCGGATCCTTAGCATTGTAGGGTGGTGGAGTTCTCCGCGGTGTGGTAAAGTTTCATCCTCGACCGTTATTTCTGTTGAAGCTGGCTGGTCTCCTCCTATGACAGGTTTCGTGAAGTTTAATGTTGGAGGCTTTGTTAAAGAAGGTGTGGCAGGTTCGGGTGGTGTTATGTGAACGGAGGCGGGTGTAATTAGGACCCTGTCTTTTCGGTCCATTTGTTGGTTGTGGTGGGGAGTATGCACTATGCAGTCTTGCAGGCAATCAGAACTGCGTTGGAGATATTTTTACAGGCCGATTGGGTTGGGAAGAAGGCTTTGGTTATTGAGATCGACTCCCATGTTGTGTTGGAATGGCTTAGTAATGTCATTAGTAGTCTTTGGAAATGGTGGAAGGTTTTTTTGGAGATAGGCAGATTAGTTTTTTATCTTATAATGGTCAGCTGGTCCGGGAGGAAAGGAGATGTAATTGGATGGCTTGCTTTCTGGCAAAAGTTAGGGTGGTGCATAGGCAGGCTTTTTCAAGACGTGGTGGTGACTATTTTGGTGGTATTTTACTTTGATTGTATCTTTTATATTTGCTGGTTGAGTTGGGCGTGGGGATACAATATTTGTGGTAATTATGGTGTATTGTTGTGTGTTTCTTTACTTGCATGAGCTGTACTCTTTTTCTCCATTTAATATTAAAAATATTTTTAATGAGACACTCATTCAGAGTTGATGTGATTATTAATAATAAATAAAATCTCTATTGATGAGCAAAAAAAAATACTAACTTTAGTCAATTTAAAAAATAAAAACACAAAACTTGAAACTTGAAACTATAAACCCTGAACCCAAAAACTAAAACCCTAAACTCAAAACCATAATTTCAAAATATAAAACCCGAAACTGTAAACTCGAAACCCTAAGCCCTAAACCTTAAAGTCTAAATTCAATGTTTGAATTTAAGGTTTAGGGTTTATAGTTTTAGGTTTATGATTTAGGATTTATGGTTTATTGTTTAGGGTTTAGGGTTTAGGGTTTAGGTTTTTTTTAAAATTAACTAAGGTTGATATTTGATATAATTATTAAAAAAAAAAAAATAAAAAATAAAATATATATCGAAAATAATTTAATTGAAATTTTATTTTAAATAATTTATAATTATATGTTGAGTCCTTGAGATTTTTAATATTTATTAATCAATTTAATGGTGTTCAACGATGTTTAACGTTAGTAGTGTTCAGCAGTATTCGTCGAGCGTGGTAATATTTTCCTTAATTCCATACCTCTTCATTTTTGTTTTTTCCGGGGCAGTTGTACAATAAACTATTCTAATTTCATGGTTGGATAACATCAATCTCTGAACGAATCCACTAGTAAAGTGTTAAACTGTTAATTTTTATCATTAAACTCCATTTTTATAATTTTAAAGCTACGTATAACTTTAGATTACATTTTATGTATTTTTTACTAAAAAATATATCTGACAATCATTTTCTTTTTTTATTTTGTTTACGAACTTTTGAAATATTCGCTTATGGTTATTCAATTCATAAATTAAATACCAATAATGTTATATAAAAAATACTTTTGAAAAAATTAGACTTTATCCTTCCAAGGGTCTAATTCAAGGGAGGGAGAAAATTGAAGCAAAAAGGACGGAACGCGGTTGGAGTTGGGCTGTGGCCCCTGATTTGAGACATAACCGACGACAAATGCGCGATAAGTGAATAATTAGAGAACCTATTTGTTAAAAAGTTGTCATAAAAATCCATGGTCTGTGTATATCCCACCGACAAATGAAACATATCCCGCGAGTTAATCACAGCAAAATATCATTAATTTTTGTCCACTCAATAATTTTTCTTAGTTTTGGAATTAGACGACATGAGTAATGACTTTCCTAATTTTGCTGCGTCTAACGGTTGATTGGAATTATTTGAATGCCAATGATTTATCATATTCGGAGTTGATCTTATAGTGATATCAAGAGATGGGATATAGCAGTTTGAGATGTTGATGGATGAGCAGACGGTCGATGGATGCACCCAATGTACAAGGTCAAGGGAGTTTTAATAAAAAAGGTATCGCCCGATCATCTCACCTCAACTGTCGGGCCAAAAAATTATATTGTCAAGGAATCATTAAATTCTTTCTAAAAAACATATTCAATAAAATATACAGCGTCATTATTTTTATATATTAATATTTTAATTTTTAATGTGAAATTAATATCTCACATATTTCTAGACGCGATAATATAACGAAGAAATGAATCGAAGAGTAGTTGAAATGCTCACTGCACCCGCATGTATCGTCAATCTTCGCACTGGACATATTCCACTGGTCTGGGTCACGCCTCGGGTTCCTTTTATCCACCTTGAATTGGTCTATACCAATACCATCTTACAAGAAGGTCGATCAGTTGAAATATCTAAATACAAAATGAATTTAAAATATCTAAGAATTTCACTAATTAAACACTTCGACAATAAAAATTATTTTTTATGACAATACCGACTAAAATGTTAAAATTTTAATGCGTTGGCGTTATAGCTCATATGATAATACACGTGTACTTCATGCTAATTTTTTAATTTATAAACTTTTTTTTATATTTTCTAATCTTTCATGTTAAATGGTGTAAATATTATGGGTAAAGTTCACAAATGATCACTATCAAAAGTTACAAAATAGACATTAAACTTTGATTTTGTTACAAAATGAGTATTGAGCCGTTAGATATCATTAACAACCTAACGACGGGCTGACTGGGCAGCTAAGTAATATATTAGTTGTTACAAAATGGCTATTGAACTTTGTAAATATTACATAATGATTATTGAACTATTTAACTGTTACAAAATGATCATTGAACTATTTAATTGTTACAAAATAATCATTGAACTCTTTGATTGTTATAAAATGATCAGTGAACTATTTAATTTTACAAAATAATCATTGAATCAACTAATTGTTACATTGGTCTTTCGATGTTAAAAAATAATTTATTTTCCCCAACAAAAATTTGAGTGTGTAAATGTATAATTGATGTATGGAGGTGATCACAAGGACTAAGACCGGGTCTACCGAGCCCTAACAAAACGGCATTTACTCTCCTCCAACTCACATAGAAAACTCCTTCCCCCATGGGATTGGGATGCCTTTTTAAGTTTCAACATATACTTATAATTAAAAAATCCAGATCTAAAGGGAATTTAACCCCCAACAAAGTTGACATTATTACCTATTTTCCATGCCTTTTATTATTATTAATTTACAATCTAATAAAATCAAAATACATATATTATAATGGTACAAACCAAAACCGGCAATAGCCGGTCCAACAGATTCTCAAAATTCAATATTTTGATTCATAAAACAATTGCTTAGCGAATCCTGTTGATATCTTCTGCATTCTGGTTTATAGAATAACCATTTGATAAGTAAATTAATATCCTTAATTTGGAAGATCTTGATCAATATTTTGATTTTCTTGGTTTTAGGTCTGGAATATATTATTATTCTTGGCGTTGACACGTGGGCAGGACAGTTAAAAGTGTAGTTTTTAATTTGTTTCCCTGTGTTCTACATCACAGCCAAGTGATTTAAACCTTGTGTGGTCATATTTATTGGCAGAGCACACGCATTGTGGTTTCATATTGTGCTTCGTCGTTACAACAAACCAAGCAGTTTTTTTTACTTGTAAAAGCCAAGCCAGTGGCTTATTCTCCTGTTAATCCCTATATTACCCTTTTGATTATGCAAAATTAAAGATGGACCCAGTATTCTATTCTATTTTCAGCTGATAACAACAACCCGATTGGTAAGAAAGGGCAGTTTAGGGCATGTAGATTAAGGAATAAATATAGAAAACGGGCAAGCCAAGCATGTTACATGTCTTTCATGCATACGTTTTTATTAATTTTTTATTTGCCCGTTTTCGGAGAAAAATAAATCAATAAAAAAACAAAATTGTTAATTTTGATCGCAAGTAAAAAAAATATTGCTGTATTGTATCACAGTATATATCTGTTGGTGGTGGAATGCTTGTCACCTACTCTTTATTTAGTTTTATATGCTCCTTTCTCCCACCAGGGAAAACCAGAGCCCAGAATCCACACATTTCCAGTTTCCGACATAAAAACTGTATATTATGGACAGACATAAGTGTAAGTTATGTTCCAAAAGCTTTGCAAATGGAAGAGCTTTGGGTGGTCACATGAGGTCTCACATGTTCAATCTTCCACTTCCTCCCAAAGTTGTAACGAATCAACCCAGAAAAGAGTCGGGGTCGGTTTCGGATTCGTATTCTTCGTTGTCTTCATTAGATGAAGAAGAAAGGCGAGAGAAAGGACAGTCATATGGGCTTCGAGAGAATCCAAAGAGAAGTGTTCGGTTGGTAGATCCTGAGTTTGTTGATGCTGGCTCCGTTGTTCTTCAAGACAGAGAAAGTGAGACCGAGTCGTCTAAGAACCCAACTCGGACACGATCTAAACACACTCGGAGAATACAAGCAAATCAAAGAGAAGAAGAAAGGAAGAAGCTTAAAGTTAACAACAACGACAACCAGCTGAGTTGGACCGAGTCTTGGGCTGAGCCAGAACCGGTGAGTTTGATCTCCGACACAACAACCGAAGATGTCGCTTTCTGCCTTATGATGCTTTCCAGGGACAAATGGAAAAGCAAAGTACTACATCAAGATGACGATGAAGAAGAAGGAACAGAAATAGAAAATTATGAATTACGACAACAGTACTTCAAATCAAGCAAGGTTAATAGAACAAGTCGAGGTAAGTACAGGTGCGAAACGTGCAACAAAGTTTTTAAATCATACCAAGCACTGGGTGGACACAGAGCGAGTCACAAGAAGATGAAACCTTACTCGCCGGCAACTCATGGAACAGAGTTGGAACCGGACAAGAAAATCCACGAATGCCCTGTTTGTTTAAGAGTCTTCTCATCAGGACAAGCCCTTGGCGGACATAAAAGATCTCATGTAATAACTGGTCAAGTAGCAACCCCTGTAAAAAGTTTCAGAAAGTTAGGAGACGGTTTTATAGATCTTAATCTCCCTGCTCCGGCCGATGACGACGATGCCAGCCAAATCGAACTTTCCGCGGTGTCTGATGCTGAATTTATCAACCACATCAAGTGACCAACATGTTTTACAACAATGTTCGATCCAAATCCAGAGGTAAAAACACCTATTTTTGTCCTCCATAGTAAATTTTAGGCTTTGTTAAGGCCTTGTTTCTTGTTATTCATAGACTTTCTTCTACTCTGTCCTAACTGTAGTTCTTTCCTCTGGATTGTAAGAAACCTGGTCATTAATTTAGAACTTCCCAGGAAAGACCAAATTGTTAGACATGCCTTGTGTTCATTTCTTGGTTACTATTGGATTCAACTGAGGTTTTAATGAAGAGCAGCACTGCTTGTTGATGGGTTCCCACATTTTCTAAACCCAGTTTTGTTTTGTTTTGTTTTTCCTCAATGCGTGAAAAGAAGCTTCTCAAAAAAACAAGAAATTTGTTTGTTTGTTTGTAAAAAGGTGGGTTCCATTGGGCGCTAGTGAAGATCATCACAGATTCCATTACAGGGTTTCTCCGCTTAGCAGTTATCAGCTTCTTCTGTTTTATGTTCCCATGTTCTAACAGCATTTCATTTTGGTGCCTGTTTTGTTTTTCTTTTCCTCCCTCTATTTTCTGCCTGAAACTGTTTCATATGCTTTACTTACAAATCTGCAAAGCCAGTACATTTGGTACAGAAACAATATTCAATGAAATAGCCTTCAAGTTGAACCTGATTTACCATAAATACATTTCCATATAACAGAAGAGTAAAAACTAAAGGAAAAAAGAAAACCAAAATCCCATGTTCATAATTATAGATTTACTGAGAGAACAACATTGTCTGTCTTAGCTTGGATAAAAACAAAGTATCCTACTGACTCAAGATGAGCAGTGTTAGAAAAAAAAACTTGGAGTCAAATTTATAATATATGTAATAAATTCCAAGGCGGTTGGAAGGTAGAAGTGCATTTTCTTTTCTTCTGTTTAGGGGAGAAGAGTGTTAATGAGTGGGAAATGAACAAATTTGGAGGTGGTTAAGTAGATGCTCACTGCCCCATTATGAAATGAGTGAGATTTAAGAGAGTAGGACCGGCGTGACAATGTTCATTCTTTCAGGCAGTGGCTACTGTAACAGATGCAACGAGTGAGTGTGCAATCTCGATTCCCATTACTTTGACACGTAATGAGGCGTTTAGTTCACGAAATATAAGATTATATTTGAGAATAAGATTATCGGAATGTATCATTATTTGACACATTACTAAGAATGGTACATTATCATATTTGGTTTATTTAATGTGAATATAAAATTACAGTGTTTAGTTGAAGGAATAGAATATTAAATAAAAAAAATTATCAACTTGTCCTTATGATATATTTTCTTTTTAACGAGTTGAACTTTCAATTATTAAATAAAAAATATTTGAATAAAAATTATAGAACTATTTTCGTTATATTATTTAAAATTTGTAAAAAAATTATATTTATAATATAATTAATATATTAAATTATTTTTAAAAATGTTTCCTTTTTAATTTTTTAACTGTAAAATGCTAAATATTTAATATGTTTAAATTTTTAATTTTTTCTTACTTTTGACCATTTATCAAATAAATTAAAGTAAATAATAAAACAAACCTAAAAGTAGTAAAAATGATAAAAATAAATTAACCTACTAATTTTTTAAAATAAAAATATCTTATAAATCAAATAATAAAATTGATAACATTGTATTCACTCTCAACCAACATGCAATCTCATCTTATAACCCTGTAAATATCATAAATACAATATTAATAAAAATATATTAAATATTACAACATTATTTAAATACATGCAACACCATTTATATATTAAACTAATATTAAATAAAAATATTTAATAAATTTACACCATAAATAATTAGTCACCTAATTAAAAATGCAATAAAAGATCAACATGAACACAATTCATTGTATTAAGGGCAATATTATTCAAAGGGGAAAGAATTGTGTAATACCTAAAAAAATGAGGGGAATAGTATTCCCACCCTTTGGGAGGAAAAGAGACACTATTGGAAAAAGAATAATACCTCATAGTGAGAATCTTTCTAAACCAAACATGGGAATGTAAGTTTGAAAAAAATTAAACCAAACATGAGAATGTATGTCTGAAAAAAATTAAACCAAACATGGGAATGTAAGTCTGAAAAAAATTATTACCCCTGATAATTATATTTTCCGCGAAACCAAACGCACCCTAAAAGTATTTGTGTTTGACACTTGAATACGAAGATACAATTCCGAGAATCTTTTCATATATATGAAAAGATTAAAAAATTAATCATCTAACTATGTGTCGAATGTAGGGGTGATAATGAGCCGAGCCCGAGCTTGGTCAGGCTCGGCTCGGAAACAGTGTTATTGGGCTCGGCTAGGGCTTGAGGCTCGAGCTCGGATCAGAAACAATACTATTGGGCTCGGCTCAAGCTCGAAGCTCTTCAGGCTCGGCTTGACTCGACTCAAAATGGACAATTTTGCTATATTTTTTTTATAAAAGATAGGCCTCGGTAAAAACCCCTTTCATAACCAACACTGAAACGAAATTCAATATCGAGGAAGGAGAAAAGAATGGCCAATTTATTTTAGTTAATTTATTTTTAGTGGATTTTCCTCTAATTTATTTTATTGCTTTTCTTTTGCTAAAGAGATTACTTTTGGTGTATATGTAGCATATATATAATTATTCCGAGCTTGTTCACGAGCTTTTCGAGCCGAGCTTGGGTCGGCTTGGCTTGTTAAGGTCTCGAGCCGAGCCCGAGTCGAGCTCACTCGAAACGAGCCCGAGTAGCTCGCGAGCCGGTCAGGCTCATTATCATCCCTAGTGGAATGTATACATACCCAAATATGATGCTTACACCACAACCCAAATAACATAACATACAAACACAATAACTTTACTTGTTTGTTTCTTATTTCTTCCATGTATGCTATATCATTATATTTTAGATAGCAAAGCTTAATCCCTACTTATGAGAGAGCTTCATTGGAAGTTGAAATGTATTGGTTTATAGACAATACAGGGCTAATTTTTTTAGTATAAATATTAGTATCAATTTTATTGGTTGATTACTATATTGTATACTGCAGAGACTTATTATAGAGAAATCATATTAATTTAATTTATGCTATTTAAAACGTCAAGATTCGAACCCTTAACTATTGCTTAATAAATCTAACTTCTTATCTCACTAAATCAATTGGTTGTTGGTTAACATTAGTATTTTTTTAGATATGGTTTATATATTCTATTATGTTAGATAAGAAATAAGAATATTTTAGACTTGTGCTATTTTTATAATTTATAATATCTAACTATGGTTGTTTGATATTTACTAAAAAATTAGGTATTAAAAAATTAAATGATTTTTTTTTGAAAAAGGAATATATATTTATATTAGCCAATGGCGTCTTCAATTACAATGGTGGTAGTGCATTCTGGACAATCAAAATAGAAATACGAACAAGTTTGTGTGCTGAATGCCCAAGTAGAGTGTGCTGCAACATTGGCTGATCGGTTACGGAAGGCCACACAGATATGAGGATGTTGAGCGAGTATTACTCGAGTTTTCAAATAATTGAAAATTAATATTTTTAATGGTTTATTTTTAAGCATGTTTGGTAATCTAAAATTAAACACATCTCTTAGAATTTTTTCAATGAAAAATTGCAAAATGTTAAGTAAATAAGCATATTTTTTATTAAGTAGTGTTTCAATAATATTTCCAAAACAAATGTTAGAGTTCGAACCCACACAAAGAGTAAAACAGATGAGCATCCATGGCCACTAGGCCAATTAGTAGATCTAAAGTAGATAAACATACTTATCACTTAATGGATAATATTTATAATATTTTTTATTTCTTTTAACTATATTATCTTTAAAAAATTACGTTTATCAAATAATTGAATTATATTTAGTTTTAATTTTAAACAAAATGCCAAACAAATTTATAATTTAAATTCACCACTTAATTTTTTATCACTTAAACTTTTTCAATTTATCAAACAAAAAAAAACTCAAACTTTAAAATTTTATTTAGATATTTTTTATATTTTTATTATACTCAAATAAGCCATTGCTTCTTTTTTTTCCTATAAGGAATAAGCATCCATTTTTTATATTTTTATTATCCTTTCTTGTTGGTCCCTCAAAACACAAACGCACGCGCACACAAGAGAAGCTAATGCAATTAAAAGGGTAATAAATAAATACATAAATTGCTCATCAAGCAGCCATGAAAGAAAGACTTAATCTAATTGCTATAGATGATATCACTTTCAAACAATGAAAGCCAAATTAATATAAACTTCAAGTTCATAATTATATAGAGTATATGTTAAAGCTTTCAGTTGATACTCTCCTCTAGATTATGGGTTCGATATACATTAGGAGCAAATTTCCCTTCCCCTAAAAATTGTTTTAAAAAAAGCCATACCCTATGGCTATAAAGTCAATATAAATTCTAGATTGGTCCCAATAAAAGAAAAGCACATGATTGAGTCAGTATTTTCATACTATAAGCAGCTGGTTTGGCAATATCAGCTTTGTTTCATTGTTTTCAATTATACACAACCATTTAGGTGTAAAATGGGCTGTTATAATGCAAGTGGTTTAGTTTTTTCAACTCCCACTTAAAAGCTTACCCTTATTTTGAAAGGTTGGAAAAGGGATTCCAAAGGAATTAAGACTTGGTTAATCCACAATTAATTAATGTAAACTAATACTAAATGTTCAACTATTATATGATTACTTATCAATTATGGTGACCAAACAAGGCAGGCAGACACATCACGAAGCTGTAGGAATAGGAATGGGATGACTGCTTGAATTGGTTGGGTCATGGGTCGGCTCTTTTGTTACCTTCCCAAAAGGAATTATTAAATATGATGATGATATTCTAACACTCCCCGCTGGTCAACCACTCTTTTAATTTGCCTGAGAAAACCCATCCAACGAAACCCAGCAGCTCAACATTGCTCCTCTTCTTCTCCCTTTCTCAAAGTTTGAGAAATTATTTTCTGATCCGTCACTCCATGTTATTTATGGTTTTGGTCAATAAAAATTATCAACTTTATTTTTTTATACCGTTAATTCATTAAAAAATAATTCTTAAGTCCATGTTTACTTACAGAAAATGCAAGGATTCGTTCTTAAAAAATATAATGACAGATGGAGAATAGTAAAAATAAACAATTTTCATTGTTAGAACCACAAATAACATAATAAGACAGTTTCATATAATATTTTCCCCTCAAAGTTATAGCAAACGCTTTATTTCTTCATCATTGATTTTTTTTATATAGTTTGCAAGTGTACAAACAGCATTCTGATTTACACACATAAGGATATATGATTATATTTTTTTGAGTAAATTATATAGTTAGGTATCGTTTATTTTAGCCATCGAAAAAGTTTATTTTAGCCATTGAAAAAGAAATATTTACAAACAGGCCATCAAAGTTAGGTATCGTTTTTATTGTAGTATCCCAACTATCAAAACTTTCATCTTAGTTCCTCGTGGTTAATTTTAATTAGTGGAGAAATTATATCATGGGTCTGGCTTATCACATCAACGGTGATCCTATTGTAGCGACTATTTTTTTGAAAGTGCTACGAAAAATTATAAAAATCGTGTTTGGGGGAAAGTTCCCCACTTTTATTGAAAATATTAAAATAGGAGAATTTTCAAGAAAACTCGTATTAAAAAAAAGAGTCGCCACCGGTCACTTGGATAAGGTAGACCGGACACCGAAAACAAAACCAGAGATTCAAATTAGGTTCGGGAGTTGATTACGCACGGGGAAGGGTTAGCACCCCCGCTACGCCCAAAATTGGTACCAAATAAATTCTTATCGTATTTATAAAGAAAAATAAGAATTTGGTTTAATTTAATTATTAATTCCTAAAAAGCAAGTTTCGAATGTTAATTTTGCCTTAATCCATGGTACCAAAGGAGATGAACCCGGAAACCGGAATGACACTCCCACTAGAATACCGGGATAAAAGGCCTACAATTACGACAAAATAAAAACATGGGAAACAATGCATAAAAAGTACGTGGATATTATCAAAAATAAATAATATAAATATACCAACAAATAAAAGACGAACAAATAAATTTACATACATAGAATACTATTATGAGATTAAATAAATCTATTTTATGATATATTACACGTATAAAAGATGCATAAAATAATATATTAGAACCACATTTTACAAAACATTGCATAACAAGTCGCACATGTGGTTATACTATGTATTAATATACATATTATTTTTTGACAAAAAACATAAATATGCATAACTAGAATTATCTGTTATATACACAATATGCTTTGAAATACCAAAATATGCATAATAACTAATATATAAAGAACATATATACGTATATAGCGTATAGAAATACGCATAGCTGATAGACAATATAAACACGGTATATATAACAACTTTTATTATTTAGAAGTATGCCAAAGAAGAAAAAAAGGTATTATTTAATATATAGGTAATATGCACGTACTTAACATACAATATGATACTAGAACGAATACGCAAAAATTAAATTAAAAGCAACAACAAGGTAGCAATATGTCGAACAAGAATATGTGAAACATAAAAACATGTATCGAAGAATTAAAAAAATTATAAACACATGTAAGCATAATAGAAGATGGAAATTAAAGAAAAAAGTACTGAAATTGAATTAAAATGAAAATGCAGAGCTAAAATTAAATAATACATATGACCAGGGACAGAAATGAGAAATATACCATAGGATTAGGGACTTAATCGAAAGAAAATCAGAACTTTTGAGGGCCAAAAAGAAATTAAACCGTTTGGTTTTTAATTAAATCAGACAAGGGACTAGATTAAAAACCTTTTAAAAACTCCGAGGACCACTGAATGAATTTTAAAAAACGGAAGGGTACCGAAGCAAACACCAAAACGCAAAGGGACCACTTGAGTATTTTCCCTTTTTATAAAACCATATATCCTTTAATTTTAGGACGAAATTGTAAAGTTTCAAAAACAAATGAGGGCCTACTTTGTAAATTGACCATGCGGAGACCCTTACAGCATAATTACAGCATAATTAATTTGGGGTGGAAGAGTTAAACTGTGATTTACCCACTTTTAAAACAAAAATTTTTATAAAAAGACCCAACCGGTCTCAAATTTGGCTTTTAGCCATTTCAAAATTTTGCTTTTAAAAAAACCCCAGTTCATTTTATCTCAAGCCGAACCAAAAAAAAAAACTCTGGCAGCCCTCAGCCCTTAGTCGCCTCTAATCGTCCCAAAAAAAAAACAAAAACCCATTTTTTTGTTTTAAAACCCAAAGTTCCTTTTAATTTTAGAAAAACCCTAACCCTAAACGTTTCCCCCTTTTTCGGCTCATCTCGCTCGATTCAAGAGCCCGACGATTTGTTGCCGGAACAGAAACGACGGCAAAGGATAAACTCTAACCCTTTTTTGACTGTTACTATTATTATTTTTATATTAGAAAGCATGCAAGATTAAATGCGAGAGAATATATCTCTGAATGTGTTTTTGTTTTTTTATTCGATTCTGAAAGACTGGGTACAATAGGTTGAAAATCCCTTACAATATTATCCCCTTTGATTTGATCTTTTGCTTATAATCTTAAGCTTCATTTAATGTGTTTACTGTGATTGATTGCTTATTTCTGACTTCCCCTTATTTTTTGATTTTGCATGTTTGGTTGTTGGAGCCGGGGAGGGGGAGGCGTACGGCGGCAGCAGGCAGAGCGGCCACGGGGCTCGGTTGGTGGAGATGAAAGCAATCAATCAGATTTAATCTTGGCCATTAGATCTTATCTAACGGTTGAGATTGCTCGAGAGATGGACGACCAAGATTTGATCTAGGCGAAAGACGAGGTTGCACGAGATCTTGCCACATGGCACATGGGAGAACGAAGGGTCTCGCGCGTGGGAGACGAACGGTCCTGAGAGTATCAACGCGCGCCAGCTGGAGGGTCTTCACTTGATCTCGACCGTTGAATCAAATATTGATCTAAAGGTTAGGATGGCGATGGCTGCGAGAGAAAGAAATATAGATTAGGATTGATATATTTTTTAGGATTTTTTTAGTTATTAGGTTTGGTCAGGCCGATTTGGGCCTTGTAATAAAACATTTGAGTTTGTAATATGGACTGAACATTTATAAATAGTTTGAGTTTTTATATGATCTAATTATATAATATATATAACCTATTAACAACAACAACAATAATAATATATGCATATAATAATACATACAAACATAAGCAAACACATACACTTACATATATTCATATATACAGACATGCGTACATATATACTATACACATATATCCACACATAAACATATAAACATACATACTTGTCCATATATATTACCTATACACATTACGTTCATGCATACAACATACATACATAATAAACACATAAATATTCATATACCATACTAATACATACACATGAACCCAGACATTAATAAATATGTACTAACATATTAACTATAATTAATTAATAGCACTATAATATTTACAGGCTAGACAAAAATGAGTGATTACACCTATCCAATGAAAATTATCCAATTCATCATTATTTTTCATGCCATTAATTCAATAATATAATAACTTTAAAAAAACTACTTTTAAAATGACATGAAAAAAATTAGTGAAGATTCACTTGTTGGAAAAAATGATGAGAGAAAAAAATGGTGAAGTGAGTGATTTTTATTGGTAAGCTAGGCTCATGATATAATTTTCTCAGTTAGTGATATGTGTTCTTATAGTGTGAAGACATATGTCGAAACTTAATTGGTTGAAAAATGTGTAAAAAAACATTTGTCTTTGGGGTTAAACCTAGGATTACCCAAATTACCAAAAAAATCACCAAACAACTTAACCTCCAAACTCAAGCATCACATTTAGCAAATTGTTTGGTACAAAATAATTTAGGTAAAACTGGAAAAAAAAAGTCTTGAATGAAATTAATTACATTAATTGTGTACAAGTTATAATTTAAACTAGAGTTCAAATTAATTACATTAATTTTGTGTAAAACAATAAATTAAAAAAAGTAAAAAAAATAAGAAAATAAAATAACTAAATGATTTTTCTTACAATTAAAGAAATTAAATTAAAAACCATTCTTTTGTTTTACAATTTTATACTTGTTTTAATAGAGTTTACGTTAGTCAAAGTGAACATTATTTTGTTTTACAAGTTTATACTTGTTTTAATAGAATTTATGTTAGTCAAGTAGATATTAAGATTATTATAAATTTATCAAAAAATTAAGAAAAAAACTAAATGTTTAAATATATATCTAAAATTAAATTAAATTTATCAACGATTTAAAAGTTTACACAATTCTAAAATATTTTCTTCGTATATTTGTTTGAAGCAATAAATCATCAACTTTTAATAATGTACAAAATTATATCACGTGTGATTAAACCAATAAATTAGTTCCGCTGTGAGATGAATTTCTGACAACTCTTTATAGAGGAAAGCCTTTCAAGAATCGGACTCTACCACTCAACTTGGCGTGACTGCCGCTGCGTCCCTCACGGTTACTGCTAGTCTACTTAATTAAGTCAACACCAATTTATATTAGGGAAAATACCTTCCAAAGTCTCATAAAAAGTTTCACTTACCTCTATAAATCCGAGTACATTGTGCACTTCAACGCAATTGGACACTTGTCCTCTTAACGCCTTCAAATATTACAATAACAATTATGTCAATCGAGTTAAGATTCATTTTAAATTTTTAAATTTTGACCTTACAATTCAATTTTTTTTGCTTTGCCCCTACTTTTACCATTTCTATTTAACTTTTTTAATACTTGATCTTAATCTCAGGGAGTTTATGAGATTTTCTTCAAACTTGAAGGAGATAAGTGTGTATTTTTCAAACCATTCAAGATAAATGGAATTTACACCAAATTTTAGAAGACTAAGTTAAATTACTTCACGGACCGGAAAGGCACTTTACTAACAAGACGAATCAAAATTCACCTCAATAGTCAATGGTCGATCTATTCCTTTGAACTACTTGAAAATTTAAATGTCTCTATCCCAAGGTTAAATTACTTCACGGGTCCCTCTACTATAGACTTTAAAACAAATTATTTTAGTCTATCCGTAAAACTATGTTTTACCATAATTTATTGGCTGCCGAGAGTTGTTCTTTTAGGGACAGTGTGTCTTTAGTCCACGCTATAAGACTCCATGATTTCACGCCCCTTCCTATACAAGTCACACACACTCACCCACACACTACCAAATCAATGGTTATCCCATGGACGAAGGTATGATTTCATGTCAGATGGTTGCGAATGTTTATATTTAATAAAACTATGCATGTGTCATACCCGAATTTTGACCGGACAAGTAAATAAATAAAATAATAATAGAAATAAATAAATAGTCCATAATAAATAAATAGTCCAAACCGTCCAAAAAAATGTCCAATTACATTCATAAAAACCCCAAAGCCCAAGTACAAATTCATAAAACCCATTGACAGTTACAAAAACCCATTACATTTGTTTTCCCGCCCAATTACATTTTGTTTATCAGATAAAAGCCCAAACAAGCACATTGTGCTTCTTTTTCCCGCTCAAATAGCCACGTGGCACTCTGTTAGTGGTTCATTTAGAGTTCACCCGGATTAAACTCATTCCCTCTCTAGCTGTCAATAGCTGATAGTACCCATGACGTCACTCCCCTGCCCACCTATAAATAGGGAATAGAGAGAATTTGTCAGTCATTAATAACAATTATTAAAAAAAAATAAAACATAATAATTAATATTGTAATAATAAAGGGAGAGAGAAAGTGTTACCCCTCAGAAGCCGAACCGGTATAGGAGCCAAATCGTCGCCGGAGTTAAATGGACGATCACCGGTCATCGAAAGGTCGTCGAAGAAAAATCAAAATACTGAGCGAACGTTGCCAATCCACCACCGAAGAGGTAAATCTCTTCACTTTTTTCGATTACTTGCGACAAAGATAAATGTGTTAGTTTTAAAACCAAAATAAGAGTGAAAACAGTAACGAAAAGGGAAAATAAGTCAAGAACGGTGGTCGGAATTTTGTGGCCGGAGTTGAAGAAGTGAGGTTTCAGGTAGATCTAGGTTTAGATTTTGGGAAGTTTGGGTTAGATCCTGTTGGATTTGGGTAGATTTAGGGTCAAAGATCGAAAAAACGGAGAAAAATGATTTTTTGGGGGGTTTTTAAGGTTCCGACCTGCGGGCGGCCGACGATTAATGGTGGTCGAAGGTTGTAGGTGGTTGCCGGGAAACACATCAGAGTTTGATGGGGGTGGCGTTTTGGATTAGAGGGCGGAGCATACGGTAAAGGTTTGCCGAAAAGTTTGAAGCTCATCCGGTTCTTGAAGAACACGGATGAGCTTCATCCAAAAACGTAGGTTTTTTATCTGTTTTGGTTTGTTTTTCTGGGCACATGGAATTTGTGTTGAGAGGATTTTGAGTGATGAGAGAGAAGAGAGAGAATGGGCTGGGAAATTATGGTCGAGTTAGACTCGGTTTAGGCCATTTAAACTTATACCAAAATGGTGCCGTTTTGGGCACCGGGTCAAGAGGATCCGCGAGCTGAGTTGGGTCGGGTCACTAGATTCGCGCTTCTTTAATCGGATCTTCTTTGGTTTTGGCCCAAAGTTTGACATTTCTTTCAATTGGGTCCCTAATTGCTTTAAAATTGACTATCGCTTTGCTATTTTCTCAATTTAGCCCTCATCCCCTATGATTTGTACCCCTAGGTTTATGTAATTACAATTGGGTTACTGTAATTTTGTAATACCCTCGACCCGGATATCACATTTGGGCCTCAAGCCCAACCCATTACCATAAAATTTTGACCTAGTTTAGCCCAAACCGCAAACCCATTATGAAAATCCATTTGCATACAACCCAATAAAACATAATAAAAATTTGAAAACATATGCAATGGAGCTCTTTTTAAAATTACATTATAGACCTTTGACTCGATCGTTTGAAAATCTAAATACGATTTACAATATACAATAGGTTCGCACGAATACAAATCCCAAAGACCTAAGTACTGTACTCTGAAGAGACGAGGCGCTGGAATCCTTCCCAGATGGTGCTCCTTTAAGAATGTGCCAAACCTACTAACCTACAAATGGAAACAACAATTCCGAACACTGAGCTAACAAAGCTCAGTGGATACACCGCCACTCAACCATGCTTCATGCAAATCATAAATAAAGCAATGCAACAAGAATGATATCATGGCAAGATAACAATGGAGCTACCATATCTGTCTAAACTCATGGCATTATGAATGTATGATCACGCACACAGCTTGTACAAGTATCTCATACGTTTACCTAGCACCACACTAATAGCACCAATAACAACTAAGTGAGGTCCGCGTCCACAAAGCATCAGAATCCTACACTTGAGTGAGGCCCGCGTCCTTAAAACATCGGGATCTTACACTGCGAGTAAGGCCTGCGTCCACATAGCATCGGGATCTTATACTCTGAGATAGGCCCGCGTCCACAAAGTATTGGGATCCTATACTCAAGGGGATGAGGCCCGCGTCCACATAGCATCGAGATCCTACACCCATGCTCGGGATCTCTCATCAAGCATCTTCAAGTAAGGCCATCGTCCACAAAGCATCGAGATCCTATATTTGGGAGTCTTCAAGGTGTTGCAACACACTTAGGGTATCCAAATCCCAACAACAAGGGATGACTCGACTATCTAGGCATCCCATCAGCACACAGCAAGGACCCTAGTAACCACACAGCTCTAGACCTCAACACAAGGGTCTTACCGCACACAGCTCTAACACCCTTACCATAGCCCTATGGCTTTCTTTTTATTAATTACATTATCCCGTTGAATTATCTATTCATTAGCATACTTATAAAGGTACACATTATCCATTCTCATTAATTTATCTTATTATCCGACAAGACTCAACCTTATAGGCGCCATTTTCCTCACACAACATCCACGATCCGCCTAGGATCCCTATGGTTTACCACCTCACATAATTTACCCAAAATTTACCAAGTCATTAGCCATTCATTACTCGTACGGGGTTAAAATTTCCATTTCTCAGTTTTAATATTCATTTTACACTTTAACGGGCCCACAAGGCCCTTTGCTTCGAATTATAACACCCCCGAACGCCACCTCGAAATTATTGGGCAGATTGCCCAGTGAGTACCGATACTCCAAGGTGAGTATCGGTACTCCACTATAGGTATCGATACTCCCCAATGAGTACCGATACTCTAATTAGGTTCGAAAGAATTAAACCCCAAGCCGTACCGATATGCTACATACCGTATCGATACTAGGATCGCCTCGTACCGATCCACCCCGTATCAGTACTCTCACAAACGTGTACCGGTACGCTAAGCCTTTCCTAAGCAAGCAACAACGTGTACCGATACTCCCCTATAAGTACCGATACACCTACTAGATTCGAAAGAATTAACCCAAGGGAGTACCGATACATTACGTACCATACCGGTACTCAAAGCCTTTCCAAGCAATGTAACAGTGCGTACCGATACGCCCCCTTGCGTACCAGTACACGAAGGCGTCTCTAGAATCCTTACCTTACAAGGGGTACCAATACACGGGGAAGCGTATCGGTACTCCCCTTACAACTCTTCCTCAATTTACACTAAGGCGTACCGATATTCTAACCCCAGTACCGGTATGCAAGCCCAATTTTCAAACTTTGGGTACGAGTTTCACCTAGAAACCCTATTTAACCCCCATAGTTAAACCCTAAATCGATTCTACAAGTTATTGTGAAGATATTAAGTGGATTTCTACCAATTTTAAGCCTTGCAACATCAAATCTCCATTTTACCATTAAAAGGGTCAACCCAAAGCTTATCAAACCATAAACACCAAAACATGCACAAAGCTTATTTTTATGAGTTGCAGGAAACAATATGAATTAGTAGTGTACTAACCTCGAATTAAAGCTGATGAAGAAGCCCTCAAAGATCCATTCTCGTTCTTCTTCAAGCCCTCACCAAACACCTTCTTCTACCATAACCAACCATTTTTACCTTGGTTGGTAGATCTCTCAAAGCTGAACAAGCTTCCCTTCTTGCCCCAAATGAGATTCTTACTCAAACTCTCTAAGATTACACATTTTACTTCAACTTGGGTAGGAAGATGGATATGAGAAATAGGGAGAAGACAAAGGGACAAAGGTGACTTCACCCTCCAACTTTTTTGTAGAAATTAAAGCCCCTCATAAGCTCTTATTGTCTTTAATTATGCTTTTACCCATTTGCCCTTGTTACTTTCACCTTAGCCCAACAACAAACCCACAATACAAGCCCAAAAGCTTTTCTTCAAGCCCAACAAGGCTCTCAAGGCCCAATATCTCAACCCAAACGCGAAGCCCATGCCGCGATTTAACCCGATCCTCGAGTTTCGAAACCCGTGTCGTTACAAATTTGTAATTGGGCATTTAGAATTTTGTATCTTTTCAATTTAGCTATATAATAAAAATCAGTTTCAATGTTGTTTGTTTATTTTAATTATTTAAATTAATTGTTATATTTCAATGTAATTAATTTATATGTTTGTTTGCATGTTTTAAAATTAGCATATAATATATTTTATTAGATAATTAAATACACTTAGATATTAATTAATAGAGCCTTTAGTTTAGGTTTCTTTAATTAGGGTTCAATAATTAAATAAGATAGATAATTGTAGAAATTAAAAGTATATTAAATATGATTTTAGAATCCAAATATAGATGGTGCTCCATTGTTTACAATGGGGTGTTATCGCATGAATTTCTTTAAATTATATTTAATATATTTCTCACTTAAAATTGATTATTAATTTAATTTTTTAGCTAAAATCAATAATTAATACATTGTATTTAATTAAATGTATATCGAATAGAATCTTTGAGGTTCAAATCTAGATGGTGTTCCATTGTTTACAATGGGGTGTTATCTCAACCTTGGTCATAAATGTGTATATTCGATATACATTTTCACTTATAATTAAATAATAAATTGTTAGAGCCTTAATTAGGACTAGAACCTTAACTAATTAGAAGAATAAATTAATTACGAATGTGATTAATTTAAGGGCTTTAAATATATGGAAGATGTTCATGAAAATGACATTTTCTCATAAAAGCCATTAAATTAATTAACATTCATAGATTTAAATAATCAATTAAATAGAGCATTTTTAAGAATAGAACTTAAAATTGACAAGACAATAAAATATCATTCATTAAAAACCTTTTATGTTGGAAATTCATTTTTAAAATACGAATGGGGTGCCACCTAACGGGGTGCCTTTAATCTCGTATTCGAATAAAACGAATTTCCTTATAAAAGAATATATGCATTCATAATTTAAATTTAGTTAATAATTATGGGATAAATTAAATTCAAATTATTATTCGAAATGCTAAAATGCCACGTAAAATTAAATGTACCGATAATGGGCATTCTTAGGGGTGCTAATCCTTCCCTACACGTAACCGACTCCCGAACCCAATGTTTAAGACAGAATCTATGGGTGCCTTTAATCTCGTATTCGAATAAAATGAATTTCCTTATAAAAGGATATATGCATTCAGAATTTAAATTTAGTTAATAATTATGGGATAAATTAAATTCAAATTATTATTCGAAATGCTAAAATGCCACGTAAAATTAAAGGTACCGATAACGGGCATTCTTAGGGGTGCTAATCCTTCCCTACACGTAACCGACTCCCGAACCCAATGTTTAAGACATAATCTCTGGTTTCTTTTTCGGTGTCCAGTCTACCACGAAGTGATCGGTGGCGACTCCAAATGTTTTTTTAAGGATAAATAAAGGAAAATTCGGTTTAATACGAAAAACTCTAAATTTTCAAGATTAAATTAAAAATGGCTAAAAAACCCTAATTTATTAAAGATCGATCGCCAGACTATTTTTTACACGTCCCGATTTTTTCAAAAAATAGTCGCGACAACAGGAATTTGAAATTTTAAGAAGCGCGAGATTAAATCATCAATATAAAAAAATATGAGAATTTGAATTTCTAAGGGATGCGAATACCCTTCTAACACCCCTCGATCTATACTTAGTTGTCTCACATGTGATCATCTTACAGTTTGCTTAATTTGACCCAAAATTGCTTTTACATGGTCCCATGAAATCCATTAAACCTGGATCAAGCAAAGGCACACGTTGGTTCGTGCAGCAGGAGAAAAGGGGAAACCTGTCACCGCAACAATGTAACCCATGTTGCTGTTTTGTCTAGTTAAGAGACTCACACTCTTGGCCTTGGGATCTGCTTTTTCGGCTGCTGGTTTTAATACCATTTGAAAACAATTCAGACTGCATTTTTAAGAAATACATTATGAGAAAGGCAGGCAAAGGGTATACATATGCCTTTTTCTGCACGTTAGGTTGGAATACATAGCAAACCATTGACTAATCTTTGTGAATTCCCGTCCCTTTAACGCTTTCTTTTTGTAGTTTTTCTCCATGTCTGTTACCAATACGTCGGCCGCAGGTAAAATTGATTGGTAATTTGACTTCACCGTAGCAATGATACAAGGAAGAACCACCCATCAACACGGTGGCGGATCCATAAATATTTTTTAGGGTGAATACACATATGAACATCTTTAATCAGCCTTTGAATTACAAGTGGATAGGCCACTGCATTGACAGCTGACTTTCCAAAGGGAGCAAAGGCCTGGTAATTACTTTCAACCCTTGTAAGAAATCTGAAAATTCCTAAGTTGCATGACCAGCTATGGCAGGCCAATAGCAAACCTAGATGAAGCTAAAAAACATATTTATTTTCTATCTTTTTAGACAAGAACTGGTTTCAAAATGACAGATTTTGTCGACAAAAAGGTTGCAAATGCACTAAAGTAGTCGTGGGTCGAAGTGGTCGGTTTAGTGGGGGCATTTTACTTCCTTTGAAAAGCTCGGCACAAAACAATGAGTCCCCATTTTGTTTTTTCTTACTAAATTTCCATGGTGAAGAGGTTTCTGAATCTTCACTGGCATTGGTAAATCACGCCTACTCATTACGCAATGGACTTTGAACTGTGAAAATTAGGCTACCGACTTGCCCTCTTGCCTCTGGATTTTGTCACCAACTTGACTACTTAGTTAAGAACTTGATTATGACAGATAATCGTAATGGCGTTTTTTTATTAAGAGTTGTTAAGTATGTGCCATAGACAAAAGTTTTTGGTGAAACAAAATTTGATTAGGGTGATGTATATGACTCAGCTACTGCAGGCCACCAGCATAGGATGAAACAAACAAGTATTAGATTCAGAATAGAATTAAAAGGGGACAGAGAATTGGGTGGTCAAACAATAATGATGTAGTGTTACCTTACCCTTCTACGTTTCCAACATTTCATTGACAAACTTTTTTTTTATTTGATGAGATGTAAAAGTAGGCGTACAATCTTATAGGTTAATATTTGATGAACCTAGATAATAATTTTATATTTTATTAATTGATCAAATAATAATAATAATATCATTAAAGTAAATTTAATTTTAATTCTATAACATATGACATCATTTAATTTACTAAAAAAATATTTGTACAAATCTTTTTATATTTGAGAAATGATAATAATAGTTAACCTAAAGAACAATTATAATACTAAGAATGAAGAGAGAGTTATTGATGAGAAGTAACATTACGGTGGATTTTTTCTCTCTAATTATTGGTAATAATTTAGATTGAATATTGTAAATGTATATTATGAGTAATTTTAGACGCAATTAGAAAGTCACCACGTAATTGAATTTGAGTGTAATTATACAGTTGTAGTATGTTTGGACAATCGTAATGAGTTGCGAGTGTTTTTTAACAATTTCTACTGAGGGAGAGGAAAAGGAGAATTTTACTCTTACTGGGTCTTGAACACACAACCTAAAGGCATTGCAGGTCTTGTTGAATTAGGTGTAGTTGAAGATCTTCAGTTAGACAGTTACACTCTTCAATTTTTTGGTGTAATTATACAGGTAATTACACTATTCAATTTTATAATTAATTTTATTTTAAAATGTAAACTTATATAATTGTGTAGTTACAATTTGTACCGTCAAACAACACATGAGAAATTAAGATGTAATTACACTCTGTCAGTCAAACATGCCTAGAAATTAAAAATTCATGTATTATGTAATTACTAGGGTGATAATTACATTTTCATATAATTACACCATGGATATCCAAATACGTCCTAACGATTTTTATATTTTTTCTTATTAAGTAATGTTACAATAACATTTTCAAGGTAAATGTTTAAAATTTGAACCCACACAAAATTTAACAGATGAACATCTATAACCATTATGTCAATTAGTGAATCTCAATATTTTTTTTTGTATTTTATTACGTAACTAACTGAGTTACTATGATTTAATTCGTAACACCAATGGGAGATTTTATGTAGTTTGCACTTGGATTTTAATTTTCATTTAAACATATTGCATATCTAAATAAAATTCCGAAGTTTTCATTTTAAATGATGCCCACGTCACAAGATGAAGCCCATATGTCTTAATACGGAAAGCTGCTAAACACTCACTAATTGGGTGCTTAAACCGAAACTGCTTGAGAGAATTGGGCCTTATTCCCATTAATTTTGAATAAATTAGTCAAAAAACAGCCCACCGTGGAATCACCTCTCTTTTTTAATGAATTTTCACAAAATGATATTTCATCTACACAGTTTAAGGTAAATTAAAAATAAACTGTGTTGAATAATATGCCACATCATCAAACTAACTAGAATTAACGGTTCAGTCACTAAATTGTAAAATTTTTAAAATTAGTGATCAAAATCAAAAACCCGAAACAAAAAAAACCAACCATGTAGTTTACCCTTGAATTATCTGAAATTAAAATGAAGACTTGATAGGATTTTTAGATATTGAAGGTTAAATTCATTAAATTATTTTTGAATTAGAATCGAATTAATAGAATATATAAATTTTAGAGATTAAAATTATTATTATATCATAAGACATCACTATCTCTGCTAATTTTTAAGACTGTGACCATTCTTGTAGAAAAATTAGTTAGATGACTAAAATAAAAAATTTAATAATTGGGTGACAAATGGTGTAATTTACCTCTTTTGATATTGTAGACATATTTTAGGGTGCTTTTGCTATGGGTAATCGGGGGTAATTATTTAGTTATGATTTGTTTGAAGAATTATACTCCGTAATTAATGAGTGTTGCAGAATTGGGTGGGGGTAATAGGGATCCGAGGAGGGATGAGAATTTGTTATTTGTTTACAAAACAAAACTTTTAGTCAATGCTGAACACGTGCTGGCAGATTGCACAAGGGAAGAAATCCTTACTTTTTAACTGTTTCCGAGTTGCGGCAAATCTGTCTGCTACTGCGCTTATTTCCTCTTTTTGTCTCAAATCTCTCTTCCACCATCTCCGTTTGCCAATTCTATATATTCCCAGGTAATTATCTCGATCTCCTTTTAATTATATCCCTAATTGACCCTCTTTAATCACTTTCATTCAATTCGCAATTCAACCCTTTATGTTAATGTTTATTTTTTTTATTTGGTTTAATTTGAATCGAAAAGAAATATTTAAAATCCCTTTTCTTTTGAATTTTCAGGGCTTAATTGGATTTGGGTTGTTTTAGATTTCGGTAAGCAGTATTTTGATATTTACATAATGAAAAGTGTTGTTTAGTTTATAGGAAAGAAGTGGAATCGTTGAAGTGGAGAATTAATAGGAAGAGTTCTGGGCTTCACCCCCTCTCCCTCCCCCTCCTTTTATTGTAGATGGCTTCTCCTCCATTTGAAGTGGAGGATCAATTGGATGAGGATTTCTTTGATAAATTGGTCAATGATGATGACGAATTTGATTTTCCTGGATCCACCCCTAAACATGTAGTAGAAGCTGCTGATTCCGAGGAAGTAAAAGCTTTTTCTAATTTGATTATTAGTGAAACGAGTCCTGGGGTTGTGTCTGGTGGAAAGGATGCTTATATCGGTACAGAAGATGAAAAGGGTGTAGAAAATGCCGACATTTCGGCATTATTGGGTGCTAAGGAGGGTAATGTGGCTGCTAATGAGAGCAGTTCACTGGTACCCAGTAATGCTAATTTGACTATTAGTGAAACGAGTCTTTCTAGGGTTGAGTCTGGTGGAAAGGATGTTGATTTTGGTACAGAAGCTGAAAAGGGTGTAGAAGATGCTGATATTTCGGCATATTTGGATGCTATTGAGGGTAATGTGTCTCCTAATGAGAGCAGTTCACTGGTACCTAGTAAAGCGAAGGAGTGCAGTGTAACGGGGAAGGGAGAGGAGGGTGTGTTGGATGGTGGTACCAGTAAGAGTGATATAGCGTCAGGTATTGATGTGAAAGAGGTTCAATGGAGCTCATTTGAATCTGATTCAAATGTTCATAACGGTGGTGGATCTAGGCCATTCTCGGAAATCTTTAACGATTTGGGGGATAAGTCTGAGGACCCTTTTGCTGAAGTGGGGAATAATGATGATCTGGTGAAGGAATTTAATGCGACAGTTGGTGTATCAGAGAATTCATTTTCTGATTTGGCTTCATCTAGTCATCCACAAAATAATGATGTTCAATACTATGGCATGGGATTAGAACAAAATGTAGATGGGCAGGATTTTAGCAATTATCAGTACTGGGAAAATCTTTATCCAGGTTGGAGATATGATCCAAATACTGGGCAGTGGTATCATGGGGAAGGATATGTGAATACAGATATGAATTCACAGATCTTTGGTGTGACACATTCAGATAGTGGTTATCTTATTTCAGATGGAAAGATGGATACACAGTCTTTGCAGCAAACAAATCTGTCTGCTGCAGGAACTTTCTACGAGGACTTTGGGAATTCAGATACCTCAAACTGGAATCAGATTTCACAAGGAAATGCAGAGTACCCTGCACACATGGTGTTTGATCCCCAGTACCCTGGTTGGTACTATGATACAATTGCCCAAGAATGGAAGATGTTGGAGTCTTATGCTCCAACTGTAGATCAGTCAGCAATCATGGATAATGATTGGCAGTATCAAAATAAAAATATTGAAAGTTATGACTTCCAAGCTTTAGGTAGTCAAGACTTTTATATGGGTCAAAGTGAATCTGCAGACAACTACCATCAGCAATTTTCAAATAGTTTCCAAGATTACCCAGTTTCAAAGAGTGAAACAGATTTTTCTTCTGAAACCAAGCAATTAGGAAACATTTTCAAACCTGCAGATAATGTAGATAATCATGCAGATCAACAAAATGGATTTGAACCTTCTAGATCAGTTGCTCCTTATAAACAGAAAACTCAGACTTTTCTTCATGGTGGTGAGGTGTCTAGATTTCAATGTTTTATTCCAGCTCAGAGTTATACTCCATTCAGTAATCAGACAACTGTTCAGCCAGAGCAACAGATGCAATTCACACCGGCTTTCATTGGTGCTCAGAAATCAGGAAATCATCCTCAACAGCCACTTCAAACAGGCACTTCATTTTCTTCTTCACCCAATGAGGGAAGGTCTTCTGCTGGGCGCCCTCCCCATGCACTAGTGACTTTTGGATTTGGTGGAAAACTTCTTGTCATGAGCAACAACAGTTTGTTTCACAGAACTGCAGTGTATGGGAACCAGGTAGCACAAATTCTTTTCTTGCATTATTTCAGGTAGTTCTAGTCCTTCCTGTTGCAACTCTTTGCTGCTACTATAGACATCAGGTCACTGTTTTTTTTCTCTTTTCTTGGGTGAAGGGCTCTGTAGGAGGTGTGGTAAGCGTACTAAATTTGGTGGAAGTTGTCACGGACAACAGTAATGCATCTAGCTTCGGATTTGGTGCTCGTGATTACTTTCAGACATTGTGCCAACAACCTTTACCTGGTCCTCTTGTCGGTGGGAATGTTGGAAATAAAGAGTTGTATAAGTGGATTGATGAACGGATTGCACATTGTGAATCTTTAAGTGTGGGCTACAGAGGAGAAGTTTTGAGGTTGCTTTTTTCTTTACTGAAAATTTCGTGTCAGTACTATGGAAAACTTCGGTCTCCTTTTGGTACTGACCAAAATTTGAAGGTTAATTCCCTTTTGTTACTATGCAACTACTCCTAAATGGTTAATTCCCTTTTTTATTGTTACTATGCAACTATCTCATGGACGCTCTACTAAGCTCTGACCTTATTCTTTCTCTTTCTTCTTTTTATCCTTTTTGTTTAACTTTCAGGAGAGTGATTACCCAGAGTTAGCCATTGCTAAGCTTTTAGGGTCTGTGAAAGGGAAGGGGGTGCAATCAGGCTCATACAGTGCTGTCGTTCACTGCTTGCAGAACTTGCCATCTGAAGCACAGATGCAGGTATGGATGAACTACCGTTTTCAGTTCTTGTAGTTCTAATTTTATATTATTTTCCATGCTTTTTCCGAAAAGGAAAAAACTTCGTTGAGATTTTCCATAATTGGGATCTATTATTGGTTAAGGCCACTGCTCTAGAGGTACAAAGGCTTCTTGTCTCTGGTAGAAAGAAGGACGCACTAGAATTTGCACAAGAAGGTCAGCTTTGGGGGCCAGCTCTTGTTATTGCATCTCAGCTTGGTGATCAGGTTATTGTGATAACATTTTTCTTAAATTTGGTTATTGTTCTATTTTATGTATATGCACAGGATATACCATGGTTGATCTATTTTTCCATTGGTATTGAATAAACCTGCAAGTATTTGAGGCTTGATTTCTATTTGCTGATAATTGAAATTATGAATGCCAGTTTTATGGCGATACCGTGAAGCTAATGGCACTCAGGCAATTAAAAGCTGGGTCACCATTGCGGACATTATGCCTAGTAATTGCTGGCCAACCGGCAGATGTGTTTTCCACAGTTTCCTCCAGTAGCAATCTCCCTGGTTATGTAAATACTCCCAGCGAGCCTGGACAGGTGTACATAATTTGAGTACTTGCTTTGAAAAGATCATTCTCCTTTTTTTTTCTATTTTTTCCTGCAACTTTCTTGGAGTCTTTGAACCATTTTTTTCTCAGCTTTTACAAATATATATTGTATACTGCAGGTTGCAGCTAATATGTTGGATGGATGGGAAGAGAACTTAGCCATCTTAACAGCTAATAGAACAAAAGATGATGAACTTGTTATCATTCATCTTGGAGATTGCTTGTGGAAGGAGAGGAATGAGGTAATACAGTTCTTACTAGTTTAAGCCATTTTATCTCTTCCATACCTCTCCCCACTTGTATTTCTCTTCCTTTTTTTATTATAAAAAACTCCTTTTCTCTGTGTTCACCGAATAATTTCTCTTTGCATTTGAAAAAATTTGCACAGGCTGCTGCTGCACACATATGCTATTTAGTTGCAGATGCCAACTTTGAGCCTTATTCTGATGGTGCTAGACTTTGTCTTATTGGTGCTGATCATTGGAATTGTCCACGAACATATGTTAGTCCCGAGGCAATTCAGGTATCTAAGCATTACTCTGTCTTCTGATATTGGTAGGACCATTCAAATACTGATGCAACTGTTGACCTTTACTTTATTGCATGCTTTTTACTTACTGATAGCTTTTTCAGTTCAGCTGCTTTCTTGTTGTCTGGCATGCAAAAATTTTTGCTTTGTTCCCTTTTCATTGGTTCTTGTGTAGTAGTTCTTAATTTGAATTTTGACCAAGTATTGGTCTTAGATATAATGTTTACAATTCATTTTTATCTCCGCGTTCCACTGTAGCATTGTATAACTAGCCTTTTTGATATCTGGGCAGAGGACAGAACTATACGAGTACTCAAAGGTGCTTGGAAATTCTCAGTTTCTCCTACTACCTTTTCAGCCATATAAGCTTATTTATGCGTACATGCTGGCCGAAGTTGGCAAAATGGCTGATTCTTTGAAGTAAGTCTTGAGGCACATATATTATTTGGTGATGTAACTAAAGTAGATTAAGCCTCTTCTCATTTTTCATGGTATGTTGATGCAGATACTGTCAAGCCATTTTGAAGTCTTTGAGAACTGGTCGAACACCTGAAGTGGAAACTTGGAAACAGTTAGTGTCATCTCTTGAGGAACGATTAAGAATCCACCAGCAGGTATCTCTTAGTCCTTAGATCCCATAGCCATAGCCTTTCTTTCTTTATAGAATTAAGAAGAGAATTTAATGTACAGGGTGGTTACTATACAAACTTGGCTTCAACTAAATTGGTTGGTAAATTGCTCACGTTCTTTGATAATACTGCTCGTGTTGTTGGGGGCCAACCTCCACCTCTTCCTTCTACATCGCATAGCAGTGTTCATCAAAATGAGTTTGCTCACCGACCATGGGGCTCAAACATATCTGACAGTCAACCTACAATGTTAGTGCAACCACTAACATCTTCATCAATGGAGTCAACAACGACCATGACATCACTGATGCCTTCTGCGTCAATGGAACCCATTAGTCAAAGGACTAGTCAGACTGACCTACCAGCAATGCCTAGTAGAAGCATCTCTGAGCCATACTTTGGTCAAAGTGACAGAAAGGTAACTTCTTAATTAGCTTGTGATTAATTTATTTACACACACAAACATGCAGATGAATCTTTTTGCAACCATTTTTACAGTTAATTGCTCATGATCGTTTCTCAAAAACACTTTACTTGTCCGTAGTCCATGTGAATCCTTGGACTAGTGGTGGTTTGCCTGGGTTTTCAGAACGTGATTCACAGCAATTGAAACATCCCAAAAAATATAATGTAGGAAGATTTTAAGAGTGTTGCAATAGTTGCCGGCCTTTGAAAGAATTGTTGGGATTAGTTTTATTTCAAAAATTTCTTATATTGGTATTTGAACTTGAAGATAATGTTGTTTGTTGGTTTTACTTTTTGCTCATATGACATGAGATTAGTGTAGTTTGACTTGCTGTAGTTGTGCTTGAAAGATTTCGTGGGATAAGGTATAGGAAAAGCAGATATTTTATTGGTGGCTGGACTATGAATTTGGTTGCAAGGATTTGAAGTTAAAGATGTTTGTTGGTTTCTCTGTTAATTTTATGTAAGTCTTGTAATCTACCAGTGTGTTACAGTAGTTGTGTTTTGAAAATTTTTTGGGTGGGATAAATCTCAAGCTATGTTACTCGAATTTGGGCTTCTGTGTCAGATACCTGGTATCTGTTGAATGTGGGTATGATTTTTTTCAAAGTTTTCCTCGTATTTGGTGGATTATTACCCCTATGCCCATGTCCAAATATGTGTTGTACACGGTACTCCAAGAAAAATAAAGAGTCAAAGCAACGTAGATCTCAAGCGTCAAGTTTTGGAGGTGTTGTATTTCTTTTTTCTCTATCATCATGGTTTAGCCAGCAGTTATTGAAATAGCATCTACGAAATAACATGATTACAACAAGCATCATGAACAAGGAAAATGCAAATGCCATTTTCTTTTTACCCGTTAAATTTATATGTTATCAAATATTAAAGTGAGAAGATAAGTTATCATTTTCTTTCGAGTGCCCACTAAAGGAGAGTTTCTCTCTCCCCCATTTCTGCTGTGCCTTTATATCTTGTTTGGACAAATGGCTGTGATCTTAAGTGATTCTTTGTTTTTGATAAGGTTAATTCATCCAATGAAGCTAACTCATTTAGGAAACAAGAAAAAGCAGCAGTGTCAAGTGGGCCTTCTCGACTTGGTCGTTTTGGCTCACAGCTATTCCAAAAGACTGTTGGTTTGGTCCTAAGATCTCGACCTGATCGCCAGGTAATTTTAATTAACTGAATTTCTGAAAATTACTCTTAGTGCTTGTGTCTTGTATCAATCGAATATTGAGCTTCGGTTGCATTCCATGTTGAACATTGCAGGCTAAACTGGGTGAGGAGAACAAATTTTATTATGATGAAAAGCTCAAAAGATGGGTTGAGGAAGGAGCTGCACCTCCGGCTGAGGAAACAGCATTGCCACCTCCACCCACTAATGCAGCTTTCCTGAATGGAGTAAATGATCTCAATGTAAATGATGCCCCCAAAACCGAAAGCGTTCATGCAAGTAGTGAAAATAAAAGCTCCATCTCTTCTGAACGGAGCTCGGGTATTCCACCAATTCCAGCCAGTTCAAACCAATACTCTGCTCGTGCTCGAATGGGTGTCCGCTCAAGGTATTATAATTTAATTAACTTATTACTTATTAGGTTGTTATAATCCCTCTATTTCTATTTCGCTCACAGTTCTGTTAAATGCTTAGTCTCCTTAGCTTGTAGCTATCCCCCTGTTTTCTTATTACTAATTTTATTGTTAGTTTCCAGTCGATGTTTTAACCAAGTCTTTTCTCCTTTTATCTGATAGCGAACCATTTTGAAATCATTTCAGGTATGTTGATACATTCAACAAGGGCGGAAGCGGCCCTGTAAATTTATTCCAGTCTCCTGTTCCATCTCCAAAACCAGTGGCTGGTTCTAGTCCCAAGTTTTTCATCCCTTCTATGGTTAATCCCGCTGAAGAGATGGTTCAAAATACTGGGGAAAGGATCCAGGAAGCAATCAAGAGCAATGAAAGCCCAGCAACATCTTATAAGCAAGATTTACCTCCATCACCATCATCAACATCAGCCCCACCACCACCAACAACGAGTATGCAACGGTTTCCTAGCATGGATACTATTGTGCACAAAAGCGTAGCAGCAGTATCGGATGGCAACTCTAGACGTATAGCATCTTGGAGCGGAAGCCTGAGTAATGCTTCCAATCTTTCTACCACCTGGAACCAAATGAAACCTCCAGAAGAAGCCCTAGGTATACCTTACACTGACCCTAATTCTGGGGAAGGCCTTCATGATATCAAGCTTTGAGGTATGTGGATTGCTCTCTCACAGCACTGGTCAGTCGGTCACCCCCGTTTTGCTGTTGGGGAAAGATGATTTGAGGAAGTGGGAATGGCAGATGTTTGAGTTGGGTTTTTGGGGCCGAGAATTGGTCTTGAGTGCGAATCGTGCTTCGGGCATTCCCCTCATTTGAGAAGCCTGTTAATGGTGGTGGCAAAATGAGTGGAGAATTCAGCTGCCTGCGTGACTTGGTGTACAGGTAAATGGGTCATTCATCATTCACTCAAAGCGATAGGACCATGGCTCTTCCGCCAATAAATTTGAACAAGCTCTTATTACTATTCTTTTTTGCTTCCATTCTATACTCTCATACTTATATTTTCCCCCTTTTTTCTATAATTTGAATAATATAATAAATTATGGAAATTGATAAAAGGAATTTGCTTTTGTTGCCTTCTTCTGCCATTTATTTATTTATTTATTGTCTAATTAGCTCATCCATTTATTAGTAGTAAGCTTAAATTGATAACACCAGTAGTCAGTTGTTGTTGGATTGGATTCTTTGCATCATTCCTTCAATCATAATTTATTAATTTAAACTTATTTAATAATATTATAAAATCGTGCAAGTACTAAAAGCAAATTTCAATTAGTTTTGTTCAATACAAATACAATGCTTAAATTACCCATAATTTCAACTCTTAAATCAAAATCAATTTCATTTAATGCAATTGCAAAACCTTTTGAGAGTTTTAATAAAAATTGTGTCAATCGAAGTTTACTAAAATAAAACAAATCAAGTTAATTTATTGGATATTGATAAAATAAAATAAAGTGACTTGCTTATAATAATAGCATAATGTTAAAAAAAACGCTCATAATCTTTAATTAGATAATCATTTTGATTTTTTTTGAAGTATTCGAACTATTAATATTTTATTTTAGGTCAAAATGTCCTTCCGTAATGAAAATTATTAGTCAATTAATAACAAATTATTTAAAATATAAAATTATATTTTATAAACGTGTTATTTTATCAAGTCATTTAGACTTAAAATAAAATATTAAACGTTAACGTACTAATTATTTAATTAAATATTATGGATATTTTTTTATATTATGCTAATAGCATATTTTTGGAGAGGAGAGACGTGGTTGTAAAGTACGAATCCTGGAGGACGCAGATGCAAAATTCTCAAACAAAAAGAATAGGAGTTCTTCACAGTCCTTCTCCTTCGTGTTGAGCGGAGATCTCTTTTTCTATTTCTAACTTTTGGATGGGTTGAAAGAAAAGGTGCGGAAGAACAATGGAATACACGGCGGAGCAGCAGCAGCAGCAGCAATACCAGAATCAGGCGCAGCCCCAGGCATATGAATACGATCCTTCTCAATACCATCATCAATACTACGCCTACGCCAATCAACAACAGCAATTCCCTTATTACCCACCTCAATCTCAAGATGCTTATTTCCAACAATACGTCCAGTTTTATCAACAAGCCGCTCCCATTCACCCTCCCGGCGTCCCCTTGGACCACCCCACTCAGCCCCCCGTTTATTACCACCCACCGCAGCCTTCCGTGGACCCTCAACATCAGCAGGGAATTCCTGTTTCCGGCTCTGATTCCTCCGCTGTGGCCACGAATTATGTGCCTCGTCAGGTTAGGGTTCTTTCCTATGAATACGTCTACATACGTTTTCTTTTATAAGCCTGAAGGATGAATCTTGAACATTGTTATCTGAATTCATTTTTTTCTGAAAGGATTGGTAATTTACGAAAATTTTTAAATTGTTTGAGATGGACATATTGAGAAGTTTTGAGTTTGATGTTCATAGAAGAAAAAAGATTTGTTATTGGAAGCTGGATTTTCACATAAATGGTGTGAACCACGGTTTGAAACATGTTTTCCCTCCGAAACTTGTTCTTAGATTTGTTACTAATTTTTGTTGATTGACACAATGTGTTGACGTGGTGTTAATATTTGGACTACTCGGAATCAGTTGCCTGGACTTGGCTCAGATTAGCACACACCCTATTTCTAAGTTAAATGAGCTTAGCTCAAGCAATTATATGTGATCTTGTTAAAATCTTTGCTGTATGAGTTTGTGTTTTTCTCTCTGTAGAGTACCAATGCTACATTGACTGGGCCTGGATTGCCTCCTGTTTAAAAGCCTTGGTATTTTATATCAATTTAACAGAATTGTAGAGAAAATACTTCTTCTTAGAGGAGCTCGGGTGATTCCTGCTGAGTTAGCTCCAAGAAGATTTTGTTCAAATCAACCGCTTATTGTTTTTCTGAGTAGCTCAAGGATGCCAGTGCTAGATTCTCTTGGCTTGCCTCAAATTGTAGATACTGATTGAAGATGTCTTTTATTAATCACTGTCTTTGTGCTAGGTTGAAGGTTATGTAATTGCTTGGCTTCCATAATAATACTTTTATTTATTATGAAGTAAGTGTATTGTTCTCCATCAGGCTAATATGCAAATGTCCATTGTTCAGCAGAGCTTATAGTTATAGGTACTGAATTCTTGGCACTCATCCCCCTTACTTGCAAGATATTAGAAGACTAAAAAATTTAACTGGTTACATATCGCGGGAGCAACCAGATAAAGACAGTGATATCTAGCGTAAAAGTTTGCAATATCTTGTGGCTGTAGCTTTGGGTCCATGTTATGGATCAATAGTGATAGTTCTTTTCTGGTTGCTTTGGGTCTCATGTGGCATGAGAGCACCATTTACTTATGTGCTCTGTTGAATCAAGTGATATTTTTCTTTCCCTATCTCTTATTTGAGGGGAAAACTTATTATTTTTTAACCTCCATTTTTTGGGTTTGATTGCTATTCATTCGGTTTAGCTTGTAGTTCATAATTATAATCATAATGACTAATGAGCCATCTCTAAGCTTCTTCTGCTGCTTAATTTTGTGGCAATTTTCAACTGACATTGGCACCTTTACAGTTAAGGTCCTTAAGGATGCAGTATTTATCTTGTTTTAATTTTCCTCTACTTAACATCCAATATCCACCATATCCTGCTGCAATTGTTTTGGATGCACTGTTTCAAATCTTTAGTTTTACACTTAGGTCAGTGTTTTAAATTTGGGTTCTCATGCATTGCTAGACCAACTTCTGTGTTGGTGCTTACCACACTTTAGATGGAATGCACTTTGAGATCTTTTAGCATAGAGTTTACGATGGATCTTTATCTCCACAATCATTGAACCATAAGTACTATAATTTTCTTTTTTATACGACTATATGTCCACTCCATATAGATCACATCAGTTCTAAGTCAAAATGAGATACTAGTATTTCAATTATTTAATATCCAATGTGCAGTGTGCCAAAAGTACTTGTAGGAGGTTTCCAACTATGTTATGGCTTTGGCCTTTGAACAGCATAGTCTTTCTCTTGTTATGACCTTGAAGCGCTTGCTTTCTGTGTACATGAAAGCAATTGTTACTTTGTGCAGGATTTCTCGGACTTATCTCTTGGTAAACATTCTTGAGAGTGTTGTTATAGTTCTAATTCAATTTTTTTTAATCAAATGTTCTTACAGTAGCTTTAGTTTTCAGCTTATTGAAGTACTCATATTCTATAAACTTAATATGATTAATGTCTGCAAAATTTGGTCATCTCTTGTTGGCGCAATTTGTTCTCGTTATTGTTCGAAACCTATATCCCAATATAGTGCACATGAGTTGTCAGCTTGTTAACTACATCATTAGTTATAAGGTCAATTCATCTGCATGTTGGCAAAACATTTGTGTCTAAAATCTATATTTCTGCTATGTTGCTGCTTCTGTTTGATTGGTTTTGATTTTCATTTTCAGTTGAGAATATTTTTGGCCTTGTTATTCTGTTTTATTTGATCTTGTTAGATTCTTGTGACTATTTGATATATTTGGATCTATTCTACAGATGCAATCTGCATATAGGGGTGGAAGAAGGGGTAAGAGGCCTTCTAGAGGGGGCAGAATGGGTCATGCTGGTCATGGCCATAATGGTTTGGATCCAAATGGAGCAGCTGCTGCAATGCTACCTTCTGCATCAGTTTCTGGTAATGCAACATTAACAGCTCAAGTGCCAGCTGCTCCACTCCGGCCACCTCCACGAATGGCTTGGTGTGAACTTTGCAGGGTTGATTGCAACAGACCAGAAATCCTGGAGCAGCACAAGAATGGAAAGCGGCATCAGAAAAACTTGCAGGCACAGGAAGAGTTGCAGAAGCGGAACAAAGCCATAGCTGGACAGCAAAGTGTGCAAATGCCTAATTTGAGAGCTGAAGTTGTTCAATTGGGAAAAGTTGAGGGATCCGAGGAAAAACAACATCAACAGGATATGGTTCCCTCCTTGGCTGCCACTACAACAAGAAAGAAATTGAGCAGCAGCAGGACATTGTGAATAAACCTGAAGCATCGACAACTGGTCCTGCAGAAACTAAAAGGAATTTAGCGAATCCCTCTGAAGCTCGGGGCTGTGGTTTGAAGCGTAAGATGAGTGGGGGCCGAGGAGGTAAATATATGAAAAGAAATGAAGGATCTAGAAGGTCATTTGAGCCTCCCAAACCAAAGATTACTATTCCTTTTATGTGTGAATTGTGCAACATCAAGTGTGAAACCCAGGTGGTTTTTAACTGTCATCTGGCCGGTAAAAAGCATATTGCAAATATGAAGAGGTTTCAGGGGCACTGGGGGTGTTCAATCACTTTATCCACCTAATATTAATGCTCCACCACCTCCTTTGATCCCTCCTATTCAACAACGTGTTACTGACCCGCAAGTCGCCTTAGCTCAGCTGTTGACTTCTGTTAGCCAAGCCAAGTGCAAGTCCCGGGGTTAGCAGCCCCTCAGGTATCTCTACCAATAGCAGCATTGGAGTCGGCACAAACAACATTATTGAGTTCAGGAAACCTGTACAACAATGTGTTTCCTCAAGGTTCATTAGCCACATCAGAAGTGATGAATGGATTTGCTGCGATGGCAGAAGCTGAAACTTGGCAACAACATACTGCAGCAAAGCATGAAGCCTCGCTATCTGCAGGAGATGACAAAGCGAATGGTCAAGCATCACAGTCTGAAAAGAATGAAGTGAGTCAGCAACAATCTTTCACTGCCAAGTCTGAATGTTCCAACAACTGTAGTAACTGATGTTAAAGTGGAGAATGGAGCTTTAGATGAAGTAAGGCAATGATTCCCCCCATGGGACCCAGTTGATGGGTCAGAATAGAACAATTATTTGGAGGATCCAGAAGAGGAAGCCGAGGATGATGTTGTGGAGGAACAAGATGAGGATCCGGAAGAGGAAAAGGCGGACGATGTTGAGGAGCAAAATGAAGCCGACTAAGTCGAGCAAAAGACTATTCGCCCCCTACAAGTACCCTCTTATATTTATAGTTGAATTGGTAGATCTCATCTTGAATTTACAAAATAAATTAGTTCCATGTCAAGAGGGATAAGAAGTGAGGATAATTAGGAATATAGAGCAGAATAACTATATATAACATTATGCATGCTTTCTTTCTACCGTGTCAGCCAGGGGCATAGGTCCCCAAGAACAATTGATAGTTGCTGAACGGGAACTTTTTGTAAGGATTGAGATTGAATAAAATTTTAATTTCGAACAAAGAGGAATTTAAGATAGAATCCTGAATCAGATCAGCAGACAATGGAATTATTTTCTTTAGTTTTTCTTACAGAAATAACCCCACCCCCAAGGATTACAAACTTTAAGGAAAGAGAATAAACCTAACCGTTACCGGCAAATTCCAGGAAAAATAGCAATATATTCTTCTTCAAACACCTCTCTTACAATCCTACAAATTTAATTTTCAAAACCAACAACAACAAACATGAGTTCCCATTTTCTCTTTTAATAATTAATTATAAAAAAATCCCATTTTTGTTCGTCTTGTATCTTTTTATTTGCTTTAAATCTTTTCAAACATTTATATTTTGTCCCCTCTAACCTCAAATTCTGGCTCCATCCCTGCTCTTATCCAACAACACCCTTTCTTGCTCTCTCATAACCCCTAAACTCAAGCTTAACTTACCAGTCTTCCGGGTTCGTCCTACCAGTATTTTCGTCAACCGGCGGTTAATTACGGCTGTGGCTCGTGCTGAACCTGAAAGTATCGACGAAAGCAATGCCAATGAAGTTCTTTTACTTGTGGTTGTGCTCCTATTTGTTTCTGTCTATATATATATAATAATAAATAAACTTAGTACTGCATTTTTAAACGTTCGATGAATCTGATTGTTGCAGTTGATATGTCAGTATAAAAGAATTTGCTATCATGAAGAGGTAGATTCCTTAAGAAAAAGCGAGAAAGAACTTGGGTAATGTGGGATTTGTATAATTATGGAATTAAAAAGAGAAAAAAAAAACAAGTTACTGAATTTGGAAGGAATTGGTAGAATTTAGAAATACACAATTATTTTGAATTTTTCAAAATTTCTCCATCCAATTAATGGAAACCTTTGTTCAAAGTTATTTACTCGAGACAGTTATGTTGTAGGAAATTGACAAAGGCCATGAGTTACTAGCGGCGATGGATTCTCTTTCCCAGCTACAACATAAATCAAGTCAGTTGAGAAAAAGGGTCGTTTTTGGACTTGGTATTGGGATCTCTGTTGGAGGTGCTGTACTAGCTGGAGGATGGGTTTCCACTGTGGCTTTGGCTGCCGCTGTTTTGTGTGGTGCACGTGAGTATTTCGAACTGGTTAGGAGCCGTGGAATTACTGCCGGAATGACACCTCCGCCACGATATGTCTCAAGAGTTTGCTCTGTTATATGTGCCCTCATTCCCCTTCTCACACTGTAAGATAATTATGTTTCTTGATTGTATTAAAATGGTTTCTGCTAATGTTTTGGTTTCTTTATCTTTATTCAGAATGCTACACCTTTCCCTTAAAAACTTGGAATTCCTACTTTGGTAGTAACATATCTTTTGAAAACATTTCACATTGTAATGTATTTAGTATTATCAGGTACTTTGGGAATATTGATATTTCAGTGAAATCTGCTGCATTTGTTGTGGCTATGACATTGCTATTTGCTCATGCAAAGAGGAAACTCTCGTTTTGCTCAGCTTAGCAGTACCATGTTTGGGTTGTTTTATTGCGGCTACCTCCCTTGTTTCTGGATTAAGCTCATATGTGGTTTAGCAGCTCCTGCCTTGAATAATAGTAAGGTTTCTCACACTTATCTGTTTGTAAATCCAAATATTGGACAAATTTATCTATGAACAGTGAACAGTAATATTTGTTAAGCTGTAAGTGTAGAGCTGAAGATGGCTTTTTTTATACTCTGTTTCAAATGAGTCACTCCTTTTATTTCATTGGATGTGAAACTTACAGCTTGATATCAGTGTGGTTTAGCACCTCCTTTTTCTTCGTAAATATTAATACGTAATTATCACGTGATATTTCTGCTTAAACTCGCTTCCTATAATTTCATCCAAGTTAAAGAAAATCAGCGGTGATAATGATGAGTGCATCTTACGGGGTGTTATTGTGTTAAAAGAGAATACATTTAACTAATGAGATTAGTATAAGTAATAAACAGTTTGATATCGTTTAAGCAGATTTTAAATTTAAAATTTTGTGTATGTAAAAAATTTTTGTTAAAAAATTAAATCTGCAAAAAAAAAATTAAGTATGCGATACGAATTAATTCGACTTAGTGTGAACAAAATACTGAGTAACCAAAAAAAATACATTTATGATTGCGGATGAGAAAGGCGTGGTTAGCAACTTAACCGAAAAGCAGGAGAACCGCACCGTATGAGGACCCCCAAACGTATATTAAACAAAGAGCCATCTGTCATCCGTCTTTCCCTCATATTATTATTATTCGTCTTTTTGTTTTGTTTGACGATCTTTGAACACAACAGCTCACCTTGTCTGTCGGTTAGTTCATTTCTTCATCTTTCTCTTTAATTCTATCTCTAACCTTCCTTCCTTTTCTCTTCAATTATTTCCCATCTGCTTATCAGAGGAAAAACAAAGATAAAAATAAACAAAAATATTCTTACTTTAATTTCTTGCCTTTGGGTTCATCAAGATCGGGTACGTTTCGTATGATGATTTGGGTTTTTTGGTTTGTTGAATTTACGATGATCGGACGTTTTGATTTCCATGAAATTAAAATATATATATACTATATTATCTTTAAAGTTTGTGTCTTTTGCCTTAGCTAATATGTAAAAGTTGGGTATTAATTGACTTTAGGGTATTGCCTATTGTGTAGTGATATCAGCAGAATGGCTAAAAGCAGCTTCAAAATTGAGCACGACTTTCGTATGTTACTGATGATCGTTTATTGCTATTAGTACTAGTATTTTCTTATTGATTTTTGTTGATTTTACTATTAATTTACTTGATAATCAGAGAAAAGGCGTGCTGAGGCTGCAAGAATCAGGGAAAAGTACCCAGATAGAATTCCTGTAAGAATTCATCTCAAACTTTTCAATGTTTTGCTGATATTGAATAAATAATTTTGATTGTTCCAAGGTTTGTCTACCCTTGGTGCATGTTTGTTTTGTATTCCTTTTTAAGCTTGGATAAGATTTTTTTGTGGGTATGAGTTCTGGTTCCATAGTATTAAGAACTAATTATGCCTTTTGTCGATTGGCAATTCATTTGGGTAAGCTGCAGAGAAATTTTAACTGGTTTTAATAATATGCTCAAACTTGGTAATGTTTCATCTGCGATTGGACTGTAAATCAGGCATTGCCCTTAACCGGTAAATTTAGAGTTTAAATATATGTTAATGCATGAACATTGTGTAAGATTTACTGGTGATGTGTTCTCTGCATAACAATATCTATTGTGTTAATGCCGGTTATGTATTTTGTTCGATGTTCACGAGGTATGACTTGAACGATTATAAGCCATAGTGGAACATTTTCTTTGGTAGGGCTTTCATTACTGTCTGGACATGATTGCATATATAGAACATATGTCATATAAACTTTGGTTTTGGCAAAACCGGTGCTTAGCTTGGGAAAAGAAAAGTTTTGCCCCTTTAAGCATGACAAGGTAGAATAGCTGATTGTGAGGAATGGAATGAATATCTGTGCTCTGCCCCTTACTGCTAGGAAGGGGAGAAAGAAAGGAAGAACAAGGAAAGCTTGAAACTCAAGCACATGGAAGTGTAGAGTGCCACATGCCTTTATTCCGAAACTAAATCATACAAAAGACTTTGTATTAAAACCTTGAAAGATCGAATGGATGCTACTTGAATTAGTTTACGGATGTTATGCAAAAGAGAAATTTATAGCTTTGTGATTATCCTAATCTTGCTTCTATTGATATTTTCTCGTGTGCCTTTCAGGTGATTGTGGAGAAGGCGGAGAGAAGTGACATTCCTACCATTGACAAGAAGAAGTAAGCAACAGTCTCATGCCAAGTTTACTGAATATGTTCCTATTTATTTTTATGCTTTTATGGAAAAAAAAAAAAATATTTATTACAGCATTACTAGCCAGTAGCCACATATTAAGTTCTTTCAATACAATTTTGGAACCTCTAATGGTACTCGGCTTGACTTTGTTAAATGATTTCCAGATACTTAGTCCCGGCTGACCTGACGGTGGGTCAGTTTGTGTATGTGATTCGGAAAAGAATTAGACTGAGTGCTGAGAAGGCTATCTTCATTTTTGTGGACAGTGTCCTCCCTCCAACAGGTATTCATTCCACCACTTGGAAATTTCCTTCTCTCTTTGAATAATTCCAAATGCTGATTTGTCGGCTTTTCAATTTTGACCGTCCGACCAATGAGCTGTTCGCCATAAATATATCATTGCAGGAGCAATAATGTCAACCATCTATGATGAAAAGAAAGATGAAGACGGGTTTCTGTATGTTACATACAGTGGGGAAAATACATTTGGTAGCAGCTGAGCAGCTTATTTACATGTTAATGTTGTTCCCAAAATTAAATAAAGTAATAACATTTGTGGCTTTATGTCTAATATGTGACCTTTCAGTCTTTTACTTGTATAGTTTCTCTGTATAGATTCTCAGCAGACTAAAATGTCAGACCAATGAGCAATTTGAAATTAATTGTGCTTTATTTATATATATTCCTGTATTTGCCATTGTCAAACTGCAACATGATCTTTTGGCAAGGTTATTTAAAAAATTGACAAATATTTTGTCAAATGCGAGTTTAATTTAAAATTTATGGACTTAATGACAATTTTTGCCTTCAAATTTTTCAAAAAATATATTTTAATCGTCTTTAATTTTTTCCGTTTCTTTTAGTTCTCTATGTTGAAAAAATAACTTAGTAAAATGGTAAAAAAAAGATTAAAATGACTTTTTTCTAAAAATATCAAAATTTATATAACATAATTATTTGTAGAGTAAAAAGTTTCAACGTCAACGTACTAGAATGAACCTAAATTTATAGTTTATAAGTTTACTATTCGATGAGGATTATTAATTCTTCAATGTCCTACTGTTGCTAAAATGTTCACCAGTCCTGGGTTTTTTTCTCCTCCCGACAGAAGTTCCAGTCTTTAAGATTTAAGAGTAATTTTGTTCGGATTAAAAATTAAATTTAGATAAAACTCTTTTAATAATACTAATTATTTTAAGATTCGAACTTGATTGAATACCTACTCCTCACCTAAAATTGGCGTGGAGACAAGGGAGGCTGAGCCGTCCGAGGCTGCTTGTCTTTAACAGGACACATCCATTGTCAACGCCCCTGCTACCCAACGGAATCCGAGAATGGTTATATTTACGAGAGAAAAGAGCGTTGGTTTTAACTACTTGGACTACAACAAGTTCAGATCTCAAACACATGAATGTTTGCTTTTTGTAATTTCAACATGAATCTTATACAAATCTTTAAAAGGCGTTGCCTGGAATTCGAATTCCAGAGTTTCAGACCAGTCGACCCCAGGCGTTTGATGATGGCTCCATCTAGACCTGACAAACTTGACCCGAGAACCGAAAATCGAACCGATTTACCTGAACCGAGACCCGATATTGATCCGAACAAGATGACCCAAATGTGGCCTGAAAACCAAAATGAACCGAACCGAAACTGAAACCGATCCGAATTCTAGAAGAACCGATATTGACTCGTAACCGGTTTGACCCGAACCGATTTTCACCCGAACCGAAAGTAACCCAAAATTAATTTGCTCAAAACCGATCTAAACCGAACATCAACCCGATTTTAACCCGAAATAATATATGTTTTATTATCTTTTTGTATTATAATAGTACTAATTAATCACTACATTTGATAAAAAAAAGTAGGAGGAAAAAGTAAAATCCTAATATACATATTCTAGTCAATTGCAAAGAAAGGGGAGAAGTAGGAGGGAAAAGTAAAATCCTAATATACATATTATAGTCAAATTTTATAATATATATACACATATACTCGAGTCAAATTTTTAGGTAATATTTCAAAATGCTCATCATATGTGCAATTATGGTCTAAGGTTTGATTTCATGCTCATAAAATTATCTCTTTTTTTTTACATGTATTTTGAAAATATAAAACATTCTATCGTACTAAAAACTAGCATCGAATATGAAATTAAAAAAAAATATAGTTATAGGATTGGATCGGGATTCGTTAGGTTCAGGTTAAATGATTAATACCAATGATGGTTGATTTTGAAACATTGAATGATTGTAACTAAACCTAAATGATAATATTAACAAATAAAAAGACATGTTTTTACAAGAATATATGATTAATTCTTTATATAATATACATAATTAGATTCACACCCAAGTTTAACTCAAAACGAATTGGCCCAAAAATTTAAAGATTAACCCGACCCGACCCAAACGACTCGATATCGACCCGACTCGAAAACATCCAATCCGATATTGATCCGACCCGAAAACAACCGATTTGATATTGACCTAAATTACTGATTCAATACCCGAATTGACCCGAATCATCATAGAACCGAACTAAAATCCGAACCAGACCCGAACCGATCCGAGCCGAATTTAAACCGAATACAGACAAATTCAAAATAAATCGAACCGAAATAATCTGAACCGAAATCGAACCAAACGACCTGTTTGCCACCTCTGGCTCCATCCATGGTGTTGGCGGGAATCACATGTTATCTATGGCCGGATTGACGGTTATGAAAGGCGGGCCTTCTTCTAGTGTTTCGCATAACATCAACAAATAGGAGGTGGTCCATGTCCATCTACCCTTATCTCCTCTCTTTTGTCCATATCCATTGAATAGAATTTGATTCTTAAACCCCTTTTTTAAGCTTGAAAAATGATTATTTTGTATTTAAAATTTTTAATTTCAATTATTAAATTGAGTTAATTTAGTAATCCTAAACTAATACTTCTATAAAATTATATATATGTGCTACATTGTCACCATCCATGCAAATTGACACTCTCTCTTATAGGAAAATTTATTTTATGAACCCTCATCGTCATGTTAGTAATGATCACAACCACTAAAAACTACTCGAATCATCATTTTTTTTCATATCATTTTTCGAATGAATCTACGCTCGTATATTTTTACGCATCAATAAAAAATAGTTATCTTGAAATTATAATTTAAGTGGTTTAATGATATAGAAAAAAATGCGAGTGATATTTGGTGGTTGTGACGAGAAAGGTCCATAGAATACATTACTTTTCTTGAATTTGTTTCTCATAATATTTCTGATTTTCCTCCATATTTTGGACACTACATAGATGACTTTTCTCAGTTTCCCGTATACTATATAATATTCCCTGGTGAGGGTTCTAGGGACCCAAATGATGGAACTGTGGCGAAACAGGAGATGATAGAGGCGACCCATATCTCATCTTCCTTTCTTACCTCTTCTCAGTCTCCCCCATACATCTGCATGTTCTAAAACACATCTGCATTCAATGCTCTTATTACATAAACTATACTTGTGCTGCCATTGCCACTTCTTACCCTGCAAACAACTTTCATCATTTCAAGCTATATATTCCCCTTAAAATGTCCATCACTTCTTGCTTTCTTCTTTTCCTTCTATGTCTTTCCCTGCATGCATCTAGTGCTCGTCGCCTCCGTAAAGTTTACACTAAGAACACGCTTCACTTCCCCATGAAGGTTGGTTCAAGATTCATTGCCTTTAATACGTTACTTGCCATTCATTTTGTTTAATTTTGTCGGGTTCTTTTGCAGACCGATACGAAAAAAGGTTTCGGAAAGAAGACAGTTGCAGCAGTAGAGGCGACATCTCATACAAAAGGTGACGGCGGTGGTACTCAAAAGCAGGAAGATGGTGATGTGAATCACAAGTCTGTAGTTTCAGTTTCATGGCGGGTGCCACATGATAAACGTGGTGGCGGAAAACATCTTGGATTTAACCTGGACTACTCACTTCCAAAGACACACCCTCCTTCTCACTACTGAGAGATCAGATCACAGATCAGCAATATATATACAAAACATAGGCTGATGTGGTTAAGAATGAGTTATACAAGCCAGTCTTTCCATCTAATATATACAAATATTTGTGCTTAATTAATCTCTTGATAAAATAATTATAGAGTATCCTTCTTCATATTATTCGTCTTTCTTTTGTTATTTTGGTTTTTTACAATTTCTGAGCTTATTGGATCGCAAAATGGAGAATTGGGTCATCAGATTGGACAATTCTAGGTACCACATAGTCTTACATCTAAGCAGGCCTTTATTTTGACATGTTGAGTTCTTTCCTCTACACCAATTACTGGAATTTCTTGAGTGGCCATTTTTTAACTTGTTTCTTCGTCTATGTCTTCAAAAAGAAACCTTGGATTTGTTGTTCAAGCTTGCGTTCATAATGACCCCAAAATTCTGACTCATTAGAAATAACATCGCGACGAATGACAATTTTTTGGTGATTGAATTGTACAATTTAGATGCCTTTGATTTCTCAGAAACACCAAGCAAAATGCACTTTTTTTTCATTTGTCATCAAGTTTACTCTTTTTTGGATCTAATAAAAGTGCATATGTTATGGACCTATAGATTTTGAAATGATTAATACTTGGCATGTGTCCACTCCAAGCTTTTTTTTTAAAGACAACTGGTTTTATTAAAAATTGAGAAAAGGGTATCAAAATACATCATGACAAGCTATCTAACCAACTAAGGTAACCACCTTGGTATGTAGATGAAACACAATGATACCAGAAAGAAACAAAACCAACCATCACAATACTGTAAATACTCGGAATGCATCAACAATGCAGATCATAAAATATCCGAGATAAACCAGAAACCAATAATGGAAGGACAACACTTCAGAGATATTCAGCATCAACTCAAATTCAACCGCTCTCTATCCAAATTTGCTGCAGAACTAGCATTTGTTGGGATTTCTTCAATCCAATAACTGGGATTATGGTTGAAACGGTACTCACGAGCAATAATATGTGCAACATTGTTGGCTTCTTTACGGGTAAAACTGAAAGTGATAAAGTCAAAGTCTCCAGCAGCTATTCGAATATCGTGGACAATAAGATTGATGATAGATTTGTCGTGGGCTGTCGCTGTCACCTTTTTGTAAGGAGTCTCCTTCAATGATCACCTTCCTGAAACCCAACTCCTTTGCAAACCGAACTGCCTGCAAACATGCTAGAACCTCGGCCACAAAAGCATCCGCCACTCCAAGCTTTTTTGGTGTCAGGTTTTGAACAACAAATATGAGGCTTATATTGAGCACATGGATGGTGCAATTGATAGATTTAGGCCAAAAGCTTTTCTAAACTTCGTTCGTTGCTCTTTAATATAGATAATAAAATCGAAAAAATCAGATATCCTATTTTAAAATTTTGGCTCCTTCAAAAAATTTAATTTTTTATTTTTTTAAACATTGTTAGTTAAGCCCATTTTATTTTATTTTTAAATTCTCATTAATTGAAAATTTTAAAAATTTAATTAAACTTCCAAAATTTTAAATTATATCTTCCAAAAATTTTAGTTTAAACTTCTAAAAGTTTAAAAAATTTCAAGTGAGCCTCCTCAACTTGTTTTGCCAAGATTTGTCCCTGGGTGAAGCTTTAGAGATAAATCGAAAAGATTCAGTTTGATTTCATGTTCGCCCAAAGGATCAATCCCAATTTCCCATCTTGAATTCTGCATAATCCAGTTTTTAAAAAAGATTTTGCATCCCTCTCTTGCAACTGACCCACACTAAAATTTTCAAAAATTTTGAGACTTAATGAGAAAATTTCAAAATTTTAATAGGAGACTTAATTAGAAATATTTAAAGCAATAAAAACTTAATAAGAATTTTAAAATTTTTGAAGGGGGCAAATTAAATTTTTTTAAAAACTTGAGGGATAAAATGCAAAATCTTTAAAATTTTGGGAGGAGCCAAGGGCCCCTCTAGCTATCACTGCCATCCGCTCCTGGTGTGGATAATGTCTCTTTGGTTTGGGGAGTGATTTTTTGAAAAATTTAGGAAATTCAGACCGACCACCCGAAGATTACCCCGAACTACCGAACCGTACTTTGAGATATTACACCAGATGTACTAGTTTCGTGATTCTTAATGTTAATTTGTGAATGTCTTTCTGAAGCCCTCAAATGTTCAGCAAACTAAACAGCAGCCGAGCCTGGTTCTTCTTGCCTAAAGAAAACGATGAAAAGGCCAAGTTGTAGCAAGTTTTGGTTTGCAAATTTACTACAGTTGCATGCAGCTGCTCCAAATGGGTTGGAATTGCCTCATAACTCAACTCTATATAGGGGTAGGTTTTGTTTAGCATTTATTCGCAAAGAAAAATTTGAAGAGCCGATCACCATTGCAGCAAACCCAAGTCTGAGTACTCAAGTTCCTTCTGGCACTCTTTGAGTTATCCAATGAGACTACACTTTGCACACTATTACAGCCTGCAGCCTACAAAGTATAGCAATGTACTGCAAATCTATAACTAATGAAATTTCATGTCAGTCTCCCTTAATCTTTAAGTTTTCTCAGACTTTGTTTAGTTTAGAGTCTTTTCTTAATTTGGGAAAAAAATACTTTGTTTAGATTTTTTAGCATTATATACTCTTTTATATTTTTTTTACAAAAATAAAAGCTTTTAAGTTTCATATAGGAAAAGAGCAGTTTGTATTTGTATGGAAATTAAAGATTAAACATTAAGAGTGTGTTTGGATAAATTAAATTGTTTACTAATTTTGAAAAAAAATGATCTTAAGAGTGCATGAAGTCCTCAAATTTTTGAAAAAAAATAATTAAGCTATTAATTTTTTTTGACATCCAATTAAACTCTCAAATCGAGAATTTGAATCAATTATGTTTATTTAACCAATTTTGGCTGTCAAGTATTAAAGATTTTTTAAGATATTACTGTCACGTGACAGACTTGACTCTATCATATGACATTTGTAATTTTTCAAAAGAAAAATTCTTAAAAAGTTATTACAATTTTAAAAAGGGTAAAATTTTGATACGCATTATGTGTACAACTAATTTTGCACAAGCCTACATTTTTACACTATAAACCCAAATCCTAGATTCCTAACCCTAGACCTAAAAAACTAAACACTAAACATATACCATATACCCTAAATTCTAAACACTAACCGTAAATTTTAAACTCTACAAACTTAAATCTTTAAAATTTAAATCTTAAACTAAAACCTCAATCCCTAAAACTAAAAGATATGTGTAAACTAAAAGTTTTTACGGCAAGTGAGAGCTTATAAACAGGGGAGGGAAGTCAGACAAGAAATTTCATGGATTTTCTAAGTTTTTTATGAAAATAAAAAAATAGCTCTACAATTTATTTTTAAAACTACAAGTAGGGATCGTCGTGAGTTGTGTTGATTAGATTTTTGGTCGATTCAAACCCAACCGAGTGGTAACCCACTACACCTGATATGATTTGTGTTTAGAAAGATTTCACTCGATTTGAATTTTAGGGTAAAAATTTAACTTCGACCAGAAACAAATATAAAAATTATATATTTATATTTTTATTCGATAAAATATAGAGCTAACTGAAAAAAAATAGAGTGAGGAATATTATAATAATTATCTTTAAATATATGAAGAAAAAATGAAAAAAAAAATATAGAGCTAATTGAAAGAAGAAAAAAACTGAGAGATGTGAATTATAACAATTATCCCGAAATATATTGATAAAAAATTACATTTTTATCTCGGGTCGAGTCAATTTTTTCACTCTAGACTCAAACTCGACCCTATAAGGAAAATTTTATTCACATATTTTTATTTATTAAATGGATTAAATAATTTATTTAATTATACCATTATTCACAAATCCAACCTGAACATAGAAATTGAGTGTGCTACTTATTCAATAAATGAGGCATTGCTGATAAAAAAAAAACATTGAAATTGAGATTGAAAGATAAAGGCAGGATCAAATTTTAAGCATTTGAAGCACTGTTGTGAATTATGACATATAAGGCTAATGTCTGAGAACTATATATTCACCAGCATAATAAGCCTTCATCTTCATAAGAGTTCTTCGTAGCTACGTAGGCTATCCAAAACAACATTAAATCTAGACATCAAAACCCCTCCGCGTAACCACTACTACCATAAACCAAGCAACCGAAATTTTCAAACAGTCTTCTAAGACAAGCATATCATGGAAATAATAAGGACGTTACCCTAAATAAAAGAAGAACGACAAGGGAACCCTAGCAGTAGTTTCACTTGTCTGGTAAGGGGCGACACCCATGTTGTTTGCAGCAAAGATCCCATCTTTCATCACCACTTCCTCTCCTTCCAACATGCAGAAAATTTGAAAGAAAACAAAGAGATGAGTGCCCAAAATCCAAAGCAATATGAACAAAACTTTGAAAAGAAGAAGAAAACTGAAGTGAGAGCTTAGGGTTTGAAATACCTGTTGGTGTACGTTTGTTTTCATCACGGGTTGGTCAGGCATAAGTCCGAAATGTATGTCTGGGAAGTGGGCCCACTAAAAAACCATTAAAATATTATTAATATCCATGAATACTGAATAGCAGTAGTAAAGCCTAGATAGTCATAATAATAATAATAATAAAAGAAATGTTAAAGAGAGTGACGGAATCTTTGGATCTTACATTCTTGGCAGCAGCACTAAAGGCATCTCTATGACTTATATCAGGATTCCCAGCTTTGATGCGTTGGATTTCGTCCCTGCATAGATGATTTGATTTGATACATGTGAAGGTCATCCCATTGTTTCCATTTCTAATCACTTTGATTTGGTTCAAAACTCAAAGTCTGGTTAGGATTAAACCAAAACAATCAAAATTAATCAAACATTACTTGATGAAGCGGTTGTAGGCGGATGGGACTCGTTGTCTCTTCTCCGGAGCTGGACATAATAAAACAGACAAACAATGAGACATGTACATTAAAATCATCTCGCTGACTTTTTTTGGTAACATTCTCTCTCTCTCTCTTCATCATCACCTAATCATCATCTCTCACTGTTTACAGATCTATCCATCTTTTGCATGGAATCTTCTTTTACCATTTCTCTTTCTTAATCAATTTCAGACATAGTTAGTAATGTCTTGTACGCTAGGGTTTGATGAAAATGTTGAGGATAATGAAGTTTATCACTCAAGATGTGTCTGGAAAGCGTACTAAGTATAAAATGTCTCAACTTTATGAACATAGAAAAGGGAAGTTTCAAATTTGCTGTAACAGCTGACATTAAATATCCTTGAAAAAGGGTGGGTGTTTAAAGAATAAAGATTTGGAAATATAGGGACGTAGGCATGTAAAAAGCATAGGGTTCTTGACTTTTAGGCTTTAGTTTTTTTTTTCACTTTTAATTGGAAAAAGGAACTTGTGTGTATAGTGAAAAGGTTGTTACCAAGAAGCTTTGACTCCTCAAGAAATAGACCCAAATCGATTTGAGTGGCTAGCTCTAAGCTTCTAATTTTCTAGCTACTGAAAAGGGAGATAAAAAGCATAATGATTAAATGTTAGAAGAATCTCACGTCTGTTGACCACCGGAGGTTTGGGGATATCTTCAACTCCTCCATGAACAGCAGGCATAATATATTCATTAATTGGGTTTGGACCGTTTGGTTGATTGACCACCATATTCGGTGTTGCACTGCTTCGGATCTCCTCCTGCCATTTACATACACATATACATATGTAAAATAGTAAATCGAACGTAACCCAAGTTCATGGTGCTTGTAGATTTGAAACCCTAATTTGTGGAGAAATCAAGATATATGTATACATATACCAAGAGACTCTGAGGAGTGAAGAAAGAATGGCCATGGTGAAGCTGATTAGCTGCAGGAAGAAGCAAACCAAGCATGTTGACCGACAAAAGATTGGTGCAGTGTCCGCATCGAACCGTGACAGTCTTGAACAAGCTAGTGCAAGGAACACTCACCTGAGAGAAAGTGACAAACGGTACAGAAAACCACTAACTAAAACATGAATAAGAACCCCATAAAACGGGGTTTGGGAAAGGAAAAGAAAGGGAATGAAGATGATACAGCGAGAACAGTGTCACAAAAGTTGCAATGGACGTAACGGAGCTGATCGGACGGAGAGAGGAGGTCCGGTGAAAAAGCAGCTGATGAGGAAGACATCCTTCCGTTATTTTCCTTCCTTTTTTCTGATTGATTGATAGACGGACTGATCCTCTTGAATGTTGAGTTACAAAGAAGAGGATTGAGGAAAAAGATGGAAAGAGGGGATACTACTAATATACTAGGAGATGGTAGGTCTTAACCAGGTCCCGGCCCGGTAGAAAAAATAAAAGAGGAAATAATAATAAAGGGGTTTAGGTTAAAAGGGAAGAGAAAAATGAATGGTTGGCATTCCCGATGGATGTGTGCTGGTGTTAGAGAGAGAATGGAAGTAAGAAAGGGACGTGTGCATGCATGGTGCTTAGGCTCATTCACCTGTTGTTTTCACAGTTAAGATTAAAGAGACCTCGGCCCACTACAATTCCATGGGTGCCTTCAGCCGGGCCACAATTTATCATCCCTCTTTTTTGTTTAAATAAAGCCCTAAATATGGGGTTCTTTTTTAAAAAATAAAAGCGTTTCATTCATTGACCTTAAACATTATAATGGAAAGGACATAAAATCTCACTCAAAATAAAGATCAATTATAAATACAAATCAACAGAACGGTATGAATATTTGACTACAAACCAAATTATATTGACCATAGAATATAATATCAAGAAGGATGTAATCACCCCAGATGTAAACTTAACAACTCTTGTCGCTAAAGAACATAAACCACATATCGAAACGTACAATCTAGGGTGTAAAATTCGTCAACTACGAATAAATTCGAACAAAAAATCTATGTCCAATTTTGATGTCCCTTTCTATTCTTAACTCTAAAAAATTAAATCCTATACTCTAATCCTAATTTTTAAATCCTAAACCATAGACGCTAAAAATTAAGCTATGCACACTAAACCTAAACCCCAACCCTAAACTATAAAGCATATTTTTAGCATGAGGATATAGATAGGGCATAAAAAATGACATATGATTTCTACTCGATAAATCTATCTTGAAAACATACGAGAAACTCAACAATTATTAAATTCATCAAATCAGACGTGGAAAAAGTGTTAGGTTTTGTAAGATTTTTTAACTTTCTCTCGATAAAATTATTATGAAATAAGTGTTGAATAAGCACTTGGATGGTATGAAGGTATTGACACAATATTGAGGTTGAAGTTTTGGGATCTTCAACGTTATAAGTTCAAATCACACTATGCGTAAATATAATGTATAATAAGTTTTCCGTTTAAATTTTATTCTAGTTTAAGCTCCATCATGTTGACATTCTTTCCTAAAAAAAATTTAAAAAACAATGTGAAATTTTTGACAGTTCAACTGCGATTCACCCAGCCATCCAACTTAACTGCCTCACTACACTGTCACCCTGGGAATCTGTATTTTCAACAATGTGCCCTTCAAAATTCAAAAAATGCTGGGTATTTTTAATGTCTTAGCTTGTAAAAAATGTGTTTATTGACAAAAGTCACCAGTGCTTGGGGGGGAAAAGCAAAAAAAAAAGAGGGGGGGGGGGGACTATGGAATTCACCAAACAAAGAAAAACGAAGATGTTGGAGCTTGTCGCTTAACTTATCATGATATCGAACATTCTCATTAATTAACCATTCCATTAAGGAAAGTATTCTATGGTAATTCTTGTTAGTAATATAAAGAAGCAAATCTCACATTGTTTTGATTAAGGGTTGGCATTAGATCTAGTCGAGTAAAAAAATCGAGTTAGTCGACTCGAAGAGTCCTATTTTATAACTCAAACTTTTTAAAAAAAATTGAGTCGAGTTTATGAAATTCGAGTTGAGTAAAGTTCGAGTTTATGTTCTAATTCAATTGTAAACATTAATAATATTATGGTACTAATTAGTTCTAATTTAAACGGTTTTTTATAACCATATACAATACGCATATATATGTTTTTAATATTCTTTCATATGTGATAAATATATATATGTCAGGAAGAATTGAGAGACCCGATTCGAAGTTGAAAATTGATCCATTGTTTACTAAAAATTTTGAGTTATTCAAATTTCTATTTTATAACTTAAAATTTATTTGAAATTTTTTCGAGTCGAGTGTAATTTATTAAAATACATGCCGGATATTTTAGCAGCGAGTCGAGTCGAGTTTTGCTCACCCCTAGTTTAAATATTGGTATTTTCTAGTGTTTAAACATAGTATTTTAAACTTACACTAATCAAGTGATTAAAAATATGATCCATACATGGGCATCATGTTCATTGTTTACTTAATTTGTGTAACTTTTATCAAAAATATATTTTAAATAATGATAAAATTATGTTCTATTAGATTTCCTTTTATAACAAAACAATATAGCTTTATCACTTTTACAAAAAGTAATGTTGCAGATTTTGGAGAAAAATGGTGGTTGTCCGTTGAAAGAGGTGGATGGTGGGATGGTTGTCGTCCGTTGAGAGGATTTTATGAATATTGTCTATCTTTTACAATTTTGCTTCGCTGCTTCTCCTATAAAAAAACTTTTTTTTGCTAAGCATATTTTTTATCTAAATTAAAATTAGAATATATACCTCCTTAAAAATCTCCCTGAATTTAAATAAAGGAAAATGGTATCATATCTGTTCCAGAGCTTCAAAAAACTCCTCCCCCTTGTGGTTCCCTACCCTTAAGCATCTATCAACAAGATACTAATTTAAGTGGTGTGAGAGTTCTAATTCTTTCTCATACGTAATTGACTCTCAAATCTAACTCGTTTTATTCTTTAGTTTTAATATACAAACTCTAATTTTTTTTTTGTATAGATTTGATCCTATTCATCCCCAATTGATCGATGACGACTCCATTTCTATTTCAAATATGTCTTTTCAAATATATTTAAATACACAAACTTTCCAAAAAGTAATCGAGATTGAAATTATTTCGACGGTCCATTAAGAGATTTTTATAAAAATTATCTCTCTTTTTTATGACTTCACCCCCTTCGCATCCCCTATAAAAAAAACATTTGCCTCACTGTTTTACACACCAAGCAATATGCTTCTTTCACGTAAAAGAGCAACTCTCTAATCTGGAGGGCAACGTCCATTTTCAATTCTACCGATAGGGTAAAATCGCTTCTAAGAAAGTAATTCTCCGCGAAACAATAATTGTTTTATTTTCTATTATTTGTAGTTGTCATTAGTAACTTATTTGTTTTGCAGGAATAATTTCTTATCAACCCTTTGGTTTTCTTATCATTCAGTTGCACTATATTTATTTCGTAATTACATACACGAGATAAAATTGATTGACACAGTATAAAATTATTTAATTTTACATCTTGTTAATATAATTAGATGAGTGAAAATGTATGGCTAGGATTAAAGATAGAAAATAGGAAGATCTTTACAGAAAATTAAAAAACTTAATCCCAACCATTAGATTCAATTATCCTAAATCAATGCAAAACTAAATAATTTTACATGCCTAGATGGATCTAACTATATATATATACACTACTTGTCAAATTGCTTCTAGTTCTGACAATGTTTCCTGATTCCAGTCCAATATGTCTTGAACATGATTCTTCAAATCAATCTTAAGTTTCAGACTTAAAACAAACAGTATTGACTTAACATTAATTCACTTCATCTGATCCCGTAAAATGTAAATGCGACAAATAGTTGATAGTTTGGTGAGTTGGTCCGTGGCAGCTTTCAGAGTAACCAGCCCAGCTGCTGCTATATAAGGGAGCCGGTAATAGCTAGACCAGACCTGCTCTGCGCCTCCTTGGGAGGGAAATAAATCATCGCCAAATTATTATAAAAATAATAACAGAATCAGACAAAAATGTGTTCACAGCGAGAAGCTTTTGAAACATGGATTTGACTACTCACCTTCTCTTCTCTCTCACATCAGTAATGCAGCACACAGAGATCCTTCCTCCTTTAATCCATTTCACTTTACTTTGTCCAAGCATTTTCTATTTCACAGTTTTTCCTTTTGGCTCTCCAATGGAAAGGCTTCACTTTTTGTTGGCGATATGTTGCAAAAGTAACCCTAACTTTGCTGAAAAGGATGGCTGACATTTCTCTTAGCTAAAATGTCAAAAAATGTTCCCTAAATTTGAACTTGATAATTATTTTTGTACCTATTTTAATGCGTCCTTTAACCCTTAATATTTCATTTTAGTCTAAAATAGCTCATTCGTTGATGAAAATTGTTAGTCAGTTAACGGCAAGTGGAGTTCACGCTGACATAGCAATGTCATATAGACAAAGATGTTGGCTCGATAGAATCATTCTATCAAGTCATTTCAAGCAGTTTATCATTAGTTTACTAATAGTTTTCATCCATAGAGGGGTTATTTCGATCCAAAATAAAATGTTGAAGGTTAAAATGCTTCAAAAAAAAAATAGGAGTCAAAGTGACTATCTGGTCAAACGTTAAGGACATTTCTTGCCATTATGCCTTTCTCTTATGACCTTTCTTGAATTACCATCACCATCCATCCTTTCATATCTACCCTTTGAGGTAAAATTTTGCAAGTCATTTTGGTTACAAAAAATAGTTATTCTCGAGATCGGTTAACTGGATTTCACCATGGATTCCATAACATATGAATTCTATTCAGCAAAGCATTATAACCAATTGACGGCCTAAAAGGCGAATAATTATCAAATTTCTCATGCTTCGATCAATTTGATCATGTACACGATTCGAAAATTTGATTATTGGAAACACTCCAAATTTATCAGCAATGCAGTCTTCATCCAAAACAACCACCTCATCTGTATCGAAACCTAATCCAAAGCCTTCCTTGTCATCCAAACCTGGTTTCTTGGCTGCCACGGAAGCATATGTCAATTTTTCCCTTTTCGGGCTTTGGGTGCAAGCATGGATCAACTGCATCGAAAATAAGTGGTCCATCTGCAGCACCACCCACATCCATAAACCCTACAGAAGCATCCATCGAGTCGTCATCATTCTTACCCCTCTTGGCCACCTGTTGGTCCTCCAAAGCTAAGGGAGAGGCAGGTCTCTCCAATACCGGCGGTATCCCCAAGTGGGCCAGTTCCCTTGGCAGCCTACCCCGGGGTTGTCGTACAGATCAAGACTACGGTTTCTCACACTGTTAGGGTTTTCACTAGCCATATTTAACTTAATTGATTGGTATTGCATACATAATTTTTTGTATGAATTGAAACTCATATTAGCAGGTCTAATGCGCACTAAGGTTTTTGGCCATTTTTTATCGATTTCTGCTGGTTTTTTGTTTGTTTCTGCTTGTTTACGTAAGATTTCTGCTCATTTTTTGTGGTTCTTGCTTGATGCCTATTGATTGGAAGAGGTTTTCGGGAGTGAAAGAGCAAACCCTATGGTTTTTTTTTCCTCTTGAGCAATATGAGGGCTCAGAAATTGTAATACCTTCTGGGTTTGATTGATCATCCATAAACTTGACATGCTTATAGTTTTGATGTTTATAAACTTGCTGAAGACCGGGGTTTGATTGATCATCCATACTATGGGCCTTTTTTACATGGTCTAATAAGCAAGATTTGACTTTCCTGTCAAAAAAGTTAGATAGGGTCCTGGTTAATTCTTGTTGGTGCTCCAATATAACTGAGTCTTATGTGGAATTTCAAGCCTTTGGAGTTTCAGATCATTGTTTGGCAGTGGTGTGCCTCAAAAGGATCTTTCTACAACGCCAAAGCCCTTTAAGTTCTTTAACTTTTAGACCTTAAATCCTGATTTTAAAAACATTGTTAGAGAATCTTGGTCTGAGCCAGTACATGATGATCCTATCAAGGTACTATTTTGCAAGTTGAAGAGGCTCAAGCCTATGCTGAATGCTCTTAATAAAGACAATTATAATGACAAATGTAACCCTCTCCTGGTCTGGTAGAGAATCGGGTCAAAAAGCATTATCGGGACAACAACGGTGGTCGGAAGAACACTTATTTAATTATCAACACAAGTCTTCAAATTTTAAGATCATGTAAAGGTCATGTATTATCGGTTGGATCAATTTTAGATTATTAAAGCCCTAAGGAAGCTACCCAACTATTGCAGTGATTATTCAGGTAAAATTTCAAGTTTTAGGTCACAGGTATCGATACGCCCAATGATTGTATCGATACGCTAAGGCAACAATGATTTCCAAATTTTCCAGAGACTGAGACTCGTACCGATACACGTTAAGGCGTATCGGTACGCCTAACACTGACCGTTAATACCGTTAGCTTCTTCGAACCCGTATCAATACGTGACCAAGCCGTATCGATACGCCAAGCAAGATTCATTTTAATCGAATTACAAAACCGACCAGTTGTAACGAAACACCCCTGGGCCGTATCGGTACGCGTGGCCAACGCTTTCAAAGTCAACTACCCATATCGATACGAGATCGATACGGTGCTACAGTGATTTCCAGTAGCTAATTACCGTACCGATACGCCACCAACCCGTATCGGTACGACTTTTTAATCTTTTTTCCAGAAACATAAACCTGTATCAATATGCCATCACCCGTATCGATACGACAAGACTTGTAATGTCATTTTTAGTCTGGTTTATTAGTATTTTGACTTATTAAATGTGGTCCAAAATCTATGAAAATTTACCAACAACCTAAAAGCATATTAACCTTGCTACATGCCAAATTTTAGAGCATTCTAAATTTATTTGCCAAGTCTTGTCTATACTATGCCAAAGGTGTTATTTTAGTCACTTATTACAAACACTTGTAAGTCCATTTTTAATCATTTTATGCATACCAACATACCCATATCATATTACACAACAAAAAGATGTTTAATAGAGACCTATGCCACCAAGCTAGGAATTTAAGGGCTATAAGTACACTACAAAAACGGCTTAGTGACTTGCAAAATATTTACCTATCCCAATCCTCGAGCTTAATCCGAATAACCTAACATACATGGAAGATGAGATGCATTAGGCATTAATTGCCTAGTGAGGTAGTCGGTTAACCATGAAGTGAATAAAATGCACATGTTAACAATATTAATGGCATGCTAAACATGTGATCAATGAATATGCTTCTCAAGCAACAATATATCCATGAAATTCTAGAAATCCATGCAATTCACATTTAATTAACATTTTAATCCTTTAAATCGATATGTGATAATGGATACTCAAATTTCACCTCCTCACCAAGTCCATGAAATCAATGAATGGTTGTATCCCTTTTCCTCGCCAAAGACCAAGTCACAAACATCCCTCCCGCTCGCCAATATAGGTCATAGTCTAGGACCAATGTCCACCCGTACCAATGAGCTCATGAATTCTATGGCATGCCAATTGTATCCAGTGTCCATTCGAGTCCAAGGTCTAATGATTCCATGATTTCAATGACAAGTTCAATGATCAATGCACATACTCAATAATCAATGTTCATTTCAATGATAAATATGTTATTTCCAGGGGGTCCATGATACTTTCCATAAGATCAATGACTAGTTCCATGTTCAATGACATATCAATGAATTCAATGGTCATGTTTTCAATGCTATGAACTTACCGATCTTACCCTACATGGTTTTCATGAAGTTTCCATATAGTCATGGCTTGGAGAAATAATTGTCAATGTAAAAGACAATGAAAAATGACATAAGGAAAGTACCTAGCCATTCCCATGGCTCAACTACACTCACCTAGTTCTTTTAAGGATTCTTGGCTCTTTGATGATGATTCCTTTGTTGCTAGCTCTTGGAGGAGATGATGGAGCTTTAATCTCTATTTCTTGGACTAGACAAAAATCAAAGGGAATCGGTTACAATGATTTCAATGGATTCATTGGCATTTACTAACTTCATAGCAAACTTTAGCTATAAAAATAACAAAGGAAGAGCTAGGAAGCCATGGAGGATATTTTGAATTTTCCTTAAACTTTCCATGTGAAATTCCTCAACAACTATCCATTGAATCTCAAAATTAATAGAGGGTCTTGCTTTACCCATAAGAGAGCTATGATTTGGTAACAAGAAACTTGAGGAAACTCAAGCTTTCCAAGGATGTCAATTGAGGTACTTGCTTAGGGTGAAGATGGAGATGTGATTACTTTCTAAAGAAAGAAAGATGGATATAGCTTGAAAACAAGACCTCGGTTAAAAGATAGGAATTGAAAAGCAAGGTTTAAAACATTCCCATAAGACTTCAATCATCCGTTGGCTTTTCTTCCAATGAGGGAAACCTGTTTTTAAATCATATATTCCTTAATCACAAGTCATAATGCTATGACACCCTTATCCACCCTTATGCCATCTTATGACAAATTAGCTAAGGCCAAAGACTCTTCACGTGAAGATAGACAAGCAAGGAGGTGACTCACACCTCAAATTGGTTTAATTACGAGGGTAGTCTATCAACTTACCAAATTTCACACTTTTGCCCCTAAACTTTCAATTTTCACAATATGGTCACTAAGCTAGCTTTCAAACTTTGCAATGGGGTCCTTAATCAATGAATTGGCCATAATTGTGTCCAATAATAACTCTCTAGACCATTTGGTCAAAATTCAACACTAAGGTTTGACTTACCGATGTTGGATTTTCGATTGTCGAAAATCTGATTTACAACTAGGCCAGTTTTTTGGGTGTTACAGACATTTCAAGAAAAGTTAAACTGAAAAGAGCTCAACTTGAGCATCAGCAGATTGCAAATTTAAAATGCTCTGGCCCTATTGATATGGATGCTGAAAAGCAACTTCAGGAGGAGCTTACTGATCTGGAGAGGGCTAAGGTTAGTTTTTACCAGCAAAGAGCAAAAGTTAAATGGCTACAAGAGAGAGATCAAGGCTCTAAGTTCTTTCATACTGCTGTTGCAGTTCAGAAGAAAAGAAACATCATTCGAGTCTTGGAAGATGAGGAAGGGAATCGATTGGATACTTTTGATGCAATCTCTACTGAAGTCATTAATTTTTTCACTAAACAGATTGGTGCTATTGATGAATCTGTTCAGGGATGCGAGGTAATTGTGTTGAAAGATCTATTGCAGTATAACTTCTCTAATTTTGCATGTGAGGAGATTTTTAGGGAGATTATGGGAGATGAAATTGATCATGCTATATTTAGCCAGGGGAAGGATAAAGCTCATGGGCCAGATGGATACAATTCTTGATTCATTAAATCTTTCTGAGATATTGTTGGGGCTGGCACTATCTCAGCTATAAAGTTTTTCTTCTCATCGTCTTCCTTGTTGCCAACTTTGAATGCTACTTCCATTGCTCTAGTCCCAAAGCTGCTAAATTCTTGTAAAGCGAAGAATTTGAGGCCTATTTCATGCTGCTCTGTGAGTTACAAAGCCATTACAAAAATTTTGGTTGCCCTGCTTGAAGGTTATTTCCCTGAAATGATTGCCATAAACTAGATTGCGTTTATTAAAGGAAGAAGTCTAGTTGACAACACATTACTTGTTCAGGAGCTTGTCAGAGGATATGGTAGGAGCTCTTTATCTGCACGGTGTGCTCTCAAAGTAGACTTGCAGAAGGCTTTTGATTCTGTTAGCTGAAAGTTCTTGTCAGCTGTTTTGGAGGCTTTGAGTTTACTTGCAACATTTAGGGGATAGATTGAAGCTTGTTACACTGGCTCTCGATTTTTCATCTCTTTAAATAGAAGCTTGATGGGTTTTTTTAAAGGTAAGAGAGGCATTAGACAGGAGGATCTTCTCTCCCCCATCTTTTTGCTCTAGTCATGAATGTATTATCTCGCTTGTTGAATGTTGCTTCTGAAAAAGAATTATTTAGCTATCATCCTAAATGCAAGAGAGTGAAGCTCACACACCTATGTTTTGCTGATGACCTGTTATTTTTTGTAAAAGAACAACAGACTCGATCTTGGGAATACAGTGTGTTTTGGCACAATTTTATGAAATGTCTAGACTTTGTTTGAATGCAACAAAGTCTGAATTGTTTGCCTCTAGGATCCATCCTGTGCAGTTAGCAGAGCTTTTTGAAGCAACTGGCTTTAAGATTGGGTCTCTTTCAGTGAGGTATCTTGGGGTGCCACTGGTCACGCGAAAGCTTTCTGAAAAGGACTGTTCAGCTCTTTTTGGAGAAAATAAAGGCAAGACTAGGGCAATGGTCAAGTAAACTGCTGTCATATGCTGGAAGAGTTCAGTTGATCAAAGTTGTTCTTTTCAGTGTGATCAAAGTAGGGTGGATCCATTTATGGATCTGGAAAGTTCGACTCTTTCATCTGCCGTCGTTAGCCAGCACTGTTTGCTTGCTTGGGTTTCTTTGTTTGGGTTCACAGGATCCCTTTTGTTTGTGTTGTTCCGTTTGAATCATTGGTGCCCTTTGTTTGTTTACAGGCCGTTGTCATGGTGCATGTGTTTGTATTTTTCTTCTCCTTTGAATGAATTTCCTATTTTGTAAAAAAAAAAACTGTCACTAAAAGAAATGTTAAAGAGAGTGATGGAATCTTGGGATCTTACATTATTGGTAGCGACACTGAAGGCCTCTCTAAAAGAAATAATTTGATTTGATACATGTCAAGGTCACCCCATTGTTTCCATTAATTCACTTCATCTGATCCCGTAAAATGTAAATGCGACAAATAGTTGATAGTTTGGTGAGTTGCTCCGGTGGCAGCTTTCACAGTAACCCGCCCAGCTGCTATATTAGGGAGCCGGTAATAGCTAGACCAGACCTGCTCTGCGCCTCCTTGGGAGGGAAATAAATCATCGCCAAATTATTATAAAAATAATAACAGAATCAGACAAAAACGTGTTCACAGCAAGAAGCTTTTGAAACATGGATTTGACTACTCACCTTCTCTTCTCTCTCACATCAGTAAGTGCAGCACACAGAGATCCTTCCTCCTTTAATCCATTTCACTTTACTTTGTCCAAGCATTTTCTATTTCACAGTTTTTCCTGTTGGCTCTCCATGGAAAGGCTTCACTTTTTTGTTGGCGATATGTTGCAAAAGTAACCCTAACTTTGCTGAAAAGGATGGCTGACATTTCTCTTAGCTATAATGTCAAAAAATGTTCCATAAGGTTTAACTTGATAGTTTTTTCCTTTTGGCTCTCCATGGAGAGGCTTCACTTTTTGTGGCGATATGCTGCAAAAGTAACCCTAACATTGCTGAAAAAGATGGCTGAAATGTCTCTTAGCCTCTTAGGTATAATGTCAAATAATGTTCCCTAAAGTTTAACTTGATAGTTATTTTTGTACCTATTTTTATAAGTACTTTGACTCTCAATGTTCATTTTAGTCTAAAATAATCCATCCATAGAAGAAAATTGTTAGTCAACTAACGATAAATGAAGTAAATGTTGATATAGCAGTGTCATATAGACAAAGATATTGACTTGATAGAATGATTCTATCAAGTCAAAAATAAAATGTTGAAGGTTAATGTGCTTTAAAAAAAGAATAAGGGTCAAAAGTGACTTAGGGGCATTTCTTGACATTATACCTTCATGTTATAACCTTTCTTGAATTACCATCACCATCCATCCTTTCATATGTACGCTTTGAGGTAAAATTTTGCAAGTCATTTTGGTTACAAAAAATCACATTGGGCCTGCAAATCAGACAGAAGCAGGTTCTGTTGGGACTTTATGTCATGCATGCCTTAGGAACCCACAGCCAACAATCAATGGTTAAGCACCCCAAGTTAGCAACCAATCAGCTTTTAAATTTATTGTGGATTAATTTAATATTAGAATCATATCTGAGACATTTACGTACATGTAGTAACTGTGTATAGTATTATAGTTGTATTGAACATTGATTGTGTTTCGAGGAAGAAAGATATTATTAGGTGAGACATAGGTCTCGAGATGTCGGCATCTTGGTACATTTCAATCCAGTGTGGGACGCACAGCAGGACTCAAGACTAAGGATATAATTGAATGTACCCGGGGACAGAAGTATGATTTTACGTTAAGGGCAAACTTAAATTTTAGGTGAGACGAAATTAAATTTTCACTTGAAAATACATAAAAAAAAATTAATCATATACAAGTTTTAAATTTTTAGGGGGACAATTGCCCCCTCCAGCCCTCTCGGTCTATCCCTTAACTATCAGAGACCAATGGCTTACTCAAATCTTGGTGTAAGAGCATGTGGTCCAAATTTGATCAAAATGAACTTAAAACGAATGAAGGATTGAAGAAATGAGAAAATCATATAAAGTTATAAGGGGCTAAATTGTAAAATGATAAAATTTATTTTCAAAAATATGAATTGAAGCTAAATAGGTATTCTACATTGGTTTAGGAACATGTGGTTCAAATTTGGTCAAAAATGGATTTAAAATGAAGGAGAAATTGAAGAAAAACAAAATAATTGACTAAGTTGCAAATATGTAAAATTCAGTTTTTTTTTCTTCAATTTTTCATTTATTTGATTTGAGTAAATTTCAACTCAACTCAAACTAAAAATTATTTCAAATTACTCAAATTAACTCGAATAATTCAATTGAAAATTAAAAAGAATTTAACCTTTTTGAGTTGAGTTTTGCTCACTCATATTTAGCGTTAGATATATTTAGGTGGTTTTAATGCCCTCTTTAGCTTATTTTCTCTTATCATTATTTCTCATTCAATTCAAAATTTGATGTCGTGGCAGATGGTAGGTCGAAAAGTTCCCCCTGCCATTAATTTTCCCAAAAACCCTATTTTTTTTCTTCGATAAATGAAAAAAATAAGAAATCTTCTATAAGTGCCCAACCGGATCCGGATCCGAATCCGAATCCGAAAACCCTATTATTATAATTGTTTCTCTCATTTTTCACATTTGTGTCTTTAAGGTGACCAATTGATTGTTTTGGAGAGTTGGCACGTATTATGATGTGCTGATTGGTATTTGACGTGAACTATTTTGTTTTAATTTCTTATAGGTGTGATTTTGAAGTGTCCTATGTTTCTTTCTAGGTTTTAGAATTAACAAAAGCATTCGAGGTTTTAGAACTAACAAAGTCATCTCTAATTAAATTATTAAATAATTTATTAATTATATAATTATATCTTGATAAAAAATTAAATATATAAATTATAAAATAAATACATCATAAGATAGTGAATAAATGCTAAAAAAATATAATTTGGCTCTTAATTATTCCAACTACAAAAGTTAAAAATTTTAGCTTGAGTTGAAAATTATTTTTCAAATACATTTTCTCTCTCTAAAAATTATATATTTTAACATTATTTTTGGAAAGTGCTTTTGATATCAGAAATAATGCTGAACATAACTTCTGGAGAAAAATTGTTTATCTTTTCATGCCAAAATTTTAGATAAAAATTATTTAAAATTTTATATATTTTCATGGTACAGTTACAATTGTTGAAAAATATTTATTTATTAGTTTAAAAATTCCATATCTTCTCATGATATTTTTTTTAGATAAAATTTATTTTAAATTTATATGTTTTTATGGAACACATACAATTGTTAAAAAATATTTATTAAATTTTTTATCATAATTTAACTTGATAAATTTCATATAGAATCATACACTTGAGTGAGAACCGCGTTCACATAGCATCGGGATCCTATACTACGAGTAAGGATCGCGTCCACGAAGCATCGGGATCCTATACTCTGAGCAAGGCCCGCGTCTACTAAGCATCGGGATCCTATACTCAAGGGATGAGGCTTGCGTCCACATAGCATCGGGATCCTACATCCATGCTCGGGATCTCTCATCAAGCATCTTCGAATGAGGCCCGCACCCACATAGCATCGGGATCCTACATTCGGGAGTCTTCAAGGTGTTGCAACACACTTTGGGTATCCAAATCCCAACAACAAGGGATGACTCGACTATCTAGGGGTCTCATCAGCACACAACAAGGACCCAAGTAACCACACGGCTCTAAACCTCGACACAAGGGTCTTACTGCACACAACTCTAACACCTTTACCATAGCCCTATGGTTTTCTTTTCATTAATTACATCATCCCGTTGAATTGTCTATTCATTAGCATACTTATAAAGGTACACCTTTGTCGTTCTTATTATATTATCTTATTATCTGATAAGACTTAACCTTATAGGCACCCCTTCTGCACACAGCAAGTCCCTGGATTTCCACACAGCATCCACGATCCACCTAGGATCCTTATGGGTTACCACCTCACACAGTTAGCCAATGTATAATAAGTCATTTAGCCATTTATTTCACATACGGGGTTTAAATATCCATTTCTCAGTTTTAATATTCATTTTACACATTAACAGACCCCCAAGGCCCTTTACCTTAAATTATCGAACCCCCGAACGCGAACTCAACTTTCTTGGGCAGATTGCCCAACGAGTATCGATACTCCCAGTTGGGTATCGAAACTCTACTCTGTGTACTGGTACTCCTCCTCAAGTACCGATACGCAACTTATATTCGAAAGGTTTGGACGATTAGCCGTACCGATACGCTCTTACCCCGTATCGGTACTCAACATCAGTATGCAGATCGTTTCGTACCGATCCCAAGCCGTACCGGTACCCCACATACGCGCACCGGTACGTTAAGCCTCTCATAGGCAAAGTAACAGTGGGTACCGATATGCCCATTGAGTACCGGTACGCCTAAGCGCTACTGAATTCTATTTAAGTGAGGGGTATCGATATACGGGAAAGAGTACCGGTACGCCCCTCACAACACGTCTCCCTTATAACAAAGGCGTACCGATACGCTACCACCTCGTATCGGTACGCGAGCCCAGATTTCGAAACCTAGAGCTCGAGATTTCACCAATCCCATCTTTAACCCCAATGGTTAAGCCCCAAATTACTCATACAAGTTATGGTGAAGTTATTTAATGGATTTTTACCAATTTTAAGCCTTTCAAACGCCAAACCCATAATTTGCCATTAAAGAGTCAACCAAAGCATACCAAGCCATAAACACTCAAATCATGCACAAAGCCTATTTTTATGAGTTGCAGAAATTTAAAGGAGTTAGTGGTTTACTAACCTCAGATCAAAATTTATGAAGAAGTCTCCAATGACCCAAACCCGTTCTTTCTCTTGAAACCCCTCCAAATATCTTATTCCACCCAACCATGTGATTTTTACCTCAAAATGTAAATCTTTGAGTGATGATTAACTTTCTCTCCACAACAATTCCGAGATTTTTCCTTGAAAGAACAAGGGTTTCATCTTACTTGATTTTCTTGTAAGGAAATGGGGAAAGGAGATTAATGACAAAAACAAGGGAACAAGATGATATCATCCCCTCCCATTTTATGCAGAAAACAATTAAACAACACATCTCATTGTCTTCCAAATATGCTTTTACCATTTAAACCTTCTCAAACATCCATCTAGCCCAAATCCAAACCAACCAAAACAAGCCCAACAACTAAACCAAGCACACAAAGACTCCTAAGGGCCCAACATCACGGCCTAAGCGCGAACTCTATGCCTCGGGTCAACATGACTCTTGGATCCGAAAATTTGGGTCGTTACAACTCTCCCCTCCTAAAATGAAATTTCGTCCTCGAAATTTAGACAATGGAAGGAGAGCAACTGTCAATGCTCCGGCCAACCTCTTGAACCCAACCAAGTGATTTTTACCTCAAGATGTAAATCTTTGAGCGATGATTAACTTTCTCTCCACAACAATTCTGAGATTTTTCCTTGAGAGAACAAAGTTTTCATCTTACTTGATTTTCTTGTAAGAAAATTGGGAAATGAGATGAATGACAAAAATAAGTGAACAATATGATATCATCCCCTCCCATTTTCTGCAGAAAACAATTAAACAACACAACCCATTGTCTTCAAAATATGCTTTTACCATTTTAACCTTCTCAAACATCCATCTAGCCCAAATCCAAAACAAGCTCAACAACTAAACCAAGCCCACAAAGACTCCAAAGGGCCCAACATCACGGCCCAAGCGCGAAGTCTATGTCTCGGGTCAACCCGACTCTTGGATCCAAAAATCTGGGTTGTTACAACTCTCTCATCATAAAATAAAATTTCATCCTCAAAATTTAGACAATGGAAGGAGAGCAACTGCCAACGCTCCGACCAACCTCTCATTGACAATTAATAAATTTGGCTCTTAGGTTCGCCAAAAACCTTCCCAACCAAATTCTCAACACAAATTCTCTACTTTCTGCAAGCCTCCTCAACAAGACATTCTCAACGTCCAGAACAACACTGATATTCAACCTGGAGACTAATCAACTAACGATAATTTGAACAACATTATCAACATTGACACTCTGAACTCACTTCGGATGAGTCACAACTTGGTGAACGAACCTCTCTACCAACACTAGCATTTCCCAAAGTCTTGAACTCAACACTCATTCGCGTCCCTAACGCGACACTTCTTCAAGGTATACCGCAAGGCACTTCCTCATATAAAATCACCGTAACCCACGTGTTCAAGAATAACAACTCTATCAATCATGTTTTATCATCCATTTAACATGAAAATACAACATTCTTTCACCACTGGGTTAACTAATACAGAACTTAACACCTTATTTACTTGAATCCACTAAGACATAAGCAGATGCAAATCTACGATTAAGCGATTCTACTAGCCAAGCCACATCGGTTCCAAAAGAAAATGGTTACCACAACCAAGCTCTACTAGGGATCAAACCACCGAACTGTCTTCAAAGGTCCGAACACTCTCTTCCACTCTCAACCATCAATTTCTAACTAGAGTTGGTGCTAAAACTTTAGCAAGTCCTTCAAGATTCCTAATGGTTCTCTCAACACAACTTATTACCACACAGGAATCAGATTCCATACGACTTTAACCCCAAAACTCACATTTCTCCGAAGCCATTCAGAACACCTTTACACTGTCACCTCGCATGAAAACAGTCCATCTTAAACCAAAATAAGCAACCCTCTATTCGTCAATCTTAAGATTATCTCGACACATTCGTAAGTTCAAAACACCTTTCAACCTGTCCTTAGAGTTCAAACATCGCATCAAACCTCAATTTTTTTAACATTAACTCTCCTTAACCTTCGACTTACAAAACTAACATCTTGAACGATCTTGCGGAAATCTCAAAACTCTTCAATCTTAACAAAATCATCAACCCTGACAAATAGATGTTGGTCATCTCCCATCTACATCCATCCACGACAGCTAACATCATTTTTTTTTCATATACCAACACAAGCACGTCCCAAGGTGAATGCTTTCGCGACGTCTCTGCATCCACTCCTCTACCAAGGAGTTCTGACATGAGGGATTTGGTAAATGCCAGACCACAAGGTGATGAACACTTAGCACTAAACTCAACACATCTCTTATCATGGGTACCACTGCACGATCAAGAGGTTATCCTACTCAACCCTCGAAGAGCACCCCGATAACCACTTTGCATGTCTACCACTCTGACCCACAAACTCCCACCTTCGCGTCAACAACGCGAACTGAGAACGTCTTGCAACCTACAACGTCCTCTTCAACTAGCATTATATGAGCACAACACATAAGTTGAGGAGATAGGATTTATTCATGCACAATACCGACAAACTGGTTCATTCTAAACCTCAACTTTGAAATTCTTGCTCCACTTCACCCGTCACTGTAATTTTTACCGTAGATTCTCAAATATTCCCTAAGATGCTCCAAAACCCAAAATATTGTTTGGGTTTCCCTTTTTTCTCCAAAATAGCTCCAAATTAATTTTATTGTCAAAACCGAACTAGTCAACTTAATCGATTAATTTAAATAGTAATTTTGTTTTTAAGGTTTATTTATAAAATTAAAATTATCATTGTAAATATAAAAAATATTATATAATGAATTAAATTAATTTAAATATAAATTTTATATTAAATAAATTAAACATATACATATAATGTATAATTTAAAAATGTTTCATCTAACTTATTTGACTTAAACTTTTAAAATCAAAATTAAACCGAATTAATAGTTAAAATTGAATAAATTAAAATTTGAGGGAACTAAAAAAACTAATTAATTTTTTATCTCCCATATCGAATTAGTAATCTAATAAGTTGAATACTGGTAGTTAAAAAATTCAGTTAAACCAATTTGATTTATTTTTATTAATTCGATATATTTAACATTTTGCAAGATATTTTTCTCGTGATAATAAAAGTGGAGTTGGCCCACCATATGACAACCATTGAATTGAACCATCTAATTCTGCCTTGCGTTTTGTTCTGGATTGGTAAATGATTATGAGCCGACCTTTTATTATTGAGAAGTAAATCTTGTTGTTTATATTTTAAATTTGATTTTAGGGTATAATTTGTTGTTTGTTTTTATTTAATTGTGTATTCAAATTTAATTTTAAGGTTCTATTTAGTACTTGAACTAAATTTCATGTTTTAAATTAGTTCAAATAAGTAATTTGCCTTAAGTGTCAAATTAAACCAATAATAAAGTTTGTGTTTAAGTGGACAAAAAACACTTTAGATACTAAATTAAATCTTAAATTAAATTTCATGTATTAAATTGGAGCAAAAATTAAGTCAAATTCAAGTATCAAAATATATACCCATCTTAAAATAACTCCGTATTTCCCGTCCTAAGTAGGGGTGAATAAAAAAAACATCATCACTGTAAAAAAAAAATCAGTCAATAAATAAATTTTGCATGATGTTAGTGATTTGACCTATAAATTACAATATTTCTAATTTTATTTGAATAACATTCGAGAAGTTTTGTTTGTTGTTTTAATTTGAACTAATTGAGTTGACAAGTCATATTTTATCATTCAAATTTTATTTGAAAAAGTTTTTAATCGAGCCGAAATAATAAAATTCGAGTCAAGTTATTCGACTTTTTTGTTAATTGAACATGTTTCTCCATTTATATGAATGTCGTGACTTAGTCTAAAAACACCAATACTGTAAAAAAAACATTTGATAAAATTTTTATGATGTTAGTAATTTGACCTATAAATTACAACATCCCTAACTTTATTTGAGTAACATTTGAAAAGTTTTGTTGGTTGTTTCAATTGTATCTAAAAAATGTGAGACATGAAAAGGATCTTACAATCTTTTTATTGATTGATGGATCAAATTGACGAGAAGGAATAATTTGCAAAAAATTACAGTCGGAAGACCAACTTGAATAAAATAAAAGTTTGAGAGATTAAATTGAAAAGAGGAAATGAAGTTACATAGATAGTTTACGATGATTGAGGAACATGCAGTTCAAAATTGGTCAAAATTGATAGTCCAAAATAAAAAAAATAGAAATTTTGTTGTCAAATAGATAAATTGAAGTTACATAAATCTTTTATAGTGGTTGAAGAGATGTAACTTAAATTTATTCAAAAATTGACTTAAAACATAGTAGAACTTAAAGAAAGAAAGAAAAAAACAATGACCAAATAGAAAAAAAAATTGGTTCTTCAAATTATAAAATCTGAATTAAACTTAAATTTAAAACTTAACCTACTAATTTAATTTGGCGTGAATAAGTTGAAATAAAAAAAATTGAAATCCAAGACCGATATAAAGTGAAAATTTTAATATACAATATATTTTTTAGAGCTTTTTCCTGTATTCCAATTTCTACGTTTTTCTTTTTGTTTGTCTTGGGCCTCCTCTAACCAAGTGAATGGAACATATATATTATGATTTTAACGTCGTTTAATAATAAATATAATTACTTTATTAATAGATTTTTTTAAGTATGAATAATTAAATTTGTTAAAATATTTTAATCACAACCAAATTAATTAAATGTATACATTTTAGGGACTAAACTTAGTATTACAATGAGTAATCTATTTAAATTTTAACAATAAAATGACTTATTTACCATAAAATTTTAATTAAGTTACAAATAACATATTTATCAAAAAAATTAATTAAATAATTAAATTATTACTTTAAAAAATAACATATTATTACTAAACTTACCCGAGCATAAACCTTCATCGTAAGCTAACGTGGAGCCCGCTGATGGTAATCCAAAGCCACCACTGAAAACCGATCTGTCAAACGCCACCCCGCATCGTACCATTAAAGGATTGCCACGTGCCCTATTGGATCAACTTTTCAGAAAATCCACTCCATTTCTGGACCCATACCCACTCCACTCTCCAAACCGTCAACTTTTATTCATTTCAAATTCTCTCCGAACCATAAGGTTTGGCTCCAAACCTCAGACCGTCTTCACTCTTCATAAAACCCTACACTCCTACTAACAGTCGCACTCACTTCGATACTTTTCGGACACCATAAAAATCGTAGACAAAGAATCCGTCATTTTAGGGCATTTGTCCGAATTTTTTTTACTCTTCTTTTGGCAATGGCGGAGGAAACGGAGACTAAGCAATCGACGATGGAGTCGGTGATGGAGAAGATCAGCGAGAAGATTCACGGCCATGATTCATCATCGTCTTCTTCGGATTCGGATCATGAGAAACCCGCTTCTCCTAGCTCCGTTAAGGCTAAGATTTATAGGTTGTTTGGAAGGGAGAGGCCTGTTCACCATGTTCTTGGTGGTGGAAAGCGTACGCACTCTTAAACTCATGCTTCACTTTTCTTTTTTCGTTCTTTATTTTTTCAAGTTTCGTTAATGAGATCCGTGTTTTGTGTCGTTAGTTTTGTTTTTATGAAGTTGATGGAAATGTGAGTGAAAATTATCACGCAGTTAGTTTCAGAATGATCCAAAACATTACTTTGATGGAGATGGAGGATTAATAGATCTGCATTTTATTTCACACTTATGATCTGTTTGGAAGCTAAGAAAATGCAAGGCTTGAGTTCCTTTTTTGGACTTTACTGATTCTTCTATTTGTTAAAGAACCTTGCTATTAGAAGCACCTGCAGACGAATATTTGGGGTTTCTTTTGCTTTTTATTGTTTGCATTCTGGGAACAGAGCAATGTGTAACATTTTCCAAATTAGTCCTATAAAAGTAAGATTATGTGCTCAAGTATATTTAGACTACTGGTTCTTGTTTGTGTTTGATTAAATGCTAGTGCTTTCTCTTTCAATTTCATTATCTGGGTAATTATTTGGTGCAGCTGCTGATGTGTTCTTGTGGAGGAACAAGAAGATTTCAGGTGGTGTTCTTGGTGGAACAACTGCAATCTGGGTCCTTTTTGAGTTGATTGAGTACCACCTACTTACTCTAGTCTGTCACGTATCGATTCTCGCTCTTGCGCTGTTGTTTCTCTGGTCCAACATCCATACCTTTATCCACAAGTAAGTTCCGGGTTAATTTGGTTGTCAAGTATAAGATATTGTGTGATTTCTTAAAGAATATAATCTGACCCTTTTTTTCATAGGACTCCACCTCAAATTCCACAAGTTCATATGCCAGAGGAGCCGTTCCTTCAAATTGCATCTGCTCTGACAATTGAACTTAACCAGGCATTGAAGCTGCTGCACGATATTGCCTCTGGAAGAAATCCGAAGAAGTTTCTGATGGTGTGGTTACTTCTGATTTCATGAATGCTTCATCTAAGTTCAGTTTGATCGGGGAGTCACTATATATATATTCGATTGTCTCAAATGATGTTATCCTTCCTTTTGATTACAGGTTGTGGCTGCATTCTGGGTCCTCTCGATTGTGGGGAGTTGGTGCAACTTCTTAACCTTGTTCTACATATGTAATGAAACCGATCTCTTGTTTTTAGTACTAAATCGATTTATCTATATGATATCTTACCGAAGTATTCTTCGTCTTCTCTATGGAAATCAGCTTTCGTGTTGCTGCATACGGTACCTGTTTTGTATGAGAAGTATGAGGACAAGGTTGACCCATTTGCCGAGAAGGCAATGACCGAGATAAGAAAGCAATATGCAGTTTTCGACGCCAAGGTTCTGAGTAAAATTCCTAAAGGTCCCTTGAAGACCAAAAAGGTTTAGAAGGCTCAAGTGTCCGGCAACATTTGGGCGGTTCCCGGTTTCCTGGTTGTGGTGGTGTGTTATCTATTCACATTAGCTAGAGGACTTGTTAGTCAGTTTTGGTTTGCAATTCAAAATGGCAATCTCTAAAAACAAATCAGTTGGTAGCAATAGCTCAAGCTGGTGAAGGTATTACCATAAAACTTTGTTTCATTTGAATAACAATCGGTTTTTTTTTTCAAACTATAAAAAATGTTGAGTTGTTTCCTGAGATTTAAAACTATAAAAAATGTTGAATTCGATATCCTTTTTTCAAACTCAATAAAAGAGAATACCTGACAGACCAATGGACACTTGTATTAACGTAGACAAGGTATCAATACAATTCAATTATGTAGGTCATAACTCGTAATAAGTTTATGTATTATTTGATTTAGATTAATCGAATGATGAATTTAATACATATGTTTATACAAAATATATATAGATATAATTTTTGAGAACGTGGCTCACTATTCTATTTAGGTATTTACCATGATACCCTTCTATCTCTCTTCAACCCAATCCAACCACCACTTGAGCCTAACACCCAAGCTAGCCCAAAAGGCTCCTAAAAGCCCAAGAACACGTTTCAAACACGAGGCTCATGCCTCAATCAAACTGACCCTCGAATTTCTAGAATCTGGATCGTTACAACTTTCCCCTCCTAAAAGAAAATTTCGTCCTCAAAATTTACCTGATGGGAACAAATGCGATAAAGAATTCTCATGTTGTCCTCGACTTCCCATGTTGCTTCCTCGACCCCGTGGTTCCTCCATAACATTTTCACCAAATGTATACGTTTGTTGCGAAGTTCTTTTAACTCCTGTGTCAAGGACTCCAATCGGAACTTCCTCATATATCAAGTTGTCATTTACCTCAATTTCTTCAAGAGGAACAATATGTGAAGGATCGAAACGAAAACGCCTCAACATAGACACATGAAAAACATCGTGGATATGAGTCAACTCTAGGGGTAAGGCTAACCGATAAGCCATTGGTCCCACTCTTTCAAGAATTTCATAAGGCCCGATGTACCTTGGGCTTAACTTCCCCTTGCGTCCAAAACGAATGATTCATTTCAACGGAGATACATTGAGAAACACTTTTTCACCGACATCATACTCAATATGTTTATGTTTCCAATTCGCGTAGGCCTTTTGACGGTCAAAAGCCGCTTGCAACATTTCCTTGATGATCTGAACTTTCTCCTCGATTTGGCTAACCAAATCGGATCCCACGATCCTCCTCTCACTGAGCTCAGTCCAACACAAGGGTGTCCTACACTTACGCCCATATAAAACTTCAAAATGGGTCATCTTTATGCTCGACTGGTAACTATTGTTGTATGAAAACTCTACAAGCGGTAACTTGTCCTCCCAACTCTTTGCAAAATCCACAATGCAACACCTGAGCATATCCTCAATGACCTAAATGACACGCTCAGACTGGCCATCAGTCTGAGGGTGAAAAGCTGTTATGAAATGTAGCTTGGTGTCCAAGGCGCTATGGATCTTCTTCTATAGCCTAGTTGTGAAACGCGGGTCTCTATTTGAGATGATTGATGATGGCGCACCGTGCAACCTTACTATCTCATTTATTTACAAGTGAGCCAACCTCTCCAAGGTAAAATCCATCCGCACTGGCAAGAAATGAGCAGACTTGGTCAAACAATCCACAATAATCCAAATGGCATCATGCTTCATTTGGGTCATTGGTAGCCCGATGATAAAATCCATGGTAATTCGGTCCCACTTTCATTGTGGAATCTGAATAGGCTGAAGTAAACCTGATGGAACCTGATGTTCCGCCTTCACTTGCTGACAAGCTAATCACCTTGTCACGAATTCAGAGACGTCTATTTTCATACTTGGCCACCAATAAAAGGATGAAGATCTTGATACATTGTGTTGCTTCCCGGATGTACCGTGAAAGGACTACGGTATGCCTCTCTTAAGATGCGGTCTCTCAAATCTTCTAAGGCTATAACACACAGCCGTCCCTTGAAGTACAAGTACCCATCATCTCGTACCTCAAAGTCTGAAGCTTAACCCTTCTGGACTTCTTCAATCTGTGCTACTAATTCTTCATCCAAAGCTCGAGTCCTCATCATCTCTTGTACCAACGTTGGTTCTATCCGAAGTTCAGCTAGAAGACCTCCATCCTCGGTCATCTTCAAACGGGAAAACATAACTCTCAAGTCCGACATAGATTTCCTACTTAAGGTGTCAGCCACAACACTAGCCTTGCCAGGGTGATATTCTATGATGCAATCATAGTCCTTCAACAATTCAATCCACCTTCGTTGCCTCAAGTTCAACTCCTTTTGTCTAAGCAGGTACTTCAAACTCTTATGATCTGTGTAAATATAACAATTCTCCCCATAGAGATAGTGCCTCCAAATCTTTAATGTGAAGATGACTGTCGCGAGCTCCAAATCATGGGTAGGGTAATTCTGTTCGTGCAGTTTAAGCTGTCTCGAAGCATAAGCAACCACCTTACCTTCTTGCATAAGGACACAACCAAGCTCATTCAAAGACGCGTCACTAAACACAACATACTCATTTCCGGGCTCGGGTTAGGTTAAAATTGGAGCCTCGGTGAGATAAGCTTTTAGTTGCACAAAACTTCGTTGTCTTGTCTCATTTTATTCAAAAGGGGCCCCTTTTTGCAACAGCTTGGTCAACGGTGCGACGATGACAGAGAAACCTTTAACAAACCGCCTATAATACCCGGTAAGTCCTAGGAAACTACGAACTTCCAAAACATTTCGTGGAGGTCTCCACTCCACTACAGCCTGGATCTTCTAAGGGTCCACGCGAATCTCATTCGCAGTAACAATGTGACCAAGAAATGCCACTTTCGAAAGCCAAAATTCGCACTTGCTGAACTTAGCGAAAAGACGTCTATCTCAGAGGATCTGCAAAACTACACGCAGATGGTAGTTGTGCTCTTCTTCATAACGCGAATGCACCAAGATGTCATCAATAAAAACCACAACAAACTGATTTAGGTACAGTTGGAAAATCCGATTCATCAGGTCCATGAATGCTGCTGGTGCATTGGTAAGCCCAAACGGCATTACCAAGAACTCATAGTGTCCATACCGCGTCCTAAAAGCAATTTTCTGGACATCTTCATCCACCACCGTCAACTGGTAGTACCCTGACCTTAAGTCTATCTTGGAAAACACACGGGCACCTCTCAACTGGTCGAACAAATCACCAATCCTTGGAAGGGGGTAACAATTATTTATCGTTACCTTATTAAGCTGCCGATAATCAATACACATCCTCATAGACCCATCTTTCTTCTCGACAAACTAGGCTGTTGCTCTCCAAGGTGAGACACTCGGTTGGATAAAGCCTCTTTCTAGCAACTCTTGAATTTGCTTCTTTAACTCTTTTATTTCTGCAGATGCCATTCGATATGGTGCGATAGACACTGGTACAGTACCCGACATTACATCAATTCGAAACTCTAATTCACGGTCAGGTGGTAACCTAGGTAACTCCTCCAGAAACACATCGATGAACTCGTTAATTGTCAGAAGATTTTCAAGCATGGGACCCTCAACCCTTGCATCCACCACATGGGCCAAAATGGCTTCACAACCTTGTTGCAACATCATTTGAGTTGATAAAGCCGATACCACACTAGATAGACACAGATTTCTCTCACCTTGCACAATCAGCTTGGAACCATCTGCAACACGAAGCTTCAAACACTTTGCTCTACACCCTAGACTAGCATCATGCTCAAAGAGACAATCCATCCCCAGGATGGCATCGAACTCTTGAAATGGTAAAACCATTAAATCCGCTGGAAACAACGACCCATGAACCTCGATCGGGCATCTTCGATACACCTTGTCTACCAACACATCATGTCCCAAGGGACTAGTCACACGGACTCCTACCTCTAGATTCTCAGTAGGAATACCCCACTGCCGAGATATCCCACTACGAATGTAAGAGTGGGTAGACCCCGAATCCACAAGAGCAAAAATAGTGACCGAAAACAAGGTGAATATACATGAGATAACATCCAATGCTGCACAATCCTCCTGAGCCCTGACTGCATACTGCCAGCTGGTGCTCTCGCGGTAGACTAGAAGGTGCCTCCCGATACATGGCTTGCTCCTCCCCGAGCAAGACCTCAACCTCTCTGGGCCGAATACACAGTCCTCTAAACCTGATCTGAAAAGGTCACAACAGCCACTAGACAGTCCCTTACAAAGTGATCTGGTGACCCACACTAGTAATAGACTCTTGATGCTCCCCAACACTCGTCTTTATGTTTGCGTCCACACTGATTGCAAACTGATGTGCCCACATTCCTCTGTGAACCCTCTGGGCTCATCATGGATGAAGAAGATGGCCTTCTACGACCAGCCGACTCAGATCTTCGGTCTGACCTTGAACATCGATTCGATGCTCCTCTGTTATAATTCTACCGATTTCTGCTTCTCCCCGAGAAAGCTTGCGAGTTGTTGTTGGAGGGGTTCTGAATCCTCTCTTGCCCACCAGACAGGCCATATGTTAAGCCTTGCACTTGCTCAAGAGACTTGGCACTCGAAGTCAACTCCGAGAACACCCTCGATGATGCAGTAGTTAGGTAAGTCTGGATTTCCTTCCTCAAACCCTTCAAGAACCTCTTGCACCTCATCTTTTCGGTGGCAACCAATTCAGAGGCATACCTACTCAACTGAAGAAACTCTTGCTCATATTCAAATACTGACTGGTTTCTTTGCACAAGATGATTAAACCGATCTCTCAAGGTATCCATGTGGACCTCACCCACATACTTCTTCTCGAACTCTTCGAGAAAATCATCCCAAGATGGTCGATTGGGGTGCCACCCAAGCTCTACTGTTTCCCACCATTCTCTGGCATTGCCCTTCAACAGGGACAAAACACAAGGCAGCTTGTCCTCTGATCTCAACCTCATCTGCCTCATGATCCACTGTGTATCTTGCAACCACTATTTCGCATGTACCGGGTTATCCCGCCTCAATCCATGAAAATATGTAGCGCCTTGCCTTCTCAACCTTTCAACATGTGCCTCATGAGGGGTAGCAGATGCCCTCGGTATCGCCCTCATGATCTGATGTAACGTCCGATTCAGATGTGAGAAGTAGTTGACTCCCCGATCATCTGTGTCCTCCGACATGTCCTCTGTGCTAGACACATGTTCCTCGTCGTAACTCCCTTCCCTAGAGCCCAAACTTTCCTCATTGATTCTTGCCCTCCTTGGCATAATTCTATTCTGCACAACAATAAACAAGGCCACACCATCAAATTTCAGCTTTAAAATAAGTACAACCTCGACTCATGGGCATGTATTCGCTAGACACCTATACACTCCTCTAGACTCATAGGGACATCCTAGAACCGACAAACCTAAGCTCTGATACCACTAAATGTAACACCCTTGATCCGGATGCCACATTTGGGCCCTAAGCCCAAAATTTACATTGATAAAAAAATTATTTTTCGAGCTCATCATAAATAAGTCCAATAAAAACGTAAGTCCATACATTAAAATATAATTAAACCCAGATAGTTAAAATAACATTTACGGAGCTCCATTTACAAACAATAAAGCATTCGACCTTTGACTGAATAATACAAAATAAGAGTTACAAAATACATATAGGGTCCTACGAAATACATAGCTCGTTACATCTAGTATTTGTACTCAACCACTAGAGTCGATGCTGAAATCCAACCTTGATGGTGCTCCTTTACGCTTCTCGAGAACCTACTAACTTGCGAACGGAAAGAACGATTATGAACAATGAGCTAACAAGCTCAGTGGATACACCGCCACTCAACCATACTTTATGCAAATCATAAATAAAGCAATGCAACAAGAATGATATCATGGCATTATAGCAACGGCGCTACCATAACCGCCTAAACACATGGCATTATGAATGTATGATCACACACACAGCTCATACAGGAACCTTAAGCACTTACATAGTATCACACAGATAACCATCAACAATTAAGTGAGGTCCGCGTCCACAAAGCATCAGAATCCTACACTTTAGTGAGGCCATAGTCCACATAGCATCAGGATCCTACACTACGAGTAAGCCCACGTCCACAAACCATCGGGATCCTATACTCTGAGCAAGGCCCGCGTCCACATAGCATCGGGATCATATACTCGAGGGATGGGGCACGCGCCTACATAGCATCGGGATCCTACATCTATGCTCGGGATCTTTCATCAAGCATCTTCGAATGAGGCCCGCGTCTACAAAGCATCGGGATCTAACATTCGAGAATCTTCAAGGTGTTGCAACACACTTAGGGTATCCAATCCCAACAACAAGGGATAACTCGATTACCTAGGTGTCCCTCGGCACACAGCAAGGACCCTAATTTACCACACAGTCTCGATTGATCCACCTAAGATCCCTATGGGTTTCTACCTCACACAGTTTACCCAATATTTACCAAGTCATTAGCCGATTATTTCACTTACGGGGTTAAAATCTCTATTTCTCAGTTTTAGTATTCATTTTACACCTTAAAAGACCCCCAAGGCTCTTTGCCTCGAATTATAGAACCCCCGAATGTAAACTCGAATTTCTTAGACAGAATGCCCAGCGAGTATCGATACTCCTATGTGGGTATCGGTACTCCCATCTAGGTATCGATACTCGGCCATGGGTACCGATACTCATTTTAGGTTCAAAAGATTTGAACCATTAAGCCGTACCGATATGCCTCACTGCGTACCGATACCCCCTTATCGGTATTAGGATCACCTTGTACAGATCCACATCCATACCGGTACACCTACCCACGCGTACCGATACTCGAAGCCTCTCACAGACAATGTAATAGTACATATCGATACACCCATCATGTACCGGTACACAGTAGCGTTACTGGAATTTCTGACTTGCAAGGGGTACCGATACACGGGGAGGCATACCAGTACCCCTCACAATCATTCCCTATTTTATGAAGGCGTATCGATACGCTAAGCCCCGTACCGGTACGCGAGCCCCACTTTCGAGCTCTAGGTCTGGGTTTCACCTAGAACCCTGTTTAACCCCTATGGTTAAACCCCAAATCATTCCCACAAGTTATGGTGATAGTTTTGGATGGATTACAACTGATTTCAAGCCATTACAACAACAATCCTAAGATTTGCCATTAATAACCACTCAAGCTACTCTTAGGCCAAAAACACCAAATCATGTTTCAACACTTAATTTTATGATTTCCAGGAAACTATGAGAGTTAGTAGTGTACTAACCTTAGCTTAGCTGATAACACAATGCCTTCCTCCAAGCTTCAAGCTTTCCTCCCTTATTGAGCCTTGGATGAGCTCTCAACCTCTTTCACTACATGGGGAGATTACAAAACACATTACCCCGTTGTTGGGGGATAAAAATGAGCCAAAAACATATTCTAAACTAAATATTAGAGCTCTCAAACTCCAATCCCGTCCAAACCACTCAATCCTTCAACAACTCCCTTATTTCTCCAAACCATACAAAGCTTACCTTGAAATGTAGATCCTTTCAAGCTGGTAAAATTTCCCTCAACAAGCCAAACGAGATTCTTACTTCAAACTCTCAAAATCCTACCTTTAGATGGTGTGTTGTGGGAGAGAGAGCAAATGGAAAGAATAAGATGAAGACTTTAAGACATGATGATCTCATTTTTTGCACAAGTGCAGAAAATAACATTACTCCCCCTCTCACTCTTCCATTTAGGTATTTACCATGATACCCTTTCATCTCTCTTCAACCCAATCCAACCACCACTTGAGCCCAACACCAAAGCTAGCCCAAAAGGCTCCTAAAATCCCAAGAACACCTTTCAAACATGAGGCTCATGCCCCGATCAAACCCGACCCTCGAATTTCTAGAATCCGGGTCGTTACAGCTGAACACTATTAAATTAATTTATAATGATTAAAAATCTCAAGGACTCAACATATAATTATAAATTATTTAAAATAAAATTTTAATTAAATTATTTTCTATATATATTATATTTAATTTTTTTAAAATAATTGGATCAAATATCAACCTTAGTCAATTTAAAAAATAAAAAACCCTAAACTCAAAACCTAAAACCTAAAACTATAAACCCTAAATTTAAATATTGGGTTTAGAGTTTAGGGTTTATGGTTTTGAGTTTTGGGTTTTATGTTTTGGGTTTAGGGTTTAGGATTTAAGGTTTTGGGTTTATGTTTTAGGGTGTAGGGTTTAGGCTTTTGAGTTTAGGGTTTAGGGTTATAGTTTAAGGTTTAATGTTTATTTAAATTGATTAAGGTTGGTATTTAATTTAATTATTTTAAAAAAATAAAAAATATATAATATATGAAAAATATTTTAATTGAAATTTTATTTTAAATAATTTATAATTATACGTTGAGTTCTTTAAATTTTTAATCTTTATAAATTAATTTAATAGTGTTCAACGGTGTTCATCATTAGTGGTGTTCAGCGGTGTTCGTCGAGCGTGGTAGACTCATCCTAAATTTTATTATTACGTTTAAGTAAGAAACGATTTGAAAGTAATGAGCGATTTCTTATTTATAGATTTGAGTAGTTTAAATTATAGTGAAAGTTTAATTCAAGATTAATATAAAAAGTATTTTTAATTTTTATCAACTTTATTTATTTAATATTTTATTTAGTTTCTATATAATGATAATAGTATAGATTATTAATGGTTTTGTCTATTTAAATTTTCAATTAATAATGTAGAAATAAAGTAAATTTAAATGCTTAAATTTTAAAATAATAATATATTTTAAAAAGATGAAATTTTATATTATAAAATTTAAAATAAAGTAACAAAGTTCCGTGGATAAAAAAATCAAATTGAAAAAGGGAGTTTAAATAGAAATTTGTATTAGTGTAATTGTTGTTATTGAGAAGATGATATCTATTTTAATTGTTTTGTGATGGACGCCAAACCTATCAAATAATTATAAAAGTTTTTCGACCCTTTTTGAGAAGCTACTTGAATGAAAATTTGTAAGTAATGCATATATTTTAGTGCTAAAATTTAATTTTATTCGATATATTATTGTAATATAATTAATCTAAAATAATAGCTGAAACTTAACAAGAATGTAAAACAAAATTTGATATTACTATGACTTTATCTAAGAGAAAAAGTTTGATACACAGTTCGTGTAAATTAAAATTTACACGTACTTTTAAATTTAGGGGTTATGAGTTTAGTTCAGTGTTTAAAGTTTAGGGGTTTAGGTTGTAAGGTCTAGAATTTAAAGTTTAGAGTTTAGAATCTAGAGCGTTAGGGTTAGGATTATAGATTTTGAATTTTATAGATTGGTTGTGTAAAAATAGTTTACACGGACTGTGTATCAAAATAAAACCCTTTATCTAATACTCGTCTAGAAAATATAAATATCCTCAACTGGGCAAGCCTGCTATCAATCCGTATAGAGGCGCGAGCGATGATGTGATCAATCAAAACTTCGGTAATTTACGTATCGGGACGGCGAATTTAACATTCACTTTCATGTATCATTTATATTTAACTTTTATGAGTTAACTGTGGTCTTTAAATTTTTGAATATTTTATAAATTATACATTTTATTCCAAATTAGTTTTAAAATTTTTAAACGTTCTAGTTTTTTTTCTCAAATTATTATAAAAATTATTAATTATCATGTAAATATTGATATGCATTATGTAATAATATAATGTGGCATAAACGATAATTTGAGGATGAAAGTGAAATGTTCAAAAGTTTTAGGATTAATTTAGAATGAAAGTTATACTTTAAAGATGAAATTAAATATTTAAAAGTTTGGGGACTAATTTAAAATAAAACCCATAATTTAAAACCGAAATTAAAACATTTAAAAGTTTAAGAACCAAATTAAAATAGAATATATTTTGAGTGAATAATAAACTTTAGCGCTTATACTAACTAAATTAAATAATTTTAATATAAAAACTGCCTTAACCTTCGCGCGTAATTCATTTTTTTACATAATTAACTTTAGGGTTTCATGCTAAATTAAATTACGTAGGCATAGGATTGATCCAGGGGTGTTAGGATGGCTAAGACCTGGAGATTTCAACCTTTTTATATATTTTAAGTATTTTAATATTTTTATTAATAATTTAAGTTTATAAACCTTAAATTTTTAATATAACACTCTAATAAAATGGCATAACATTGCCAACGAGCCCTTAGTAGAGTTAGCAAATGTTATGGTCTTAGATCATCGAGTATCTAGGTTCAAATCTCATTGTGTTAACAGAAAATCAAAAAAAAAAAAAAAAACTAGTGAGGATATGGCCTCCATAAAATTTTGAAAAATTAAAATTTAATTTCTTAAATATTTTAACTTGTCCTCAAAATTTTTAGAAATTTATATTAAACTTTAAAATTTTTGAACTTTTTTAATTATATTTCCTCTCATAATTTTTTAAAAGTTCTTATTAAATTTCTTAAAATTTTAGTTAGAACTTAGACCCCACTTTTTTTAAGAAGAAAAATATAAATTAAGCCTTCAACTATTTTTAAAATTTTAGTTTAAATCTCTATTTTTTAAACTTTAAATTAGCTCCTTCAAACTCTTTCACCAAATTTCGACCCTTAATGTCTTGTGGATTTTTAGTCTAAGTTTATTTGGTTAAGTCTTTCTTTTGTGTGGATCCTATAGAGTTATTTTGTCCAAATTTAAATATATCGTGATTGTTATGTTTGTTTATATATTTTTCATGGTTGATTCTGATTATAATTATACTAATGTATCGATTATAATTCTATTTTACGTATTGTAGTGATTAAACTGCGTAGAATTAAAATTTGAACCTATCAACTACCTACCAAAATTTTTTGTTGGAAAGGTGTATTTTACATAATTAGCTTCAAAGAAACCTTTATATCTTTCTCTTTTTAGGTGAAGTACAAGGCTAAGGAATCCCCAGCAATGGTTAGATGAAGCAATATTAGCAAGTTGAAAATCTAGTAATAGCATAGCACACACTTTAAGTCTAAAAAAGGTTAATTTCTTTTGTTAAAAAAGGGTTAATTTCCAAGTTTTCATTTATAGGTCAATATTATGAAACTTTAGAGGCCAGAAAATTTAAAGCTAATGACTATTTCCACTGTCTTAAAAAGTGTAGTTTAAAGTATAAAGTAGCCGATTTTTAGACGCCCCGCTTACTCTACCGACCATCATTATTTTCGTGGGTAAATATGCGGTGTAGGCCGTAGGTTTAAGTAACCAATGTCCAATGGCATTTCTTAAGCTATGATATTATAAATAGGGTTTTTTAGATTTTAGGGTTGAATTTTTTATTTTTTATTTTATGATTTACGGTGATTATTTCATCGAAAAAATTATCAAAATTATGTGTTGATTTTAAACAAATAAAAAAATTGCAGTCATGCCGACTTCAAACCATAAACAGTACTCAATACATGTCCTTCAGCATACACCATTAATTATTTTATTGATTTGATAAAAATCACCGTAGATCATGAAATAAAAAATATATATATTTGAATTTGAAATTAATGTGTAATATTATATCTAGATTTATTTGATTAAGTAGAGATAATTACATTCAAAGCAAATGTCATATTCAAATCCATATAAGATGGGACAATATGAACATTATTGACCACTCAATCAATTTATATATCTCATTATGTATAAATTTTATTGTGGTTGAATTTTTACATGTAGTTAACATCATATAACTAGGGACAGAATCAATATGCAACTTTAAGGTCAAATTCAAATAATAATATAATTAATGTCTAATTTTGAAATAGTTCAATTGAAGAAAATGTTTAAATTGTATTTTTTTTTCTGTTTTAAGTGTTTAAGGTTTTTTTAGAATAGGTGTCTAATGTTTATTCTGTTACAATTTTAGGTGTTTAATGTTTTATTTGTTAAATATTTTAAAATTTATATGTTAAAAAAACCCGACACTCAATTATTGCTTGACATTTGACTTATATATGATTTTATTTTAAATTTCTTTTTATTTAATTGCAAGATTATTTTAATATATAAATTATAAAATATTCTAAAATTGAAATTATAACTTGATTAATTTTATAATATTAAATTTAGGTAAATGTATTTTTTCTTACAAATACACCAACACTTCAAATAATTAATTAACATTTATTTTAAATTTTGTATTAAACTCTTAAATAATTTTTTAATATGCATATTATTAAAAAAATTCAAATTAAAAAAATACAATAATACACGCATTAAAAATATCATAATCTTTTTTTAATAGTCTAAAGGTGATTACAAGGTAATACTCGTGTCTCCTAGTATAAACATCATTCACTTTTCCACTGGAACACTTGTTGGGTTCAAAATAACTACAATCTTAAATAACTATAATCTTAAAGACTTTAAATATACATATTTTATTTTTTTATTCACAACGTAAATTAACCATATTCATAGCTATAACTTAAAAACATTTTTTTATTGGAATATAAGGAGACTTTTAATACACACATCTCTATTTTTAATTTTTAAATATCAAATTAGATTAATCAATTATGTATATGAATGAATTGTTATCTAAGAATTTATATTGGTATGAATCTCTATATAAAGTAATTATTATGATGATTTTTCTTAAAAAATTTAAAAATGTTAGATAAAATAGTAATATATTGAAAACAAATAGTATTTTCAGTGGACTTAAAAGTTTCTCATCACTCGTACTTTTATATAGGTTAGATAGATTATAAATATAATTTAAATCAAAATCACGTAATCTCTCCGTCCTAAAAATATTGTTACTTGTTAACTTTTCATGTAGTTTTAGAAAAAAGTTTGTGTAGGTTTAGAAAAAAGTTTGTGAAAGAAATGTATTGTAAAATAATTAAAATACAAATTTTATCCCAGAAAAATTAAAGTTTATTTTGTTATAAAACTTAAAAAAATATAAAAGAAAATGTATTTAATAAAAGTTATTGAGTTTTTTTAAAGGGACAATTTAAATAGAATAATTTTAAAATACAAAATAGACAAACTTTATAGGACAGAGAGTATCACATTATATGTTAATTAAAATTCATATATAATTTTGAGATTATTCTTTAAAAGAAAAAATGTTATTTTATTAAATTAAAATAATTATTTATCACTATTTTTTTCTCGAGGTATATGCTAAAACAAGTATATTGACTAATTTTCTACTTTATTTTGATATAACATATTATTATAAAGGAAAAAACTTTATACACATGCCGTGTAAACTTTAGTTCACACGTGTCTTTTAATTTTAGGTGTTAGAGTTTTAGTTTAGGGGTTTAGGGTTTAGGTTGTAGGGTTTAGAATTTAAGGTTAGTGTTTAGAATTTAGTGTACAAAGTTTAGGGTTAGAGTTAGGAATTTAGGATTTGGGTTTTTATAGTATAAATACACATGACTGTGTAAAATTTTACACAGCTTGTATATCAAAGTTTTACCCTATTATAAATATACCAAATATTCTGAAAATGTTTTGCGAAATTCCAGCTTCACGAACTTTTGCTTTTGTAAAGACTATAAAGAAAGATTCATAGTAATGTCAAACGTCGCAATTTGCATATAGAATATGGAAATTCCTCCACAGCTACAAAACAAGTGCTGTAAATATAAACCCCAAAAACCCGTGCGAATTGAAGCAAGATTGTGAGAATTAGGGGTGTACAGGAAAAAATCACAATGATTAACCGTATTTTTTAATCGATATAACTGATATATTTTACATATTAATTAATTAAACTATTAAAATTAAATAGTTTTGATTAACTAAATCATTAAAACGATGATTAATAATTATAATTACAAATTCCGATAAATAATTAACTTATAAATTATTTTTTATTAAATAATTTATACATAAAACTTTTTAAAAATAAAATACCTCCAAAGCCCTGGAACGCGGCCCACTATTTCTAATTTATAAACTTTATCTTCTAAAATTATCAAACGTCTCAGTTCACCTCCTTTCTCTCAGCTTTGAAGTCATTAAAGCTTTGAAGTCTGTTAGTCGGAGCTCCTCTCTCATACGATTGCCGGTTGAAGTCTGAAGTCACAGTGAAACAGAACACCCTTCCATCGGAACAAGAACTATAAAGTATTTTAATGGTGTATTGCTATGTGTTGAACATTGTTGAAAATTTAAATTAAAGTATAGATTTTGGATATCTACTCATTGACTGTATGATCAAAGATGCTTATATTATCTCATCATGTATAGATTTGAATCTCGGTATTTGCCTTTGAATGTCATATATCTCTATTTAATAAAAAGTATTGAATTTGTGTATTTTGTGTTGTGTTGAAACTTTGTAGTATGTAGGTATTTTTCTATTTTATTTGAATTAAGTATGTAGTTTGTGCTTAGGCTCTTTTTATTTAAGTATTTTTTTTAAATTTTAATATAATACTTAATAGTTGTTTCTTGCCAATTAGTCAATCAATTAAATTCTTTTACAAAATATCATTGGTCGTTAAAATCGAAACATGATATGGTATAATAATAATTTTAGTCCCTAAAATTTAAATATTAGATTAATTTGGTCCTAATTCAAAAATAATTCAATAAATTTAACCATTCATATTAAAAAATTCCAACAATGCACCTTCATGACACATCATCTAGCCACTTGATTCACATTCTACTATTGTCCATCAAATCGATAAACAACATTGAAATAGCTCGACAAACACAATTACTTTACTATTTGATAACTGACACACTGATGGAACAGACCAATTATGACTCTAACGTAGCTTATTAGCAGACACAATCACTTCACCATTGAACTTTTAAAGTATTACAAATTAAATTTAATAAATTATTTCGAATTATGATCAAATTAATAGAATATATAAATTTTGAGAATAAAATTATTATTATACCAAACTATGTTAGACATTTATTTTAATTTTAATAATTAAATAATTTGTTTTAACAAAATTTTATTTAAATGATTGAGTTATAACTTTATAAAAAAATCACTAGCACGTAACCAAACATATATAATTAAATGAATGGCATATTTTACCATATTTCAAAAGTTTTAAACCTATTATTTTCAACTCCATTATTTTACTTTATCCCAATTCGGTCGGTCCTTTATGTGAGCCCCACTAATTGCGGTTCATTTTTAAAATCGTTAATTAAAGAAACTTTGTATTGTATATTCATCAAACGTGCGAGTGCAAAAAATAGTCCAATGACGTATCTAAGGTAGGCAGTGACTTGAATTTCTGCATTAGAATACGGAGTTTTTCAAGTTGAGTGCTTCGAAATTAAAATTAAAAAGACATGTTTATCAATAAACAATAAATCTAATTGATTACTATTAAAAACGAAGAAATTGTATTTAATACGTATTTTATTTTTTATAACTTGTTCCAATCCCCACATACCAACATAATTTTTTTAATAATTTCTATTTAAAAGAGGAGAAAGCGGAATTTTACTTCTACTGGATCTTGAACCCACAACCTAGGAAAAAGAGAGAGTGTCAACTAAAAGTTTTAATCACATACTCTAAATATTGTTGACCCAACAAAAATGTTTAGTTTTACACAAATAATATATTGTAACGTATTTTAAGAATTTGAGTTTAAGTTTTAATTTGTAGATTTAAGATTAAAAACAACTTTATTTGTAGATATTTTTTTTTGCCCTCTCGGTTTCTCAAGGCTTTGCCTTAACTAATTCAAACTAATCCGCGTCGCATACTTGATTTTGATGGGTGAATTTCCCAATAGAGATTTTCTAAATACACAAGATCTCGAAGTCAAAATCTGTTTAAGCGATATAAAATTACTTACCACTTAAATTAACCTCATTTGTTACTTTGTTCGTAAAATATTTAATCTAAATAACAATATTATTATATGCAATTAATATTTTTTGAAGAAAGGAAATATTGTTTGGAGACATGAGCATTTGTAGAGATTTTTGGAAGTAGTTAAGAGGTGTCTTCTCTTCCTAAAATATTCCAAATCGGAAAAGCTATATTAAGTTTGTTTTAATTAATGAGTGGTTGACAGACTCATGGCCTAATCAATCATTTTAGTCCTAATCTAAATCTGAATCCTCCAAACTAGTTGAGTTTCACTCACTCACACGTCGCCACGTGCCTTATATTATTTCTTAAGTACATCTTAATCCCTCTCCCATAAAAGTATCCAAAAGCATGGAAAGCTTGTCCGTCCTACGCTGCCTGCCAAGCGTTATTCTAAGTGAGTAAATACAAATTCAAAATTAATTTAAACAACAATTTGGTGGGCGGATTTAAACTGAAGTATTTGTATTATTAGTTTTAGAATCTTTAATTTATTAAGTTAACATCTCAGATAAAATTTATCCACCATCCACAGCCTATTATTAAAGTTGTATATTCGTCCATTACTTGATACAATGCAAGAGATAACATTTTAAATTTAAAATAAATATAATACCTTTTAAATTTAATTCTTAGTAATGAACATAAAAATTTAATTATATATATGATTACTTGATATGCATGGATAATATTTTCAATTTAATATGGGTTACTTTTAAACTTATAGAGATAATACCTTCCGAATTAGGTAAGTAATATATAATTTTATTTTTTAGAGTACTAATATATATATATATATATTTGAATCTACTAATATGTAATTTTGGTATAAATGTTTGATATGTTTTTATTATAAAATTATAATATTACGAACCCAACAAGTGATCATAGTGGAAAAGTGAATGAAGTTCATCCTAGGAGATTCGAATTCAATCTCTTTGTCTACAAGTGTGTGTGTACTGTCAAAAGATTAAGAATATGCATGAACAAATAGTATCTTGTATTTAAACTATTTAAATAATTATAATAATTACATCATTCTAATATTATTTAAAATAGACAAATATAATTTATCCAAAGTAAAAAAAAAAAAGGATCAATGTATAGATATACATGAATTTATCAAGCAACTAATATGTAAATTGCACATGTATACAAACTAGTTAAATAGATTTGCTTGTTCATATGTTATTTCAAATCAAACAAGTAATCTCAGTTTATACAGATTAATATTGAAGGAGTTTATGTTTATAATATAGTTTATTACATATTTATTATTTTTTAAGTTGCTCGGTTAGATTTTAATCTTTCCTTACATAATCTTATTTTATTATAATTTATGCACTTTATTAGTTAACATTAGTTAATGTGATTAATTCACTCTAACTTTTGTAGATCATTCTTATAATTTTCTATTCAATAAAACTAGCTATAATTGTGGTTAAAAATTACTTTATGAACGTAAACACAAAAAACTAACGACAATGCCAACAAAATTTTGGTGCAGTAGTAAACCATCCAGTTGACGATAAATTATTACATGATCCCGGCTCACCACGTAATTCATGGTCTCATCCAATGAGATCCATTCATTTAATGACATAAGTAAATAGATGAAGATTCACTTTGGGAAAAAATGATATGGAAAATTATTATTGGATTAGACCATGGATGACGTGGTGAGCCAGGTCCATCTAATAATTTTTCTTAGTTGACACTCTTCTTCTTCTCGTATATTAAGAGTTCAATATTTATTAGGAACATATTTTTACTTTCCTTTTTAAGTATAAAATGTTCAAAAAAATGTTAGCGACAATTTCTTTTATTGTGAATATTTTCAGACTTATCAAATGGATTTCTTTTTTACTATTTTTTTATTAAGTAAAAATATAATTATATTTTTAAAGATTAATGTCAACATTCAAACTCATATAAAATAGTACAATATAAAATTTTTAAACATACATTCAATTAATGGATGTATTTTTTTACTGTTATTTAATGATACAAAGTATTTTTCTTTTGCGTTTTTGGAAAAATCTTGTAGCTTTATTTATGTTTGAAGGAAGGACTTTGAAAAGAAGATTTGTTATTAGTTACTACTACTCATATGGGACTGGAAGCATCAACATGAATACGTTATAACATTAAAAGAAAAGTTAACAATATCATTAATCGGTTTATATTACTTTTGTGATTATCGTTATAGTATTTATTAATATATTAAAAATGTTTTTAATAATATAATAAATAATATTACTTTTGTTATAATTTTTATGCGTTTGTACATCTTCTTCAACCTCCACCTGAGAAGACTTATTGGGCGATGGGAGAGTAGAGTGCACATTGGGTGTTGAGGAAATGACAGACATTTTCTTTACGGTCTGCAAGGTGTCGGTGGTATTGCTTTACTTCTTGGTCAGATAATTTAAATTCATTTATATAAATGTATTTTAGATTTATGGAAATTGTTTTTTAATAGATAGTTATGGAAATTGTTAATTACATTTGATATTGTTCCTTGATCTACCTCTAACATATCAAAACTTTTGATAAAAAAATAACATGTCAAAACTATTAATTATATATTTATATTTGGTATTATTATCTTAATTGAAAAATTAAAAGAAAAAAGGGATTATGTCACATTCATAACAGTAAGAGGGTGAAAGCGGGTATTTTGCAGTAATGAGGTTGAGTTTTTTACTTCACAATTTAAGGTTTTTTTTTTATTTCTCGATCTAGGATAATTATTATAGTAAACTAAATTATTTGTTCTGTCACAACGCCACTTGTATGCATAAGTAAAAAAGAAAATCGTTATTTTCTTCCGATAACTTCTGACAATTTATTTTAACAAATTTATCTTGATTTTCTGGCGACTTATTTTATAACACTAAAATTTTATTTCGTAAAATAAAAACTTAATCTCCATATAACATGACCCTAGAAATAATCCCAATAAAGGCTCGATTTGTTCATGACTCACATGTGACTGAAAAGTCAGCATCATTAACTTTCCCCAAAATATCTTAAAATTCTTTTTTCACTTTACGATAAACAATAAAGTAACTACATCAGTAATCACTGAATTATAATTTATTTTTTAATTTAGTCACTAGATTATTTTTTTGGCAAAAACATCACTAACGTTATGTTTCTTTCTTATTTTGATCACCAAACTATTTTTTGGCAAAAACATCATTGACGTTATGTTTCCTTCCTAATTTGGTCACGGACTGTTAAAAACTTAACGATTTTGCTGACGTGTAATTTTATTTTATTTTTTAATTTTCTATGTCATTTCTTCTATCTCCTCGTAAGTAATATGTGTTATTTCATAATATTTTTATTCAAACTAAATGATGGTGACACGTGTTACTAGTATTAGTGGAATAAAAGGATGAAAAATCAATCCTCTTATGCAGCCAAAGAGATTTGACTAATAGGCAGTTATACGTGTCACCATCCTATTAGGCAGTTACACGTGTCACCATCTCTCTGGCTGCACAAGGGGCTTGATTTTTCATCCATTTTATTCCACTAATAGGAAGTGATACGTGTCACTATCCTGTTAGTTTGAATAAAAATATTATAAAATAGCATAGATTACTTATGAGGAGAGAGAAGAAATGACATAGAAAATTAAAAAAATAAAATAAAATTTCACGTCAGCAAAACCGTTAAGTTTTTAACGGCCGGTGACCAAAATAGGAAGTAAACATAACGTTAGTGATTTTTTGCCAAAAAAATAATTCGGTGACCAAAATAAGAATGAACCATATCGTTAGTGATGTTTTTGCCAAAAAAATAGTTTGGTGACCAAAATAAAAAAAATTATAGTTCGGTGACTACTGATGTTGTTTACCCAAAAATAACGGTCCACTTAAATCAATGTACTCTACCTCATCAAAGCGCTTACCTCCCCCGATGGCCTACAAATCTTGCTCATTAAAAAAATTTGAGTATTTCTTTATTTTTTGAGTATTCCTTTATTATTAGTAATAATTATTATACAATATAATGATTCTATAGTTGGTACTTACTAGAACGTGTAAAAGACTTGGGATCCAATATTTTCTTAAGTTAAAAATATATTTTTATTAGGGTTTAAATTTGATATACATGTTATATAAAATAAATTTTACACAAACCTATTTATTTATACTATAAATTAATATTAAATCTAAACCTTAAAAAATTAAATCACAAACTTTAAACTTTAAACCCTAAATTCTAAACATTAACATTAAATTATAAACTATACACTCTAAACCCCTAATCCCTAAAACTAAAAGGCTTGTGTAAACTAAAGTTTATATTACATGTGTATTGAAGTTTTTCTCTTTTCATTAATATTAATTAAAAGAGTTGTTCACGATAGATGGATTAATCTAATTTGAGATATTTTTTGATCATTTCGGTACACATTTTATCACTTATTTAAGGTTTTCGCTTAGTTATTGCACACTTATACTCGGGTTTTAATGTCGAATATCATTAACTGTGCAAACAACATGCCTTCAACTTAAAGGTGATAACTTTGACAAAAGAACATCAACACCTAATTGCCATATGTCATTAAGGTATTCAAAACCGACCTAACAATAAAAGTTAAAAACATGAGAAAAAAGAATAAAACATAATAATAATAATATAATAATGATATTAAATTTATTGGTCCATTAAGTACTCATTAAATTGATTTTGAACACCCTTATCCGTCACACTACAAGTGACTTATAACTTTTACATAACTGACTAAAACTTTAATATAAAATTATTCATGCAAAGGACAAACCAACATGTAAGAGATCTCAAACAAAATATTCTCTTCATAAACACAAAAACACCATAATAAAACATGGAAATGCCAAATCTTGAATCGAGTCCCCAATTTTCACAAATCCAAGCTGTGAAATACGACAAACTGCGTGAGTTTTTCCAATGGTAAAAACGAAGAATGAGGTGAGTTTGTTTCGAAACTAAGAAACTAGATACAACTATTATTGAATAAATCTTTTGAAAAACTAAATTTGGATTCGATTTTGAGAGGAAGAAAGAAGTTAAAAAGTAAAAAAAAAAAGTTATACTCGCCAGAACTCTGATATGACAACACTGTCGCTAGAGCTCCCACCTAAATCTAGAGAGAGGGGAGATGTTTAGAAGAAAAAAACTAAAAGAGCGTTCAAGAAAAATGAACAATGGACGACTATGATCTAATTCACCTAGTTTCAAAATTAAAAAAAGACCTGAAGTAATTGAATCTACAAAAATAAAGAAAAAATTTAATTTATTCAGTTTCTAAACTACGAGGATCTAAAAATAATTAAACCCAAAATTTTAAGAGCCATGGCCCCACGTTAAACATGATTCCGTCTCCGGTTATGTTCACATTTCACTGTCTAGTGTCCACATACTAATGCAAATTACAATACAACCTTCCTCCTAAGTCCTAATGGCTATTGCTCTAACGCGGGTTTCGCTGTTCACCACAAACTAAACTTCTCCTGTCCGACTTTAAAAATTACATTATTAAATCAAGGAAGGTTGAATACTTCAATTTAATTTAAAATATTATTATTATTATTGTTTTTGGGTTAATTCCTCATATATCCTCACATTATTTTCTTGATTATAAGTTGATCATTGAACTTCATAACGATTTAATTCAATCTTTAAAATATCAAAATTATACTAATCAGATAATTCTGTCAACTTAATCATCAATAAAATTAGGTGTTAAGTACTAATTTAGATATAATTTGTTAAAAATATTTTAATACATCAGATCCAAACTATATGTATAAGAGTGATATTATTATGACTTAATTGTACCGTTTTGAAATTTAAAAATTTAAAATAAATATAGTAGTTAATGAATTGAGCCTTAACTTTTAATATCTTATATAATTCATTTTAATTTAAATGAGTATTGAGATATAGCTAAAACATCTAGTCACGCAAAAGTCTAGACTAAGTAATATTCGTTAATATCTCCGAAAAAGCAGAGGATGAGAGCAAGGCATATATAGAACATTGGGAGAGAGAGAGAGTTTGCGTAAGGAAGTGTTTAGATCCAAATCAAATGTTAATGGATTCTTATGGTTGAGCAATCAAAACCCCAGATTTTCTTGGTTTAATCATTTTTTTTTATTTTTGCCTCTTTTTTTTTAACGATTTTGGTTTAGATTCAATGGAGGATCAGAGGAGATACATTACTGCTGAGGAGCTGAAAGAACACAACAAATCTGGGGATTTGTGGATCTCTATCCAGGGTAAAGTTTACGATGTTTCAGATTGGGCAAAAGAGCATCCCGGCGGCGAAACCCCGCTCTTGAATCTGGGGGGCCAAGATGTTACCGATGCGTTCATAGCGTATCACCCGGGAACCGCTTGGCAATATCTCGACAAGCTCTTCACCGGCTACCATCTCAAAGATTTCAAGGTTTCGGAAGTGTCCAAGGATTACCGGAGACTGGTCTCGGAGTTTGCTAAAGCCGGTATGTTCGAGACGAAAGGACATGTCGCCCTTTTGTCACTTACATCTGTCGCTCTAATGTTTCTCGTTGTTCTTTACGGCGTTTTGAGATGCCATAGCGTGTGGGCGCATCTGGGTTCCGCCATGTTGTTGGGATTGCTTTGGATGCAAAGCGCTTACGTCGGCCACGATTCCGGCCATTACCAAGTAATGTCCAGCCGTGGCTACAACAAGCTCGCCCAGATCATATCTGGGAATTGCTTGACCGGGATCAGCATCGCCTGGTGGAAATGGACCCACAACGCTCACCACATTGCCTGCAACAGCCTGGATCACGATCCCGATCTCCAGCATATTCCGGTTTTCGCCGTCTCCTCACGTTTCTTCAGTTCAATCACATCTAGCTTTTATGGAAGGAAGTTAAATTTCGACCCTTTTGCGAGATTCTTAATCAGTTACCAACACTGGACGTATTACCCGGTTATGATCGTAGCAAGGGTCAACTTGTTTGTTCAAACATTCTTGCTTTTGTTCTCGAAACGTGAAGTCCCAGACAGAGCTTTCAACATAGTCGGAATCCTCGTATTCTGGACTTGGTTCCCTCTCCTGGTTTCATGTCTACCAAATTGGCCGGAAAGATTCATGTTTGTTCTTGCCAGCTTCACGGTCACATCGATCCAACACGTTCAGTTCACTTTAAACCACTTCTCTGCAAATGTATACGTCGGACTCCCGACCGGCAACGACTGGTTCGAGAAGCAAACGAGCGGGACAATCGACATTTTGTGTTCTTCTGCAATGGATTGGTTCTTTGGTGGGTTACAGTTCCAGCTGGAGCACCATTTGTTCCCCAGGTTGCCGCGTTGCCATTTAAGGAAGGTGTCGCCGTTGGTGAGGGAACTCTGCAAGAAGCACAGTTTGCCTTACCGGAGCTTGTCGTTTTTGGAGGCGAATAAATCAACGATTAGGACGTTGAGGACCGCCGCCTTGCAGGCTCGGGACTTGGCTAACCCCGTCCCTAAGAATTTGTTGTGGGAAGCTATTAACACTCACGGCTGAGGGATTTTTGTTTATTTTTCTTGGCCACGGCGTAGGTTTCGGCGGTAAAGGATTTCCATTTTTTTAATGCTTTTTTCAGATTATCGGATTTTTAATTGCTCTGTTTTTATTAAATACTTTTTCAGATCTTTTATATTTTGGCTTTTAAGTATAATTCTCTGTTCATCTTGGAACTGGGTTTCAAGCATGTGCTTTGTGACCGTCTAATATTCTCCGTCGGTTATCACTGAGAATATGATACTTCGGTAAAATTGTTGTTGTGGTCCCTTTACCATATAAAAATTTTGAGATTTAATCATTATACTTTAATTTGAAATAATCTGATTTCCATACTTTTATAATATTATTAGTTAGTCAAAATAATTAAAGTAAAAATGTTGCCTTTTAAAGCACATGATAAGTTAGAATGGATTTTTTTAAAAGAATTGTCAACATCAATATTTTTACTAATAATATAAAATTAGTAGGGGTCAAATTATATAAAATTAGTATATAATAATTAAATTTTAAATTTGTACATAATAGATGGATTAAAACCAGAATTTTTACTTTTCAATAAAATTTTAACTAATAATAGTCGCTAGTTTAATTGAACAAAGATAAAATACAATAAAAAACTACAAAAATTGAAGTAGACTAATCACATTACTCGTTTATTTTTTCTAAAATTATTAAAGTGCACAAACTAATAACAAAAGAATAAAACAAGATCATATAAGAAAGGTTAAAAATTCAATAAAAAATCCGAAAAATGTTACATACAAACAAGCACTATTATCAGTAATGAAAGATGAACATCATCAACAATAAATAAATATATATATAATAATAATAATAATAATATGTTGATAAATTAATTTTATTACAACTCATCCATGGTTTATTTTAATGATTATGAATACCTAACAATATAAAAGAATCAATACGAGAGTTAAAATATATAAATTAAAAAATAAATAAATTAAGAGACGTTAAATTTAATTATGATAAAAGAAAGAACGTGCTACAAAAAATAAAAGTATTCATTATTTTCGTACAAAAAGAATAAAATTATATAATGTATTTCACAAATGCGAGACAAAAATAAAAAAGACTATGTAACGCTTGAAAAAAAAGAGAAAGAATAAGGGAAGCAAAATAAAAGAAAAAATATGCGGTGGAGACGAACTTAAAGTTTATGTCTACTTCAATGATAAAAAATAAATAAAAAATTAGAGGAAAAAAAGCGACATAAAAGGGGGAAAAGAAGGGAATAACTAGATTAACTTTTAATGGAATTCTATTTTTTTTAACACTAATAACATTGATTTGTTTTGTACGACAGGCCTTGAGCCAACAGTATATATGTTTGTGGAAAAGATTGAAGGCTTAATATTTTTTTCTTTTTGAACTTATAAGCGACCTTTAGTTTTTTTTTTGTTGAAATTGTACTAATTTGATGAAAATAAAACTTTTTAATAATTTTTATATACTTTTATGAATCTCTACATTATATATGTTTTAGTCTTTATATTTTTTAATAAAATTGATATATATTATTATTTTAAAAATATTTTATTTATTAATTACTTTTTATTTTTTAAAATTTTGTGTTAAAGAAAAATAGTTAATATAAATTGGATATTGTAAAAACCGATTAAGAGGTGACTCTCTCAATTTAGTTCATTTTACTTATAATGATAAAATTTAAATTATTAAAGAAAAATACTTTGATACACAAGTTTACCCAAGTTTTTCAATTTTAAGATTTATGATTTTAGGTTATAGTTTAGGGTTTAAATGTTTTAATGTGTAGTGTGTAAAATTTAAGGATTATGGTTAGAATTTAGAGTTTAAATTTAAGGTTTAAGTTTTAGAGTACTAGGGTTTAGGATTTAGGTTTTAAAATTTATAGAAAAAATTGTGTAGTTTTTTTTACACAGTTTGTGTATCAAAATATAACATAGACTAAACTTTAAATTTTACTGTAAACTTTAAATTCCACACCTTACACACTAAATACCTAAATTTAAACTTAAAACTCAAATCCTAAAATTAAAAGTTTTATATTTGTATAAACTAAAATTTACACAAAATTATATATCAACAAATTTTTCTTACATCAATTGGGTGTTGGTAATTTGTTTGATTGCTCTAAATGGTTGTTCCACATGTTTTTCCCACAGCTTTGAAATTTCTGTCCACTTTGCAGTTCTCCGAAGGTGTCAGAGTGCTACGTGCCAAAAGCATCTTATTCTTATCTAGGGAAAAAATATCCAACCTTTAAAATTATATAATATAAGCAGTGCGGTCTCAAATATTTTTTGGGTCTTATGCGAATTTAAAAATAACTAACATAGAACGAAAAATATATACTATTATTTTAAATAATTAATTTAATATTTTAGTAATAAATTATAAAAATATAATTAAATTTTGACAAATATATTATTTTTATTATTTGGTTAAGAGGAATTAAATTGTAGGTTAGATATGATATAGAACTTGATTTTAAACAATAAACAAAAAATAAAAAATATTATATTATTTATTTTTTTATCGTTAGATTGAAGAAGAAAAATAAACAGAGAATTAAATTTTGAAAAATTTTTTTTTTTGAGATTTGGAAAAGAGAATTATTTTTTATTGTTCTTTTTATTTAACAACTGCTATACAACCCATTGGATCACGTACTACAAACCTATTACGAGGGTAACCCTCCAAACTCAATTTGTTTAATTCACAACGACAGAATTCGAACATCTAACATTGCTTAAAAGATCAGTCCCTAACTTTTGCCTTTTGTTTGTTTTAAATATCTAAACTATTTTTGATCAAAATAAATATTTAAACTATTATACGTAACTATTTTAAATATTTAAATTATTTTTATCTAAATAAATATCTAAACTGTATTTTTTTGGCAACGTTAGAGGCACAGAAAAAAATATATATAACAATTGCATTTGCATAATGTTTAATATCAGCTCTGGATTTTACATCTTTGTGGAAAAGCTAAAGTGTTCCTCATCTTCATTATCACCTATTTTATACACACGGCTCACCATTAAACAAACTCCAATAAGAGACTTGACCAGAAAGAAAATCTCCAGCAATTGATAAACTACTGATGAAAGAATAAACTACTGACAAATCATAAATTAAGATATATTTACATCAGTACCCTCGTCCTCCTTCGTTACCTTTTTTTGTAATGGAGATTCATGCCCATTCAATATATGCAGAGCCTTTAGCTTTGCTTTCTGCTTGCCAAAGAAAGCTGACACCGCCTTTTTGCCCCTAACTGGTGCACGTATGTTCTCACGCTTTTGGTTGTCAAATGACCTCAATCTGAATGCAGTCAAAGGTTTTGATCCCTCCAGCTCCTGGGAAAGCATGACATTTTTCATAAGCTTCATGCAACAAGTTTATTAAAGACGCGCACTAAGTAACCATACGAAGACAGATGCTCTATAGGTCATATAAAATGCATAGAGAATGAGGACCTGAACAAGTTGCTCACTAAGATGTCAAGTATGTATGTATAATTCTTGATTTAAACATTACCCTATGTGCGAAACCCGGTGTTGGCATGAATGCAGGAGAACCAGGAAAAGCTGTTGCGGAAGTATTTTTATTTCTACTATCTCCATTCTCTGTAACTACAGTCATAATGCAAGTCTTGTCATCCAAGGCTCTTAACAACGGTGATAATATGAGCTACTGATGTAACAAGCATACCCGATAACTGGAAAAGCATAGAAGCATTGCCTTGAGGTTCCGGGATTTCGTTGCTACACAAGAATGTAAATAATTTATCGCTCTCAGCAGAACCTTGAAAGAACAACACTCGAAAGGAAAATACAATTATCGATCCAGCTCTGAACTGTTAGAACGAACTAACTTTGCCAAAGTTTGTGAAGTCCCATTCAAAGTGGAGTTGGTTTCTGAGGCTAAGTGCCATGACAGAGGTTTCGACGCAGGAGTATCTGGACAACATTTGATATGTAACATAATATTCAGCTTCTCATAAGAGATTTTATTGCAAACAATGCAGAAACCAACTAAAAATTAGAAGAGTTCCTGTCTACTTAGAAACATGATACCTGAAGGCTGAAGAAGAGATCCTGCCTGAAAATATATCTGCCTAGGATTTGTCTGTACATGTTGATTGGAAAATAACTTCTTGTTGACAGAATCTGGTTTAGAGGAACACAATTAAACATAACCACCAAACAGGAAAATTGTAATGCGAAACATACTAAAACTTCTACACACTAATCAGCTTCCAGGAAGAAGAAACAAAGGCTTCTATCAACCAGTAATACCTGGTAAAATGTAGTGCTTGTGATGTCTTGGGACAAATGCCAACACCTGATGCTGCTTGAGACCTTCCTTATTCGAGTATGTTTGGCATATAAGAAGTTGCTGATATTAACAAACTAAAAAAGTTCAGGCCCATTAATTCAATATTCTTCTTGTTAGCCACAGAAGTGGAAAGAGATTACCTGATTTAAACAAGATGCTTTTAGCTCCATCGTTGACAATTCCAATGTTTGCTGCTCGAGAAGATCGGTTATCTTGTTAGCCACAGTGCCAAGGTGATCGACGGTATTAACAAGAGCCTTTGCAGCATAATCTTTGAGGTTTCCCAATACTCTTAACAAATGTATCACACAAACAACAGCGTTGCAATATAAGAAGAGAACGATGCACGTAATTCGAGCTCAATCAAACAATTAAGCATGCTAGCCATTGATTGGCTCTTGTCTAAGTTACTCATGGTACTGCTTGCAGGAAAAGGCTATCAGCTAAGCAAAGCAACAAATTTTAAAGTGTATTCTTACATTTGCTTCAGCTCACTGTGATGAAACGACTTTTCAGAGTATTTTGCAGCTGAATAAAGCTGAGGCCTTAAGTTCTTGAGTTCCTTCAAAAAAAAGGCACATTGATCCAATTTATCGAGTAGAATAACAATAAAATGCTGGAAAGCTTTGAACATGCATAACCCAAAAATTCAAAGGTGAATTATGAGCTCAACAATGAGGAAAATTAGCTAACCAAATAGAAACCTCTAAGCTCCTATAGATAATACATTCAGAAACATGCACTTTCCAATTTTTGGGTGGCATATGGAATTGTTACATTATAATCCCACAAAAAAAGCATTTTCATTGCCTCATATAATTCAATTCACTTCCTATGTGATTAATGCTATGTCTCTAATGAAATCGAAGAAACGAACCTGCAATGCTTTGACGAAGCTTTTTCTTCTCTCCATAGAAACCTCATCGAAGGTCCTCGGTAATTCGGCTTCCATTGTGTCACCTTCTCTTATAAATTTCGGATGATCAAATTCAAAACCTCAAAACTAGCGACTGCAACGGGAGGTATTTAGCCTAAACGCGACCACGACCCGAAGCACCATCATTTGCAGCATTTATTTATTTATTATATAGAGAAATCCAGGAACAAAATAAGGATTCATTACTTAGACATATAATTCAACACAACGGAATGCTTTTCCATGAACAGGAGACTCGAAGATTAAACATATTTCCTCTATGTATATGAGTTGATGCTTTGTGTCATGTCGAGTCCAGAAAGTTACACAAATTATCCAACATCACCAACTGAATACCAGTCCTTAACAAACATGTCAACAAAGAAAGGAAAAACAGAAACAATCACAGAATAAAGTGTTCATCTAGTTTCCAAAACACACTTCAAAAAGTGTATTTAATCAACACGAAAGAAATAACAAGAAAAATAATCAGAAAAGAAGAAAATTAATATAAACTTACTGCTCAAAGGAAGAGGAATATATAGTTTAAAGTTAGGGGTGGTGAGAAGATAAAAAAAAATACGAAAAGAAGAAGACGGCAGAGCAAATGATGGTTACGAATTTGAAAGCGAAAACCTAATTTATCCCCGGTTGTGTAAAGGATTACATTTAAATTTTCCTTATATTAAATAATTACTATCTAAATATTTTATATTTTATAAAAATAATTATGAATTTAAACTTAATGATTTTAATAAATTATGTAAAATCTGACATAATATATGTTTATACATATTCTTAACCCTTTAACAATGAACATATAATAAAAATACAATGTAAGCGATTCTTTTTACCTAATTAGAAAATCTAATTTTATTAAATAAATAAAAGATAGAATAGGACAATACATGAAAATAATTAAGACAAAACTAATCACATCAGCTATTTATTTTTTTACGATCATAAAAAATGCAAACTAGCCACTTAATAATTATATTTTGAAGTAATATCGATGTCAATATTTTATTATCGATACTAGTGAATATATGAACCTAAAAATGTCACAAAAATTCAAATTCAAATATCTATAATTCACTAAATAAATACAAACTCGTTTATTGGTATAAATATTAACCAAAGACACTTCAAAAAGGTTGAGATGAAGATCCAAGCAATAAAATTAAGAGAATAGAGTTTAAATCTTTATTTAATTTTTTCTTGTATATATTTTTCATTTGTACTTCATTGCATATCTTTAATAGTGTATATTCAAGCAATAAACTCATTTCTTGGTATACATATTAATCAAAAACGCAAGAGGATATATCTTAGCTATTGAAAAAAGTAGCGTTTTAAAGTTAAACATTGTCTAGAAAGGTTGAATTTAAGTTAGTGAATTGAGAAATTTGTAATAGTGACAAGTTACGGAAGTAAATGTAAATTTTAACTGAGAAAATCAAACGATTTTAAATCAACTATATTAAAATCTTTTAAATTTTTTATCAAACTTCCACAAAATCTTCTAAAACCAAACCACCCCTATTATAATTTTACATTAATCGGTCAAACTAATAAATTATGAAGTTTTAACTCATGAAACCAAACTAAATAGAAGGTGGGAGGCCCTTGTCCGCCCTTACTTTTTTATTTAACAAAAATTTAAGACCTTCATAGTTTAAATGTTAAGCCTCGTCTATTTCCAAATTTTTTAGTTTAAATACTATTTTGGTCCCTAAGCTATTCCCCTCACAATATCTTATTTAGTTATGTATGTTAGAAAAAATAGCGTTAATCCAAGACGAAAATAAACAATAAAACATATTGTATTGAAATATTGAAATAAACAATAAAATATAAATATTGTATTGAAATATTGAATCGAACAGAGTAAATACAACTTATTTAAACCAAACCGATTTATAACGAAAACCAAAAGGAAACATGTTGAGGCCTGCACGAACGCAGTTTTCTTAAGACAGTTTTTCGGCCACTCCTATGGTGCTCGAGTTCGTTGGTAATCTGTCTCCTAGGATACAACAGATGATCAGCCACAATTGCACTGTCGTGGAGATCAAGAACTCGCTCTTGCCTTCGCCTACCACCGAAAACAACTTTTGAAAAAACCCATAGAATAAAATCCAAGAAAAATTATGTGATTTTCGTTGTGTTGAAATTAAAGGAATGACATGCTATTTATAGGGGAGTGAGCTAGGTTAAATGTGGAAATTATAATATTCTGAATTAATGGTCATTAACCATTTAACCGAATTAAATCGGTAACAATCTGTTAATATCATATTAAAACAGAATATTCGCGTGAATTGCAAATTCGAAATATTCAAAAAGATATGCCAATAATAAGGAAAAAATTATTCACAGGTCCACATAGGGCCTGACGGGTCCAAACATTCGCATTGCCCACATTGTGCAGGTGCACCCCAACTTGAATGGGTTCAACAAGGTTCCATCGTCACTCCCCTTCGCTTGCGCGCGAGGCACAATTTTCATTTAAGTCATTCATTGACCATCAAATGGGTAAGTGTATATACACACTTTCCATTCAATTTATCCCATCAATGTGGGATAGAGGTTTACACTTACTTATTCAATTCACAACTACGTACTTTGAGCATCAATTTTTCACTCATCACTCAACCGTTATGAGCATATGAGATACCGTTGTAAAGGTCTTATAAAGTAGAATAAGATCCAATAAAACCATTATTCGAATATCCACCTTTACCCATTCAAAATATGGCTCAAAGTTATCATTTTTCTCACATTTTTCCAACAATGTTCATGCTAAATTCAGCTAATATGATCACTATTGCAACAAATAAGATATCATATACCTATAGATAGACCTAGAGGGGGCTGGAGGGACGGTCACCCCTTAAAAAATTAAAATTTCTATATGATTTTGAAAATTTTTAGAAAGTTTTTATGTATTTCCTATTGAAAATTTTATATAAAATATTTAACAATAATCGATAAACAATATAGCAATTTAATTAGAATTCAGAAATCAATATATAGATTAAAAAGTTGACTGAAAAGAGAGATTTGGCTCGTCACTATTAGTTCATAGAAAAGAAGAGTCTTGGATTCCCCGAAATGACCCAAAGGCATTATCGTGAATAAAAGCCGAAAGCCCAAATCCATACCAGTCCAGACTACTTGCATGATATGCATTATCGTAAATAAATCAAACCTTGAGTCCATTTTCCACCACGCTTAAACCCATTTCATCGAAACTCCACATATAATCCGCTTACTGGATAAGCGTCACCCAAAAACCAATCCAAAGTTGTGTTTTCATGGCGTGTCCTTCGCTTTTACAATCCACAGCGTTGTCCTTCCACGGCCTTGCACCGCCGTTGACCGAGCGCCTGCCGTACTGTAACCCAAGAAATGGTTACGGCGGCGCCGTTTCGGTGAGGGCAACGGCAGAGATTGTGTTGGTGGAGAAATCGGAAGCCGAAAAACCTTACCGTCTGAAATCTACTTACCTAGAGAAAATCGTCCCTTTGCTTAAAGAAGAGTTCAACTACACCAACATTCACCAGGTAAGTAAATAAATTGATTTAGTTGTTCTTTTTGGGTTCAATTTTGGTTTTTTATGTAATGATATTTTGGAATGGGGGACTGTGGGTTAGGTTCCAAAGATTGAGAAAGTAGTGGTGAATTGTGGGATTGGAGATGCTGCCCAGAACAAGAAAGGTTTGGATTCGGCAATGAACGAGATGGCACTGATAACGGGGCAAAGACCTGTGAAGACGAGAGCCAAGAATTCTATTGCTACTTTCAAGATACGGGAAGGTCAGCCACTTGGAATTGCCGTTACACTTAGAGGAAATGTATGCCTGCTTTATGCTCACTTATAAAATACTTGAATTTATATATCCTCTGGATTGGGCTTTCATGTATAATTCAGTTCATGTTGAAAATTGCGTTGCTCGTCATTTAATCTCCGCGCCATTGCTGCGGTTGTTTTGGTAGATTTTAGGAATAAGTATCAGTAGTAAGCAATTGTTGCTTGCTTGGGCTAATATCGGCTGTTGCAGAATATATCAGGGAAGAGCAACTTGCACTTCTTTGACAGTCAATGAAAGATATTTATGTTATATTTGCTCAAATGTTCTTAGGAACACTGGCACCGAATGGCTTGGAAGATGTAATGATTCTTAAGATGATAAATTATGGACATTCTCATGACTGTGATCGTTCACATTCGACTACATCTTAAACATGCTTTGCTCCTCGAATTAACCTAGCTGTATATGTGGTTTGAAGGCTTTGTTTCAGCTATATCTTTTTGTTAGTTGCTGCTCAGTGCTCATCATCTATATCTTATTTCTTATGTGTATTTCTCTTTGCTGCACTGCAATTTTTCATCTTGTTATCAGAATTATATTTAGTTTTTGGCACATTTGAATACTGAAACTGTTTCGTGTATGGTTGGCGGTTAATTTGGCAGGTTATGTACTCATTCCTAGATCGGCTAATTAACTTGGGGCTTCCTAGGACTAGGGATTTCCAAGGTTTAAACCCCAATAGCTTTGATGGATATGGAAACTACAGTATTGGAATTCGTGAACAGAGTGTGTTCCCTGAGATCAGGTTTGATGCACTTGATAAACCCAGAGGAATGGACATTTGCATCACGACAACGGCCAAGTCTGATAAGGAAGGGCTGAAGCTATTGGCCCTAATGGGTATGCCTTTTAGAGAAGGTGGTGCTGCTGCTGCAGCTCAGCTCAAAAAGAAGAAGAAGCTCAAGTCTCATCACTTTGACAAGAAGGGTGGCAAGGGCGCCCGGAGATGAGAGCTTTCTCCTGCTAAAGGGCAAAAGGAACTTTGAACCATTTTGTCGTTAATTGCATGGCATCATTTTATGAAGAAATGTCCTAAAGAATGATGCTAAATTCAGGTGATTTGGTTGTATTACATTAATGCTTAGGTAGTTCCAGTTGGGGATTTGATTCTGTGGCGTTAACCTCTTAATTCGATGTAAAAGGGTTTATTCTCAATTTTCTAGCCTTCATTTCTTTGTATTTGTGTTGTGTTCGTATTATTCCATGTGTTATAATTGCATTTAAAATATTACTACTATATATTTATATAAATTTTCATGACAATAATTTGTTGTACTAAGGCCCCGTTCTTAGTTGCTTTTTAAGTGCTTTTAGAACAAATTAGGTGTTATTGGTTGCTTTTAAAAGTGATTTTTCACTTAAACTCAAAAGCTAAATTTTATGGCTTTTGCGGTGGATAAGCTAGTTTAAAAAGTAAAATTACTTTTTTACCCTCAATTATTTAATTATAATTAATTGTTAAACTAAATTTATACATAATTATAAAATAATATATATGTTATAGTTTGAGAATAATTTTTTTTTATTATAGTTTATATTTTTTAAATTAAAATTTTTATTATATTTTAAGTTGATTTTTTAAAATTAATTTTTATTATAATTTAAGTTGATTTATTTCATACATTATAATATTAACAAATTTGATCATCACCCAAGTTCATTTATTTTACCTTGCAATGCTAGGCCTATTTTTATTTTACAATACTATGTCTAAAATAGATATTTTATCTTCTCAAAATTATTTTTTGACATCAATGACAAACACTAACCTAACTTTTTAAAATTACTTTTTTTTATCATATTTTAAAATTATTTTTTTCTACCATATTTTTTTAAAAATAATGGCAAACTAAGCCTAAGCCAAAAATATGGAGACCAAGAACCCAAGCCCTGGATCCATTGCTTAATTTTTCATTTTCTGGAATTTGGACAAAAGAAAAGATTTTTTTTTGTGTGTGATGTTTATGTGGCCATAGTTCACCGAGGACCAAGATATTTAAAAGATACCGCGGGAGGACCAAATGCTCTCTTTCAACACCAAAATGGCAGTCGTTCTTTCCTTTGCTTCCGCCGTTCCCCACGTCAACTCACCGTGTCAGTTCATCGTTTTCCGACAAAACTATAGCCGCAACATGTACAAAATTAGATGCAGCGGAGAAAATTCCAAGAGAAATTTAACCAGCACACAAGAATCTGAACGCGAGAATGTTCTTCTCAAGGTAGCCTGGTATGGTTCCGAGCTTCTGGGGATTGCTGCTTCTTATCTCCGACCACCCTCAAAGGTTGAAGAAGCTGCCCAGAAAAATTTTGAGCTTGGCTTTGATGGATCGGAAGCTATTGATCGTACTGCAGTCGTTCAAACCATCAAAGATGACTTCGAAAGATCATATTTTGTCACTGGTACATGAAAATCAAAGCTCAGTAAATCCACCCGAAATCTATCTTCTTCTCTCTCTTTTTTTAGTTACTTGAACGTAGAAGCTGGTCTGTACAATTTGATATTCTTTTCCTCATCCATTATCCAGGAAGGAAGGAGTT